>CAOLHI010001945.1:267500-415224 GCA_948474755.1 Ctenosaura bakeri | reverse complement strand
AGCCAATTGAGAGGTCATCCCAATGAACCTCTCCAAGATGCTGAAGCCAATTTGGGGGTCATCCCAATGAAGTTCTCCAAGGTGCTAAATTTGGGGTCATCCCAATGAAGCCAGTTTGGGGGTCATCCAATGAAGCTCTCTGAAGCCACAGCCAGCCTTAAGGAACTCTCAATGGTGCTGAAAATATTCTAGGAAGCACGGGTTCAGCACATTCGAGAGCTCCTTTAGGGTCTGAAATAAAAACTCAGAGTGGGTCCACACCACCCCTGATCTGCATGCCATATGGAGGATGGAGCAAGCCTTTTTTTTTTGCTGTCCAGAGGTGGGTGTCCTGGATGGCCAAAGGTCTGAGGAATGGATTAGAGAGCTGAATATATTTAACCCAAGGTCACCCAGCGGGTTTCTGTGGCTGAGTGGGGATCCAAACCCTAGCCTCCAGAGTCCAACACTGTAAACACAATACCATGCTAGCTCCATGGTGTCAGCTTACAACTCAGTTTGAGAACCAATTTCTTAAGGCACTGTTCCCCCCTCCAAACCCCAAACATTTCAATAACTACATTTCTTCCACTTTGAGGAGGACTGGAGAGGGAAATAGAAATATTTAGGCTTGGTGTGTGTGTGTGTGTGTGTTTGGAAGGGGTGTCACAGGAGAAATTGGCCCCTGGTCCCAGGCAGTTGCCTATCTCTGTTCTAGGCAGTACGCAAGCACAGAAATGCTTTTGCTATAAAGATATATGCATGTACAGTAAGCCCTCCGTTTTCATAGAGATTATGGCCACAAGACCCCCTCAAATGTGGAAAAAAGCAAATAAAAATCACAAAACACTGTTTTTTTTTTAATCTGAGAACACTTCTCTAGGAATCTAAGTCCTCCAGTGTGATTCTATGGCCCACTTCTGCTAGAAATGGCCCACTGGAGGATCTAGCAATGCCTAGAGAATCGGAATCCCTAGGTCCTCTAGTGTGACTCTATGGTTCACTTCATAGAATCACACTGGGGGGATGTAGAGATTCCTAGAGAGAATACATTTTGTCCATGGCAGGGGCAAATAGAGTAAGACCTTTTTTAAAAATAAATAAAATAAATAAAATAATCCATGAATAATCAAATCCATAAATGCTGAACCTGCAAATGTCCTATTGTACTTTTGCTCCTTCTGCTTTTATTTAGCACTTAAAGAAGGCCTTCGTTTGTCCAACAATCTAGAACATATTGGGCTTTTCAAAGCTACCATCATCCAGCATCTGAGGATGTCTATCTCCTTTTTTCTTGTGGATTTTATTGGCTACTTCCCAATTTTATTTCTGTCTGACTTAGCCTGAGTAACCGGAGGGATGTAGCCAGGATAGATTGCTATGTAATGTCTTTGGCATTTTTCTCAGAATTTCCAAGCTGCAATCTCTGAATTGGCCACTTGGGGGAACTAGAGATCATTTCCCTTGGCACACGACTAACACATTCCTAATAGCTAACATAGCAAGTTACCTTTCCTAACTGCACATAATGACTTGTTGGATGATCAGAGCAACGAATAAAGTAACTATCGTTGTAGTGTGCTTTCAAGTAATTTCTAACTTACGGCGATGCCTGAGGTGAACCTATCATGGGGTTTTCTGGGGCTGAGAGTGTGTGACATATCCAAGGTCCCCCAGTGGGTTTCCATGGCCAAGCAGGGAATCAAACCCTGGTCTCCAGGGATCTAGTCCAAGGTAGAAACCACCACACCATGCTGGCTCTTGGTAAAGTAACTAGATCTTTTTAAAAGGAAATTCAAACTCTACAAGCTCTTGCTAGACTAAAGAAATATTTTGAGGGTATACTCAAGGAATATGCTCACCCGTTCTTATTCACAGGGAGGGTCTTTATTTGAGAACAATGCAGGGGGATTGGGTTGCCGTATTGAAGACAGAGAACCAAGCCGGTCGGTTGGGGTCCCACCTGTCTCCCTGCTTTCAGCTTCAACATCAGGCCTTTGGGTCAAAAGATGGTGCCACCTGATATTTCTGGATGATCTTGAATCCAGGTTTCTGCAGAGCTGGAGGAATATGGTTCTTCTGATGTTTAAGGCCTGGCTCTTTTGGGACCTGAAGACAGGATTAAAGAGGTGGTGGAGGTGGCGGCAGCGACTGGAGCGCTCGAGATGTGGAGGTCCCCTCGGTGGCATTGCTTTCACTCGCTGTTCCAGCAGGTTGGTTGTCCTTAGCTGAGAACAGTGGTTCTTTGGTTTCTTTGGAGGGGGTCTTTTGGATCAGCCACTGAGAGGGCGGGTTTTGCGCCATGAAGTCCAAAATCTCATCCAAGTTCTCTCGGGCATTGGCAAGTTTTTGCCGACTCTGGACGACGAGGCTGGACGGCAAATCCCGCAGGGAGGAGCTGAGGGACAAGTGAGATTGGATCTCCTCCAAGTTCTCGTATACTTGGGTGACTTTTTCCTGGAGGTGAACGGGGAGCTCGGGAACGTGGGGCAAGAGGTTGCGGTACGTGTTGTACAGCTCCTGGGCGAGGCTTCGGGTCAGGCCCAAAGCCTTCATTTCTAGCTGCTAAACGAAAGAAAAAGAACCCTTTTCAGTCCAGAGTGGGGAAAGTCTGGTGCACAGACCACCTTTGGCCTCTAGACTAAAGTTCCTAAGGGTACCCATTGCTACAGGATGTCCCATATTGAGTGGCCTGAAGTCCAGGGGTCTGGTTGGCCACCTGGTCCATCTGCCTCCTCACTGCAGCAAATATAGAACTGGAGCATCCCCAAGAAAGCCCCCAAGGATTATACCCCAGAAGTCAAAGCTTTTTTTGGATCCACTTCTTAAACTGGTTGTACATAAACCTTCTCCATCCTTGATGGTCAACCAAGCCCACTCAGGCTCCATCTCTTCTCCAACTAGGCCCCACCCCTTCAACCTCACGCTCCCATTTTTATTCCTCACCAAGATACCTCAGGCAGGAAAGAGATTGAGCTCTTTAGAGTCCTCATCTGGGAGTTTGTGCATTCCAGTTCTTGGGTCGGGTGCCACCGTGTCCACAGGTTCGACATCTGGGCAGAGACCGTGGGGAAACTTGATGAACCCAAGCTACGAGAGTAGTCTACCTGGAGGAAGAAAAGGCATTTCTTTTCAAATGAAAGAGAGGGAAAAAATAATTGCTGGAGACAGAACAAGAAACACCCCAAACCAAATCTGGGGAACGTGTAATGGGGGGTTGATGGACTGCGACTCCTATCAGCCACAGCCAGTGTAATTAATGGTGAGGAAAAGTGGGATTTTCAGGCCAACAACATCCAGAGGTTGATATGGTCTTCTTGCTCTTATCCCACTTTAACCTTGCTTAACAAATATTCCCAATTTTTTCCTAAAGCTATTCAATCTTTTATCTTTCCTGTCACTTAATAATCTGGTCAACTTGTCTGTTTCTAACAAATGAGGAAAAGATGGGGGCATTTCTGTGCTCAGTATAGAAGGATCATAAGGAAGTACAGAAAAAAGAAATTAATCATTGAGAAGATACTTATCTTTGCATTTAAGAATCTTCTCAGCAATAAAATTAATTTAAAAAAAACACACCCAAAGAAACCTTTTTTTTAAAAAAAAAATTGACTCCTGCTAAATATGAAAAAGGAAAATTGCTTAAGTTTGCATTATACTGTTTGTGTCTCCCTCTTTTTTCTCCTCTCTAAGTTAAAAAAAATTGGATTACAACTAACAATGCTTGGTCCTGTAATATAAGTAATATAAATGACAAATAAGGGTTTGCTAAGCAGGACGCCCAAACAAATAGCAGACAACATTCACAGAGATCCTAGTTCAGCTCCAGGTTCAACTCCTCCTACCCAATCTTGCTTTGCTGGACAGCAGCTGCTGCAAGCAACTGAGGTCTGTTCCCCTATTGATTGGGTCAATCTTGTGCTGATTTCTGGTGCAATGATCAGAAGGAGAACCCCACTTACAATCCAGACAATTGGAAGCAAGATCCCTGTAGCAATTCCTAATCATAACAGAGACAGCTGGCAAGATAGGGTGGAAATATCAGTCCCCGATTGACAGGAGAACAGATTCTGTTGCTCACAGCAGCTGCTGCCTGGTGGAGTAGGGTTGGAAGACTTCTGCAACCGTGGCAATAGTACCATGATTTTGTGAATGCGTAGGGACCATGAATAAGAATGAAATACAGATAAGTAACTCTAGGTTTCACAAGGATCCCATCCAAGGAGGCTGGACTACCGTTCCCAGTTCACAGCATGCTAGTTTGGGGTCTATTTCCCGTCCAAACCAAGTATCCACATTCTGGATAGGAAGGAAGTCATTTTGTTCCTTTTTTGTTGTTGTTGTTCTTACTTACGAGCTCCATGATTTGATCTAGGAGAGAGAGGTTCTCGCCAGTGATCCGGCGTGCGCTTTTCAGCTGGTGCAGGACGTACTTAAAGGCCCGATTGCGCAGCTGCATCGAAAGGGAGTTGATGCGCATGAAACAACCTTCCTTGCAAAGGTCCATGGAGCAAGTGCCGAGCGCCTCTTTGGACATGTCAGGTGGGGCTGAAGAAAACGGCAAACACAAGGACCATTTTGATCATTTGTTTGGGTTTCAGAACTCCGGAATCGAAGTTCATTGCAACTTCTTCCTCCATCCATTCAATGGGGTCTCCTCAAGTGGGGACTAAGGTCAAGTTGATCCAGGGTTTGGAAAGCAAGCCTTATGAAAGATGCTTTAGAAGCTGGGTAGGTTTCAATTGGAAAAGTGAGGATGGAGAGGTGACATGATAACCATTGTTAAATATCTGAAAGGAGGGCATGTAGGAAAATACATCAAGATTGTCATCCATTGTTCCAGAGACTAGGGTACCAACCGATGGTGTCAAATGACAACAAGAGAAATTCTACCTAAGCATTAGGCCAACAGAATGAATTTCCAAGGGGAGAAATGTAAAGTACTACACTTAGGCAGAAAAAAAAAATGAAATGCACAGATATAAGATAGGTGACTTGATTACAGCTTGGCTTGATTACAGTACATGTGGAAAGGAACTAGGAGTCTTAGTCAACCACAAGCTGAACATGAGCCAGCAGTGTGATGCAGCGGCTAAAACAGCCAATGCAATTCTGGGCTGCATCAATACAAGTATAGTGTCTAGGTCAAGGGAAGCAATAGTACCACTCTATTCTGTTTTGGTCAGACCCCCTGGGATTCTGTGCCCAGTTCTGGGCACCACAGTTCAGGAAGGATGTTGACAAGCTGGAAAAGGTCCAGAGGAGGGTGACCAAAATGGCAAAAGGTCTGGAAACCACAAAGCCCGATGAGGAGCAGCTTAGGGAGCTGGGTAGGTTTAGCCTGGAGAAGAGAAGGTTAAAGGGTAACAAGATACCTATGTTTAAATATTTGAAGGGATGTCATATGGAGGATGGAGCAAATTTGTTTCCTGCTGCTCCAGAGACTAGCACATGGAGCAATGACTTCAAACTTCAGGAAAAGAGGTTCCTCCTAAACATTAGGAAGAACTTCCTGATGGTAAGGGCACCTTGATTGTGGAATACGCTGCCTCAGTGGAGTATGGTGGAGTCTCCTTCTTTGGAGGTTTTAAACAGAGGCTGGATGGCCATCTGTCAGGAGTGGTTTGATGGTGTCTTCCTGCATGGCAGAAGGGGGTTGGACTGGATGGCCCTTGGGATCCCTTCCGACTGTATGAGTCTAAGAGTGGAATTCAGCCCATGATTGCCAAATATTTTTCCCCCTTTCTCACCAGTGCTGGTCTCCGGTGACGGGAAGTAGTAATTCAGCCACTCTTCCGATTTCTCCAGCGCCCTCTCAATGGTGTTGGAAAAGACCTGCCCGACCGGCGAATCCACAAAGGAGTTGATGCTGGTGACCATGGCCGAGGGGGGGCTGTTGTCGGCGTCGTTGAGCTGGGAGATGATCTCCGCCATCATGTTGTGGAGGGACTTGTCCTTGCCTCTCTGCTGAGAGGTCCCCGATTTGTGCTTGGAATGGAACGTGGTGAAGGAGTCGTCTTTCAGCGTCCAGTCCTACGTGTCAGGAGTGGTGGAGAAAGGGGTTGAGTGGGCGGCAGGAGAGAAGAAGGGGAGCAAGTTACTTTCTTCATTCTTCAGTGGAAACAAAATCTGGCAAATTGGCTTGCATCGATGCACAACTGAACTGTGCCACTGTGCAATGTTCATATGCACAGAGAGAGGAGCAGAGATATAGCAAGTGGAGACAACAGCTGGCCCATGACTAGGGGTGGACAACTGTGGAAGGCTTAACTTTCTTTTAAACTTTTAAACTCTCTTTTAAACCATAATAAATGTACTTAACTATCTTTTAAACTTTTTTTAAACCAAAATAGTTCTACTTAACCTTCTTTGGAACTTTTAAAGTCTCCTTTAAACCAAAATAATTGTGCTTAACTTTCTTTTAAGCTGAAATAATTGTACTTAACTATCTTTTAAACTTTTAAACGTGAAATTATTTATTGTTGCTTGTGATATCTATACCTTGAGCAAGAAAGATATCCCAAATAACAGTGAAATATTATAGCAACAAAAAACTAGTAACTCTCCCTCGTCATGTTAAAATGATATTATTAGGTTCATGGTTTGTATCTCAAAATCTAAGAAAATCTAAGAAAATAAATCTACCATTATAAAATATGATGGTAAGTAAGTTATACAACTTGTCCTCTAGATCAGCTTCTTAGTTATATTTATAAAATCATTAGTTTGTTTTAGAACAAAGTATTGTAGTATTATTGAAGAAGTTGTAATAGTTGTTAAAAATAAAACAATGTTATTTTGGATAGGCCGGGGAGAAGCAGCTCTTGCAGGACAATCCTGAATGTGTCTACTCAGAAGTTAATCTCAGCGGAGACAGTGTGACTTCTTCCCCAAAATAAATGGGGTAGGGCTGCAGCCCTTAGTGGCCATAACGTGGATGCTTAACCAGCTCTACCTTGGTTTCCGTTCGGAGCACGGTTTCGCTTTCCAACGAGGCACTGCTGGGGATGTCGTAACGAAGCGGAGACTTTCCTCTCGTGGCTTTGTCGGTGGATACTGCAGACTGCGAGAGGGGGAACAGAGAAGTCAAAGACTGGTGATCAAGAGCTGGGTCCTTTATTCAGATCAGTGAGGACTAGAATCACATTTTAGATTCAGGTAGATGGGAAAGTGTCATGTTCGGATCCATGCTTTGCATGGAGACGATCCCAGATCCAGCCCAGCGACAGCAAGGGGAAACAATTGCCTTACTTAACTCTGAAGCCTGTCAGTGCAGCCAATACTGAACTAGAATCATAGAGCTGGAAGAGGCCCCAAGGGCCATCCAGTTCAACCCCAGTCTGCCATGCAGGAATACACCCTCAAAGCATTCCCACCAGCCTCTTGTTTAAAAACCTCCAAAGAAGGAGACTCCACCACACTCCATGGAGGCAGCAGCATATTCCACTGCAGGACAGTTCTGACCATCAGGAAGTTCTTCCTAAGGTTCAGGTGGAATCTCTTTTCCTGTAGTTTGAATTCATTGCTCCGCGTCCTAGTCTCTGGAGCAGCAGAAAACAAGCTTGCTCCATCCACCATATGACCTCTCTTCAGATATTTAAACATGGCTATCATGTCCTCTCTTCTGCAGGCTAAACACACCCAGCTCCCTAAGCTGCTCCTCACATGGCTTCATGGTTTTCAGGCCTTCTCCCATTTTGGTCACCCTCCTCTGGACACGTTCCAGCTTGTCAATATCCTTCTTGAAATGAGGTGCCCAGAATTGGACACAGGATTCCACATGAGGTCTGACACTATCTTGGTTCTCTAGAGTCTAATCATTTTAATTGTATTTTGGTTTTATGTTATGCTATTTTAACGCACTTTACCAGGGATGGAAATTGCACAGTCCTCCAGATGTGGTTGGACTACAACTTCCTCAGTCCTGGGTTACACTAGCTAGGGAATGCTGGGAGCTGCAGGCTCTGGAGGGCTGCTTGATTTCCATTCCTGGACTACCTGCAGCCAAATAATTCTGGTTGAGCAGTGTTTAAAAAGAGCAAGAGATAGATAGATGGATAGACAGACAAAGAGAGAGATAAAATCAGGGAATCACAGAAATGGAAAGGCCCCAAGGGCCATCTAATCCAACCCCATTCTGTCAGAAAGACCCCATCAAAGCATTCCTGATAGATGGCCATCCAACCTTTGTTTAAAAACCTCCGAAGGAGAAGATTCCACCACATTTCTAAGCAGCAGCGTATTCCACCATCAAACTGCTCTTTCTGTCAGGAAATTCTTGCTAATGTTGAGATGGAATCTCTTTTCCTGTAGTTTGAACCCACTGCCCTGGAGACAGAGACCTTCACAACATTTTCCAGAAGGTCCTCCCCTTTCTTGACTAAACCTTTTAGTCCTGGCTTCCTCTCTTGCCCATCCAGAGGAAAGCCTTAGGCCATTTCCGCACTACCCTGTTATAGTGCTATGATTCCACTTTCAACTTCCTCTGGAATGCTGGGATTTGCAGGGTAGGGAGGGTCATCTAGAATTCTCAGCCACAGAGCACTTTGGCCTCAGTAAACTACAAACCCCAGAATACCACAAGAGGTTGAAGGTGGAATAAAAGCACTATAACAGTGTAGTGCGGAAATGGTCTTGGTTCTTTCCTCAAGTTCTCTGGTGGACAGTCCGAAACACACCCAACATACCTTTTCTGCCACCACCCAAGGGAATGAGGAAAGATTTCTGGACGCTGGTGCCCAAACCCTCCTTGAATCTTGCGACGATGACGCCAAAGGGTCGTTCAGGAGCTCTGAATCCGACTCAAAGATTGGCAACGGTGCCCACTGGAGGGTCGGCCGCGATAGAGTCAAAGACGGCTGGAAGACCACTGGTGGCTGTTCCTCCAAAGAAGGTCCTTGCTGCAGCTGAGAAACCGGGCCCTCTTTCTCTGGTGGGGGAAGAGAGGCCCTGATCTCCTCTGCCGAGGTTGGCTGAGGGAAGGGAGGTTCCTTCTCAGATACTCTTGGGTTCTCATCTGATGGGAGTGGCAGCATTCGCTCCAACAATGGAGGCAATTGTGCGTCAGCCAAGTCCCCTTTTGGCTGTTGTTCATGGGCTGGGGTCTCCATCTCTAGCACCTTCTTTCCCAGTAATGGCCGTGATGTCATTGCCTCAACCTTCTCTTTCTCCCCTTCCCTCTCCTCAGAAGCAATCTATAAAACATAATTTTGAAACAGATATTTATTCATCAGTTTTAACACATAAGCACCAACCAACCTTTTTAACATAAAGGTAAACTAGAATTAAAACACTATAGTAGACCCTCCTGAGCCAGCATGGTGGAATGTTCTGAGACCCTGGAGATCATTGCTCCATGTCCTAGTCTCTGGAGCATCAGAAAACAAGCTTGCTCCATCTTCCAATGGACATTCCTTCAAATACTTAAAATTGTGTCATTTAGAGAGCCAGCATGGTGGTTTGAGTATTAGACTACGACCCTGGAGACCTGGGTTCGATCCCCACTTGGCAGTGGAAACCTACTGGGGTTTAGGGAACTGAGTGTGTGTGACGCACCCAAGGTCACTCAGTGGTTTTCCATGGCTGAGATCCATTCAGAGAGGAAGTTGTCTTTGCCTTCCTCTGAGGCTGAGAGTGTGTGACTTGCCCAAGTACACCCAATAGGTTTCCATGGCTGAGCAGGGATTCGGGAATTAAGATATGGTTTCCTTTCAGGATACCCCAAACCCGTGATCTGAAATAGCTGGTGCACCTTGCCCAACGTTAGGGCTGTTTGCTCCAGATGTATAACTTACTTCCTTTTGTGCTTGTTGTTTTGGAGGCAGCTCTGGAAGAGGATGGCTTAGCCCTGCCTCTGGAAATATTTGAGAAATAACTTCCTCCACCTCTTCTTCTGTAGATGGTCGATTCCCAGTTGAATCTGAGATCTGAGATCCTCCCTTTCTCTGTGTATCTTCTGGGGCGGAGCTCTCCTCGCTTTCACGCCGTGCTTCTGCAGCTATGAAGAAGAATCAACTCTGACGTCCCCTTGCTTTAATGTAAATGTACGCATAGGGAAATCCTCTACTGCACGATGTGTGTTGCTCTATTGCACAACGCACGCCATTGACCAGCTGCTGTACAAGGCACAATGTCCGCTGTGCAATTGCAGTTTGTGAGGAACAGCACACATTGGAAATCGTTGCTGTCAGAACATGGTCAGCATTGTTAGCTGACAAAGGCAGGAATATGTCAACGCTGTGAGATTATCGCTGGCATTCTGTTAGTGATGTTTGCATGAGCATATCATGTTGGCAGAACATGGCTGGCATTCCCTGTGTGAACTTTGCATGAGCATATCATGCTGGCAGAACATGGCTGGCATCCCATTTGTGATATTTGCATGAGTATGTCACGCTGGCGGATTATGGCTGGCACCCTGTAAGTGACACACATATGCTTAAGCGACAGAATACAGCTGCCATCTTGTTAGTGACATACATACACGCAAACCACGCTGACAGAACATGTTTGCCATCCTGTTACAGATCTAAACACGCATAAGTTGTGCTACACATGTGCAGTGAATATTCTGCTAACAGCAGTGGAAGCAAAGTTGCAATGCTGTGGCTGCACATTGTGCTTCGTGGTTGCCCTGAGCACATCACGGTCAGGCATTCTCTATCGCATTTGTGCATTGAACATTTCAATGTCACCTTGCATGTTGGGCATTGCATGACATCTGGTCATTGCTAATGTCATTCAGTGCAGGGCTTGTGTACTGTTACTGTAGGATATCTCTGATTGTGGATATGTTGGCAAGACTGAGGGATGTTTGGCTTGTAGCCTGTGGCATGGTGGCAAATGATTTGCTATGCATTAATAGCATGACTGATTAATGTGTATGTCAGTGACAGGATGCCAATCACAGCTCCCTAAGTCTAAAATCCTAAGTGTTAAAATCCATTAACACTAACCCCAACTTGGTGGATACTCACTTGCTTGCACCGGTTCCAAGCCATTCGATGGAGTATCTCCCGGCGGGGGAAAGGAAATCCTCCTGATGGGGCTGCTGGCCAGACCTTGTTGTGAGTCTTCATTCCTGTTGGAATTTGTGTTGTCAGCAGCGGGATCGGTTGTGTTGAAAATCTCAGACAGGCTGATTGTTCTCATCATTGCAATCTAAGGGAGAGAGGAATAGGGTTTGGTTCGCCTTATTTGTACCAGGAGATCTTGAAGGGGTCTTTTTATACTTTAATCTACTATCAGGCTCCCTCCATGAACCTTAAAGGGTTGAAAAAAATCCTCCCCTTCAGTTGTTATCCCAAACAGGATGCAATGGGTCTCCAATCTACTATCAGACCCCCTTCGTGAACCTTAAAAGGTTAAATAAAATTTCCTCTGCAATCGGCATCACAAACAGGATGCAAGGGAATGCCAATCTACCATTAGGATCGCTTCATGATCCTGAAAAAGTTTTAAAATTTCCTCTGCAGTGGACATCATGAACAGGCTGCAAAGGAATTCCCATCTACTATCAGACTCCCTTCATGAACCTTAAAAGGTTAAAAAAAAATTCCCACCACAGTTGATGTCACAAACAGGGAAGGGAACTGCTATTAAAATCCCTTCATTAAGGGGTTAAAGGGGCTTGAATCTGGGACCTTCTACATGCTGACTAAGGGCACACTGTATTCTGGCTTTTTCTCCTAAGATGTTGGGAAAAAAGAGTATTATTTTTCCACCCCCAAAAAAGTGGATTCTAAACCTCCTGAAAATGAAAAACAGGGGCTGACTTGAAAAAAAAAATTGCACTCTTTGCTGGAGCAGCTTTCCTGCTCCGTTGCTAGCCTTTCCAATGCAGTCATTCGTACGTACGTCTCTCTCCAACCTCATGTACGCAGCGTCATCTGAGGCAGTCGCTGTCACCCGGTATTCTTCCGATGAACAATCTAGGTGGCAAAAAACAGGAGATATGAAGGGCTCTGGTATAACTGTCTTGCCCAAGGACCAAACACATCCTTCATTCCTCTCTGCATCTCTACTCCCCACTTAACCTGGGTATGTTTAGCTTGCAATGTTTTTACGTCTTGTGCTTTATATAGTTTTAGATGCTCATCTGACCTCTGTGCAAGTCGACCATACCTAGAGTCAAGTTATTCCACTGTTGAACAGTTTTTACAGTCAAGATGTTCTTCCTATTGTTTAGCTGGAATCTCTTTTTTTTTGTAAATTTGAATCCAAAGGTCTGTATTCGAGTTCTACAGTCAGCTATCCACACAAAATGGCAGCTGCTTTTGCCCCTTTTAAGGGAGCTCTCTCCAGTGCTGAAGCCACTGTCTAAGGTGTTGAAACCATGCAGGGCTCAGAAGGAGCTGTAGAAAACACTAAACCTATTTCAAGACAAGGGTTCAGTTCCTTGAAAGTCTAGATGACCACCTGGAGGGGATCTGCCAGCCCACAGACATGGAAGCCAGCACGACTCTAATCAGCCTCAGTCAATATAACTGAGCTAAGAATCAGGAGAACGGCACCACAACTGTATTGAGCAGACAACAATGTCCCCACCTTTACTTCCCTTTTTACCACTGTGGTCTCCCATTTCACCTTACCATCCTGTATTCTGCAAAGCCACATACTCTTAGATGAGTCAATAACACAACTTCAGATAGCTTGTTTTGAACAGAAGAGCAGTATGGACCTTCATGTCACCTGTCAGCTTATGGTGTCCCCATAAATTTCATAGGGTTTTCTTAGGCAACGAATCCTCAGAGATGGTTTTGTCAGTTCCTTCCTCTGAAATAATAACCTGCAGTCCCAGGTATTCATTGGCAGCCTCCCACCCAAGTCATAACTAGGATTGACTCCTGCTTAGCTTCCAGAATCTGGTGCCTTCAGCAGTGGCTCCCATGTCAGCAAGGCAATGAATCCATGCCAAGTTTTAATTCTGGCTTTAAAGAGCTGTCCAGGGTGCTGAATTCTGGTCTTTAATAGTTTCAGCACCTTGGAGAGCAAGATTAAAGCTAATGAAAACCTGGAAATAGACTCACTGACCTACTGACATGGGAAATAGAAAAGACAGTAGGATAAAACTTCACCAATACAGCTCCTACAAGCATACAGAGAACTGGACTGAAGATAGGTACCATCAAACATTTCAATACATCCACAAATCCAGATGAGGTGAAATAGGCCTACTCACATTCTGCCATGACCCCCGGCTCACAACCAGGTTAGACCCAGGCTCAGGTTAGATGGCTCATGCCATCATCTCAGCATCATTGTTTCCCATCCCTGCAGGGACCGGCACACTTTCAGTCCAGCAGTGGCCGAAAGAGCTTCTCCCATCATTCTGTGCAACCTCTTGTGATGTGGTGTGATGTCACAGATCTTCCACTGGGCTCTTGGATGGCCACATTCAGAAAGAAGTAGGAAAATGGGGGAAAGGTCTCTTTCACTGGGTGTCTTCAAAAGAAGGCAGGAGATGCTCTAGCTGAAGTTTTTGCATGGAGCAGAATGTTCATCTTCTGTATCTTCTCCATTCAACTCTGTGATTCTAGGAACTTGGCATCCCTGAACAGTATGAGAAGTCAACTCCCATCATCCCCAACCGGCTGGGATTTCTGAGAGATATGGTCCAAGGTAAAGGTAAAGTTTCCTTTTTTGCTCTAGCAAATTTAAGATCATGTGTCAAGCTTTCAGTATTTATTAAGGTGGCACTTTAAAGACTGTTTCAACCCAAGATATAGTTTTATAATTTTTATTAGGCAAAAACTGCAAACTGCCCTGCATCCCAAAATAGAGAGAAAGGCAGGATACAAAGGGAAGGAGTGAAAATAGTGTGGAGCATTTTCAAAAAGGCATAGGCCAATGGATTATCCCAGCTCCTCTAAGGCTTTATACCTGGAAATCTAGATATGCATATCTTTTTTTTTTAAAAAGAGATAACATTCCTTTTAAGATCAGACCCAAAAGTAGGACATAAAAGGCTAACAATAGGGGGAAAAAGATGGAGGAAATGACTCAGTTGGTTGCTAAAGTGCTTGAGTTTTTCTTTCTAAAAAGCATACCCATGCCCCTGATTGTCGTAAAGCAACAACAACTGGAGGCTATCTCTAGAATGAACAGCAACATTTTGTACCTAAAGGTTGGGTCTGGTTTTATTCTAAGATACCATCACAGAAAAAAACAAGCAAAGCAAAGAACTGTATGGTTGCATAGTTCCTATTAAAGGGCATTTCTCTTCCTTCTTGGTGGACAGTAGGGGGAGCACAGGGCCTTTATGTTGTAACAGTAAGCTTTTTTTGCAACAGCGTACCCTTACAAAAGGAAGGCATGTCCATCCAGGCCTCCAGAGCCAATAGCAAGCAAAGACACAGAAAAGATCGGAAGACTGGGCAATTGCCTATAGTGGTATGAAATCGGAATGTTTAGCAATCAAATTTGCCTACTCACTTTCCTTCATCCTCTCTCCCATCACTGCTATTTAGTGAGGGCCCTTTGGATTCCAGAGCAGCACCCAAGACAGTAACAAAAGATAACTTCTGTTGCAAGAGCTTACACTTCTTTGCAATACACTTGGCCCTCCGTATTTGCAGGTTTGACTTTCACGGATTTGATTATTTGCAAGTTGTTCCAATCCATGTCCTCCCCCACCTCAAGCACTTCTTTTCTGGAGGAACCTTCCCTCTCAGTGGTTCTGATCAGGTGACACAGCCCTTTAAAAACCTCTAGTCTTCTTCCTCCTCCTCCACCAGCTAAGGATGGTTCACAGCCCAATTTCCCAGCACCACAAACCTTCTCCTGATGCCCTCAATGCACCCAAGGAAAGAGATGGGTGAGAGAGAGGAAGCATAGGGGCACCATGCCAACCCACTCCTTTCCCTCTCCGTTCTCTGACCCGGTTTGGACTCTGGGTGCCTGCTCTCTCCACCTTACCCTGGTCACTTTCCCATACACATCTTGATATCTGCCTTTTTTCTTTTTTTTTTTACTTTCTGCATCCCTTACCCTAGCAAAAGTGGAGGGCTGGCCACAATCCGTTTTCCCTCAGCAATACATTCTTCAATTTTCTGCCCTTCCTTTTTGCAATGTGAAATCAACCTTCCCCATTTTCACACTTTACTGCTTGCATACCCTGACATTTTGTAGATGAAAACCAGGATTAATATCTCTGAGCAACATTAGAGTGTGGCCAGGTAACAAGAGACCTTGTTGGGGAAGATCACACAAAGCCACAAACCGTGGAATTTTCATATCGCGTTTAGGAAACTCTGCAAAAATTAAAAGAACCAAATGAGCCTATTGAAAAAAGATTTGGCCCCTCTTCTCCATTCCCTGCTGGGAAATAAACTGAATACAAGTTCCTTTTATACTTTCAGCTCACTTTATAGCCATTAAAGTAAGCTGAGAGGAAAGAGAAACCGGTACCTTTTAAAAGCAGCCGAGAAAATGGGAAGACAAAGGACTAACCAGCACCATTCCTGCCAAACTGGGACAGTTGAAAGGTTGTCACATTACCAACCAAGATTCTCAAGGTTGTAGTCCTCAGCCTCAAGCTTCCCACCCTTGCAAAATCCCAAGAGGTACATTTCTGACATCTAGAGAGGCCCATAAATTTTCGCAACAGTTCAGTTGATGCAAGAGAATCCACTCCCTCGCATCATATTGCAAAATACAAAAGGACTTCTGTGTTTTCTGCCTCACATCATATTGCAAATACAAAAGGACTTCTGTGTTTTCAATGCAATGTGGTTTATTTAGGAATTAAAGAACAGGAGTGGAAAGTAAAATCAGGAGCCAAGTTACAGGAGGGACCAATTACACGCTTTTGAAAGACAAAGACTATTGCATAGCTAAGAAACCATTGCCGGATTATAGGAAGCAACGACTGCGTTCCAGACTTCGCCCCTCTGTCCACCCCCATCTGAGTCTTGGGACAAGTTTCCATTTTTGTTTTTTAAGACCTTAACTCAGACCATTAAGTTTAAACCAGCTGCCTTTTTGCAAAAGTTTAGTTGCACAAGGATATTTAAGAAGCCAGATAATTTTGCTACAGAAATCCTGCATTTTTGTCAAGCAACGTCTGATGGAAATCACTCATTTACCAGTTGTGTGGGTTGCCAGGTGGAGACATTCTCTCGTCCGTGCCTCTGAAGGAACTACACATCCCAAAGCAACTCAAAAATGGGCAGAAAGAGGCTGAGGCCGAATAGTCAAGACTGATCACCTATCAGGAACATCTCAAGACTTCCAAGTCAGTGGGGCAATTAAATCTATTCCAAGTTTAGGCTGGCTTTGAAAGAACTCTGCAAGTTGCTGAACCTACAAGATAAAGGGATCCATACCGTGGATAACTCCTTTAAATGCTTGATTAAAACATGAAGTGGATTCACTGCTCCGTGGACTTGGGCACCATTAGTAGCCATGGTTGCCAAATACACTTAGAGATGCTTAGCTAGAAAGGACTTGAGGCCTTAAAATGTTCTGAATTGGGTAGCAGGTCCCCCAGTAGAAAATAATACCCCACTTTGATATGGAAGCCTTAGTGTAATGTGTTAACTGGACTTAATGGAGTTCCACCAAGATGGCCACCAGAACTTGTATTCCAACTAGCACATAGCCTGGCTCAAGGAGGAGAACCTCAAGCCAACCAAAGTAACTGGAGACTCTCCGCCATCTACACTTTGAAAATGTTATCTGGAAAGGAAAGGACTTGCAACCTTTAAATTATATTTAAGTGTTAACTGGAGTTAATGGAGTTCCACCAAGATGGCCGCCAGAACTTGTGTTCCAACTAGGCTGCAGCCTGGCTTGAAAAACCTCAAGCCAACTAAAGTAACCTGAGACTCTCTACCAGCCATTGACACCATTTAAACCATATTTAATGGGGAATAAGTTTCCCTAGAGGGAAAAAAATAACATTTGCAAGCCTTATGTGCTAACTTGGATTAATGGAGTTGCACCAAGATGGCTGCCAGAACTTGCACTCCAGCTAGGCCGCAGCCTGGCTCAAGTAAGAGAGCCTCAAGCCAACCCAAGTAACCTGAGACTCTTCACCAGCCAACCCCACCTTGAAAATATTATCTGGAAAGCAAAGGACTTCAAATTTTAAATTATGTTTAAGCATTCAATGGAGTTAATGGAGTCCCACCAAGATGGCTGCTGGAACTTGCGTTCCAACTAGGCCGCAGCCGGACTTGAGTAGAAAAACCTCAAACCAACTAAAGTAACCTGAGATTCTCCACCAGCCAACCACACCATTGTCTGGAAAACAAAGGACTTGCAACCTTTAAATTATATTTAATGGGATAAGTTTCCCCAGGGAAACCTTGGAAGCCTCAGTGTGTTTCTATGCCAACTTGAGTTAATGGAGTTCCACCAAGATGGCTGCTGGTACTTGCGTTCCAGCTAGGCCGCAACCTGGCTTGAGTAGGAGAGCCTCAAGCCAACCCAATTAACCTGAGACTCTCCACCAGCCAACCACATCTTGGAAATATTATCTGGAAAGCAAAGGACTTTAAATTTTAAATGGTGTTCAAGCATTAAATGGAGTTAATGGGGTCCCACTAAGACGGCTGCTGGTACTTGCGTTCCAGCTAGGCTGCAACCTGGCTTGAGCAGGAGAGCCTCAAGCCAACCTAAGTAACCTGAGCCTCTCCACCAGCCAACCACACTTTGAAAATGTTATCTGGAAAGTGAAGAACTTTAACCTTCTAAGTTATATTTAAGCATTAAATGGAGTCAACGGAGTCCCACCAAGATGGCGGCCAGAATGTGTACCATTATGCAGTCTGGAGTAGGAGATCCTAACATGGCACGCCCTACAAGCTTCTTTGGCTCTCACACCAGGACGTTCCCATTGAAAGTGGATTACTTTGGAGTCCAACCAAGTCCTTTCTTTTGCATCAAGCCCCAGTGGAATGCTAGGAAAGTACAAACCCGTTCTCCTCCACCCGCCCCACCTCCAAAAAAGGAAGAACCACCCTCTCGGAGTCCTATTCCATCTCTATTTCTTCTGGTTTTCCAGATGGGGTGAAGGGCCCCACCAGCCATGAAAGGGGGGCGTTCTGGACCACCTGCTCCATCAGCTCTTCCGTCAGTTCGCGGGCCTTGGCCACTTTCTCCCTGCTCTGGGCCAGGAGGGAACTGGACAAATCCTGGAGGGACTCGGCGGACAGGAAAGATGTCCGGAGCTCCTCCACATTCTGGCGGACCAGGGAGACCTTCTCCTGGAGGTTGGCGGGGAGGCCTTGGAGGTTGGAGACCAGGGTCATGGTGGCCGACTGGAGCTGCTGGGCGAGGCCGTGAGAGATCTCTAAAGCTTGTGCCTCGATCTGCTGTAGGGAGATAAGGATGGTCAAGATTAAGGGGTCATCATAGTCAAACACTCTGTGGGACTCCCTGCTCACCCACTGGGTGTGTCACATACTCCCAGCCTCACAAAACCCCGTGATGGGTTCACCTTAGGGTTGCCACAAATCGGAAACGACTTGGAGTCACACAACAACAACGTGGTGGAAAGGACCAGCATGGTGCAGTGATTTGAGCATTAAACTACATCTCTGGAGACCAGAGTTCAAATCCTGCTCATGCTTTGAAACCCCACTTGGGCACATCACGCTGTCTCAAACTCAGAGAGGCTGAACAAACCTTGTCAAGAAAACCCTCTGACAGAGTCACCAAAAGTCGGAAATGACTGGAAGGCACACAATACACATATCTCTGAATTTCACACTCCTATATTTCCACAGACAAGAGTAGGCTATCCATTTCATACAGATCTCTCTTCCTTGGGAATGGATTTTTCTTCCAGAGTTGCAACCTACCTTCGGGTCTGGAATTTCCTTCTGAACGGTCTCGGGAATGTTTTGCTTCCACTGTAGCCACATCTGATGAAGTTTCTCCTGTCCACTTTGGAGTTTCTGGTCAACACCTTGCTTGACCTGCTCCATCTAAGAGGACGAGAGACAGCAAGGCATCAGCAAACCTTTCCTAAAAATGTAGGGACCGAACTCACAAGGCTGCAGTTAAAAAGACAGAGCTTTTGCAAAGACAGTCTTCCAGTTCTCAGCGGATGGGATTTTTGCTTTAGATCATGAGGTCGCATTTAGGGGAGCTTTGCAAAAGCTGAGCTGCCACATTGGCTGAGACTCCTAGTTCTCCTCTGGGAGATTCTTCCTTTAGATTGTGACAGGGGATTTAGGTGAACTGTGCTAGAGTGGGCTGCTACTCTGCCCTAGAGCTCAGAAGCCCATCTCTAATTTATAGCCCAGATAGAACTTCAGTATGTCCTTGATTTTCTAAGATAGAGACGGTCCAACAAGATCTTGGAGGCCACAGTTATTTTCCCCAGCCACTGGTGACATAAGCTAGGCACGATGGGAGCTGTAGTCCTACATATATACAGCCACCAGGTCCTCACAGCCTGCTGTAAGCTAGCATTCAAAAGCTAACACTAAGCTAGCATTCAAAGCTAACTCCAAGCTAATACCAAGCTAGCATTTAAAGCTAAGACAAAATACATTCCTAAAACACTAACTCTATTGCCATAAACACAACCTAACTAACCACTAACTAACTAGGCACAAAAGAACTTTGACCTCCCACCCCAGAAACTGTAATGAAAAAAGAAAACTGATTCATGTATTATTCTACCATTACAGACCGAACTAAACTTGGCTTACTAGAACTGCTAGTAACTATGACCATATTGCAAAATTCAAGAAATCCATAAATTTTGTAGTACTTCCTTACCAGCTCAATGGTTTGGTGGAGCTTGGCCAAGGTGTCTTGCGTACCTTGCTTGGCATCTCTCAGCTTGGCCAGGGAGTGTTGGTAAGCTCGGTGACGGAGCTTGGTTGAGAGGGACCCCAGGCGGACGAAGTAACTCTGTTGCTCTTTCTGCTGTTCCACCGTGGCCATGTCGAAACCTTCCATGGACGTGGCCAGTTTCGCTGGAAGGGTACCCAGAGATATCATTATGGTTCTGGGAACCACAGTTCAGGAAGGACATTGAGAAACTGGAATGTGTCCAGAGGAGGGCAACCAAAATGGTAGAAGGCTGGACAACTATGAACCCCTATGAAGAATGGCTTAGGAAGCTGGGGATGTTTAGCCTGGAGAAAAGAAGGTTAAGAGGCAACATGATAGCTAGGTTTAAATATTTGAAGGGATGTCATATGGAGGATGGAGCAAGCTTGTTTTCTGCTGCTCCAGAGACTAAGACATGGAGCAATGGCTTCACACTTCAGGAAAAGAGATTCCACCTAAACATTAGGAAGGATTTCCTGATAGTAATAGCTGTTCAACAGTAGAATGTGCTACCTGAGAGTGTAGTGCAGTCTCCCTCTTTGAAGATTTTAAAATAGAGGGTGGATGCCCCTCTGTTGGGACTGCTTTGCTGGTGTCTTCCTCCATGGCAGAATGGGATTGGACTGGATGACCTTTGGAATCTCTTCCATCTCTATGATTCTATGGGTAGGTATGGATTGTTCCTTCTGCCATCCCAGAATGAATCTTCACAGTAAGTCCAATCTCTCATCTTGGGATGGCACGGAGGAGCAATCCACCTTGACTGAGAAAATGACACTAAGACAAGAAGAGAATTGATTCAGCTTGAAAAAAGACGAAGCTTCAGCATTAGTCACAAGACGTCTGCAGCTGCCTTGATGTTTGATCAGAACAGCTTTCATCCATGGGAACAGAGGCAGTTCAACAAGTTTTTGGCAGGTAACGATATGTGCATGTTTTTGGCAGGTAACAATATGTGCCTGTGAAATGAAACCACCAGATCAGATAAAGCCTCATATATAAGTCAAGATCAGCATTTTGAACCTTCCAGAGACCATTTAAGGTATCTTCCAAAATGAATCCAGGGGTAACTTTTAATTTCAGCAGCTTCCATTTTAACTATGACTGCCATTTTGGAGTCTAAACCTTTAGACCTATGCCTTTCTTAAAAAGCTGGAAGTAAATGGATAATCTTCCATTGAGGTTAAAGGGTTAAAGACAAAATGAATTCTCTTCTGAATAAAAATGTCTGAGTATTTAAAGAAAAATGAGGGTGAATTGACGACAACAGGTTTTTGAACTTGCATAGGCTTTGTGAACAGAGGTGTAACTGTATAGGGATAACCACAGCCATTTTTGATGGGCTCCACACTGATCATGGGGAAATCTTTTGGAAGAATACAACTTGGACAGGTAAGTACTTTGTGGCTGAGAGGTCACCATCACCAGAAATTGTAATCTCAGATCTAATGATCAAACTCTTTCCTGTTGCAAAGTTGAAAAAAGGTGATCTACTCACCCAACTCCTCATCTGTGATCGGAAGATAGCGGTCAACCAATTCTTCAGATTTTCCAAGCACGGCATCCACACCGCTGGCAACCATCTGGACGACCGGGGAGTTCATCACAGTGTTGACACTGCTGGAGACTGCCGAGCGGGTCATCTCCACACCTCCGGAGACTGCCGAGCGGGTCATCTCCACGCCTCCGGAGACTGCCGAGCGGGTCATCTCCACGCCTCCGGAGACTGCCGAGCAGGTCATCTCCACGCCTCCGGAGACTGCCGAGCGGGTCATTTCCATGCCTCCAGAGACCACGTCTTTGGTTTTGTCAACCACCCCGGTCACTGTGCTGGTGAGGGCATCTTTGCCTTCTGAGACAGCTGAACGGGTCATCTCCATGCCTCCAGAGACTGCTGAGCGGGTCATCTCCATGCCTCCAGAGACCACCTCTTTGGTTTTATCAACCACCCCGGTCACCGTGCTGGTGAGGGCATCTTTGCCTTCTGAGACAGCTGAACGGGTCATCTCCACACCTCCAGAGACAGCCGACCGGGTCATTTCCATGCCTCCCGAGACCACCTCCTTGGTTTTATCCACCATGCCAGTTACAGTGCTGCTGAGAGCATCTTTGGCTCCGGTCACAGTGCTGGTGAGAGCATCCTTTGCTCCGGTCACAGTGGACGTCACCAGCTCCTTTGTGCCAGCAATGATCTAGAAAACAGTTTTGTACACGGCATGCTAAACACCTTGTGGATGAAATCACAGGCAGCGTCAGGTCAGTTTTGCTTTCCCTGCAGTGCCAACCTAATATCAGGTAACATTTTGCTATTTGTTGCCTGCAATCCTTCGCTTCCTGTCCCCATTTGGAAGGGAAAAATTGAGGTACTTGGGGATAGTTTGGGGTTCTACCAGCCCTATAAGGGACTAACTTTCTGCAACTCAAATAAGGTGCATCCCTTATAATAAGGAACACTTGCTAGTCCTATAAAGAAAAGTTTCCTGGATGTCAAGCAAGGGACGTCCCTTAAGTACACCTGGCAACCTTATCCGGACACCAAGATTTTGCATTCGATGCACACACACCACTTAGCTGCCTTTAGCTCCCTAAGTGAAGGTCTACCCTTACCTTATCGGTCGGCTGTTGAAGAATTGGCAGTTTCTCCTCCAGCTTGTCCAACCCCTTGCATGCATACTCGTTGGCCGTTGAAACTATGCAAGGAAAGAGGAAAGAAGTTACTCTAGCAAGTAGCCAAGACCTCAGCAAGTCCCTGGGTCTGCATTACAGCTTATTCCAGTATCAAATTGTTCTTACCACCAGGAAATTCTTCCTAATGTTTAGGTGGAATTTCTTTTCCTGAAGCCATTGCTCCGTGTCCTAGTCCCTGGAGCAGCAAAAAACACGCTTGCTCCAACCTCCATAGGACATCCCTTCATATACTTAAACATGGGTATCACGCCACCCCTTAGTCTTGGAAAAAGAAGAAGACTCTAAAACAGGTGGATTAAATTCAGTCAAGAAAGCTATGGTGGTTTCCAAGCAAAACATGGCTTTTTATTAACTAAATTTGCTACATTTACATGGTTTTAAACTGCTGTTGTTTCTAAAATTAAAAATGTTTTATATTCTTGCTGTTGTTGTTTGGGTGCCTTCAAGTTGTTTCCAACTAATGGCAACCTTAAGGTGAACCTATCATGGGTTTTCTGGGGGCTGAGAGTGTGTGATACACACTCGGTGGGTTTCTATGGCAAATGGGGAACTGAACCGCCATTATATCCCACTGGCTCTTGTTTTATATTGTATGCTATTCTAAATATACTCTCCCCTCCTTGTTCACTCACTCTGTGGCTCCAATTTGCTCAGGATGGGCTGAGCCCCGCTTGCTGCAGCCGATGCAATCGTCTTCACCCCCTTCTCCGCCACGTCACAGACTGATTTCACGTAGGGGTGGCTCTCCTTGGTGGAGGCGTAAGCCGCCGAGACCATTTCGTAGGCCGAGCTGACCAGCGGCAGGCTTGCTACCCTGTCGGCAACATTCTGAGGGGAAGAGAACACCGGAGCACTCATGAGGACTAGCAACTTGACAGCGTTCGTGAAAGCCAACGCTTCTAACAGGAGGCTTGTCACCCCCAATTGTTTGTCTGCTTATGCCCCAAAAGGAATTAGATAATATTCTCAAATGTGGAGATACATCACTGAGCACCAAATTTATCCATCCCATTTTATGAAAAATCTAATGATCTAATAATCCATGGTTATTACAGAATCACAGAGCTAGAAGAGACCCCAAGGGTCATCCAGTCCAAACCTTTCTGTCCTACAGGAAGACACCATCAAAGCATTCCCCATAGGTGGCCATCCAATCTCTGTTTAAAAACCTCCAAAGAAGGAGACTCCACAACAATCCCAGGCAGCATGCTCCACTGTTGAACAGCTCTTATCATCAGGAAGTTCTTCCTAATGTTTAGATGGAACCTCTTTCCCTGAAATTTGAAGCTCCATTGCTCCATCTCCTAGTCTCTGGAGCAGCAGAAAACGCACTTGCCCCATCTTCCATAAGACATCCTTTCCAATATTTAAACGCAGCTATGATGTCAGCAATAAACCTTTTCTTCTCCCAGCTCCCTAAGCCATTCCTCATAGGGATTCATAGTTTCCAGGCCTTCTACCATTTTGGTTGCCCTCCTCTGGACTCGTTCCAGCTTGTCCATCTCCTTCCTGAACTGTGATGCTCAGAACTGGACACAGGATTCCAGGTGGGGTCTGATGGACGCAGTATAGAGTGGCACTTTTACTTCCCTTCGCCTTTCAATTAAAAAAAAACCCCAGCAAACCACCAGCGTTCAGTTTTTCCAGTCCCCGACCCACACATGCACATATTCTGATTTTGGAGGTTTTGCAACAACCTGCAATACCCTGAAAAAGGAATGCTGGCAACTACCTCCAGCTCTGGAAAACAGAACTAGAACGTTTCATCATTTTGGCTGCTGAGACTCACTCCCAAAGGGCTTTGTCTGGCCAACGCTGTTAGCTCGGCTTGCTAAGACGAGCACAGTATGACTTATTCAGAGGTTAAGATGCCCAAGGTCAGACAGCAGCACATATTTTGCCAGTCAGCCGTAAATTCACTTAACCCGGAGACCCAGATGACAAAACTCTTCTGTCGTGGGGTTGTGCCCTCTTCCAGAAGGACATCATTCTCTCTCGGTTCCATGGGAGGCATGGAATTCCCCGAATAGATTTCAACTCTGGTTGTATTAGACTTGTCTCACGTGCATGCTTTCTTGTCCCACCACCAAGCGTCTTTTCAGATTACAAAGGAACTAGGCGAAACAGCCTGGAAACTATGAAGCTCTGTGAGGAGAGGCTTAGGGAGCTGAGTGTGTTTAGCCCGGAGAAGAAAGGCGTCATGATAGCTATATTTGAAGGGATGTCATATAGAAGACGGAGCAAGCCTGTTTTCTGCTGCTCCAGAGACTAGGACATGGAGCAATGGCTTGCAATGTCAATTCTCTCTAAACATTAGGAAGAACTTCCTGATGATTAGAGCAGTTGGACAGTGGAATATGCTGCTGCCTGGGAGTGTGGTGGAGTCTCCTTCTTCGGAGGCTTTTAAAGAGAGTTTGGATCGCCGTCTGTCAGGAAGGCTTTGATTTTTATCTTCCTGCATGGCAGAATGGGGTTGGACTAGACGGCCCTTGGGATCTCTTCCAGCTCTTACGATTCCAGCATCATTCTACAGCCTACGAACTTTGATGCTGAAACTTAAGACAAGGCGAAAGAACCAAGTTTCAAAGTACATTAGGTGAAAAGGCAGAGAGGATGAAACATCGGAGGGTTAAAGTCCTGAGGTTTTTCCTTGATTAGCAGAAAGGATGAGTTCACCTAACACTCCCCATAAACATAGAATCATAGAGCTGGAAGGGATCCCAAAGGTCATCCAGTCCAACCCCATCCCTGCCATGCAGGAAAACAGAGGCCATTTCCGCATGAGAGTGTTACAGTCCTAGTATTCCACTTTCAACATCCTATGGAAGCCTGGGGTTTGCAGTTTAGGGAGGGGCCTCCGAGGCTGCTCCCTAAACTGCAAACCCCAGGATTCCATAGGATGTCGAAAGTGGAATAATAGCACTGTAACAGGCTAGTGCAGAAAGGGCCAAAATCAAAGCATTCCCAACAGATGGTTATCCAGCCCCTCTTTAATTTAAACGAAGGAGCAGCAGATATCAAACTGCTTTTACCATCAGGAGGTTCTTCCAGGGATCCGAGGTTAAGAGCAAATACTCAAGGTCCCATCCATTTGTCCTTTTTGGGGTTTTTTTGGCAGTCCATGGTTAAAAAAAGACCAGCAAAGGCAGCCCATTACCTTCTGATCTTGCGCCTCTACGGGTGGGACGGCTGCGGCACTGCCATCCGGGGAAGCCATGTCTTGGCGTCAACGTGCCGCTGGAAAAAAAAAAAAGAAGAGAAGGCAAGTCCTATCAAGTCCTATCAAGACAGATAAACCAAGAGCAAACTCCAGGCGGAGACAGAAAAGTTCCCGATCGGAGGTCAGAGAGATATTTGGGGGCGCGTGACGGGGCCTTATCGGCAGCTCAGCTTTCCATAAAAGTTACACGGTCCAGGAATTGATCCACTTCAACCCCCTTTGACCTACAAAGATTATTACCTATACAGAGGATTAGGAGTTTACCTATATAAAGGATTCCTATATGGAGGACTATTTGTTTTAATATGTATTTTAATTATTGCTGTCGGCTTATGTTTTAACCTTTGTAACTATCCGTTCTTTTTAAAGTTGGAAGCCACTTTGAGTCCTGCCGAGGAACCAAGCGGGATATAAATAAAGATATAAGATATAAAGAGAACAGTTCTTGAAGATTATTATTACACTTTCTTGATGGAAAGATTTGAAGGATTATTCTTTCCTAGGACAATATCAACTAATTATTTTTTTCAAACCAATATCAAAAGGGATGGCTATAGAAAGAAGACAGAAAATAATGGCTGTATCTGATTATAACTGATTTCATTATTTATAACTTGATGATTTATGTTCCTTGAAACTAACCTATAGAACTATTTGATAAGTGACTTCAATTCTTTTTCATGATTGGTGATGATTAATTAATTAATAATCTATAATAATCTATGATGATACCAGAGGGTAGCAACAAGTATAATTTTTTGAAATTCTTTTTATTATTGAAAAAGGAAAAAAGAACAACCATGACAAAGAAAAGGGAAAAAAGACAAATATATTAAAAAATATTATAAAATGACTAATAGGTGCAATTATTTGATTACAAGGAGCAGTTTGCAACAAGGTCGGGAACCAATCTTCTAGTGATTTGTAGTTTTCCTTATAGTTCTGCTAGATGTAGTTGTCTTACATATTTTTTTTATTTGCATTGTATTGTTATGTATATGTACTTTTATATATTGTTATGTAGTGTTGTTTGGGTTTTCTGCCTTTGTTTAATAAAAATGTCTTTTTTAAAAATCCCCTTTGGCCTACAACACCCATCATCCCCTATTTTGGCCACGTGAGGAATGACACTCGCAAGCCCAGGCAATAGAAAGAGTTGTTTCTCCATGCCTTCAAGCCGATTCCAATTTGTGGTGACTCAACTCTCACAGGACTGTCTTGGCAAGATTTGTTCTGAGAAGGTCTGCTGTCGCTTTCCTCCGAGGCTGAGAGAGTGTGACTCGCCCAAGGTCATCCAGTGGGCTTCCATGGCTGAGAAGAGATGCGACCCTAGTCTGCCAGGATCCCAAACCAACACTCTCGTCACTAACGAAGGGTCAGGGTTCGATTCCCCACTTCTGGGGCTGAGAGTGTGTGACCCGCCCAAGGTTTCCACGGCTGAGCACGGAATCGAACTCCAGTCTCCAGGGTTGTAGTCCAATACCCAGACTCTTACTAGGCAGGCAGCTTAATTCTTCCGATGCCCCTGAGTCCCAGGATATGGGCTTAGCTCAACCGGTTAGATGGCTACCTATCAGGGATGCTTAACCTGTGAACTCTCACAGTTGGAGGGTAGTTAGACTAGATTTAGGGTCCCTTCTAATCTTATGATCTCTCCTCCAACATTGAAAAAAAAAATTAGTTGCTTAGCAAGGCAAACTCCTTTGTCACTCACAAATCCCACTGCTTTTATTGCCACATTATCTGGGATAAAGGAGCTGCTCCCTTCACCCAGAGACAAATTTTGCAAGAATTCTGAATCACCCCAGGAATGAGTCAACAGGAGACCTTTCTTTTGCTGGAACAGCCTTTCCCCTTGTTTTTTTAATCAAGAAGAACATGGGGGCAATTATTTTTAAGATGCACTGGCCAGCTTCGTAACAGTCAGATTCTGCTACCGCAAGTTTCAAGGCAAGAGTACCTCTGAGCATACAACAGAACGCCTCCCAGGCTCCTTTCCTTATAGCCCTATGTTACCTACCATGTCAACTCTCTATGGAATACTGGGATTTTCAATTTACTCCAAATTCTCTGCCAGGGATCTCGCCAAACTACAATTCTTAGCATTCTCTAGGAGGTTTCCCTGGCAGTGAAAGTGGAATAAAAGTGCTATAAGTGTGCAGTGTGGAAGGGCTGACGGTAGGAGGAGCAATGACCTACATAGGAGAGACCCTGTAATAAATTGATATGAATGCCGATATAAGATATCGATTTTCCAGTGATAGGAATTTAGGTCTCATTTGCTGTCTAGACAACAGGGACTACATGGGGGAATTTTTAAAATCCAGTAGCCTGTTCCTAAAACACATAAAGTTACGCCAAATAAATCTGATCGCCTTAAAGGTGTCACAGGGTTCTTCATATTATCGGCAACCCAAATGGATTCAGTGGCCCCCATTGTGTGCCTTTAAGTCATTTCCGACTTACGGCGAGCCTTGCAGGATTTGTCCAGAGAGGGAGTTTGCCCTTCCTCAGAGGCTGAGAGAGTGTGACCATGACCAGGACTCCCCTAAGGGGTTTCCATGGCCAAGACACGGCCTTTCCGAATCCAACACTCAAACCATGCTAGTTCCGAAAAGCATTCATAATAATTTTTTTTTAATGCAAGTTTTTCCCTTGACCAGCAGGAATTGATCCAGTTGGTGGATCCAAATAGAAAAGGAGGCAGAGATGATGGTCACTGTCAGATAGACTGCCTTTAGCCAAGGAGGCTCGGTTTAGTTCCTAGAGCTAATAAAGGCCTTAGTACTGGTTAATTCCTACTCATTTAAGAGAGGGAAATAGACCCTTTATAAGTCTGGCTTTGCTGCTACCCTTTTTTGCAATTCAGATACATTGTGCAATTCTTTTGGCTTTTACCCTTAGCATATTTTAATAAGACCCCCAAAAGTTTTGTTTTTTTAAAGGAAAAAGACTCCATCAACCCAAATCTAGACATGCCATCATCTTTGCCCAAACCCTTTTGGGCAGGAGAAATACAACCTGACCATTAAGGTGAGTTGTGTGGCTTCTTTTGGCTTCTACCTTTGACGTATTTTAATTATTATAAAACGCTTTAAGCTTTGGAGTTTTTTTTTTGAAAGAAAAAAAGGCATAATAAATTACACTTTCCCCCCCAAGTCTAAGCACGCCACCATCCTTTCGGGTACCCCTTTCCTGAAGGAGAAATACAATTGAGATAAGTTGTGTAGCTTCATTTGGCTTCTACTCTGGGTACATTTTGTTATAAGACCCTCTAAGGTTTTGGTTTTTGGAAAGAAAAAAAATAAATAAACCACATTTTCTCCCTCAAACCTAAACAGGCCCCCCTTCTTGCTACAAAAACGCAGGAGAAATACAAACTTGCAATGCAAAAAAGTGGCATGGAAGTTTTTTTGGCTTCCACCTTGGGCATATTTCAGTTGTTATAAGACACCCTAAGAGTTTACTTTCCTAAAGAAAGAGACTTTATAAACCACATTTCCTCCCCAAATCTAAACATACCACCCAACAGCCACTAAACATGGCCAAAACGACACAAAAAGTGGTGACTTTGGAAACCATGTAATCCCTCTCCAAGAATGTTTGGTTCCCAAAGAAATACATTTTAAAAAGACATTTAAACAAAAGGCTTCATACTCACTTTGGATCCCACTACGTTCCACAACTCCACACCCTCCTCTTTCGCTTCCAAGCTCCTTATATACTCCGGAGTGACTCCGGCTTCTGGATTAATACAATCAGGCGCAATTACGCGCCAGGAGGACTCCGGAATGTGGGTGGAGAGAGGAGAGAGGATTACAAAAGTTACGGGGAAAGTAACTTTTGCTGTGTGGGCACAAGTCTACAGGCGATTTAAAGGCACACCCACACAGCCCCATCTAAGGACAGAGCATCACATGATTTGTTAGAAAACTGAATTCAGCCAGTTGCTGAAGATTGCGCAAAAGTCTCCACCTCTAAGTTGCAGCAGAAAAGTTTCTTTTCTTTCCTTGGGGCATGAAACTGGTAGGAAGGCGAGGCGCCTGTCTGTGATGGAGGACAGCCAGAACTACCCTAAAACCAGGCAGCATATGCAACACAACCCCATAACTTGCTGCTCCCCCATTTCAGGCAGAAATTCAACCGGGCGAGATTACGCATAGGATCTTTTCCCCTTCTAGTTTCTCCTAATGGACTCCCAGTACCAAAAGTCACCCCGTGAATTCCCCCACCCCTCTCATCAAAGGGTCAGGGCTTGGAAAAGTCAGTTTTGGTGACCGCAACACCCAGCATCCCCAATCCAGAAGGCTGCTGGGAGTTGTAGTCCACCAGCTTTTCCAAGCTCTGGGTTATTCCTCAGGCTCTCCATCCAACTGAATGACTGGATTGTGTTGTTTTAAAAATTGCTAGGCTTTAAGATAAAATAAGTTACTAATGATTAAAATGGTTAAGAAATGAGTTTTGAAATATGTCTTGCAATAACTAAGTCACAATGATTCTCACGATGATACTTGGAACTGTTAATTAGGAACTGTTAATCTTGGTGCAAGTTTAGATTTAATATGAGGATAAAGATATGATAGGTAGATAAAATATGATAGATTTAATATGAAGGTAAAAATAGGTAACAAGTATTTACTTTAAATTTAGCCTATGGTGTAATACTTAGTGAATTAGTTAGTTAGTTGTTACTGTTAGCTGTTAGTTATTACTGTTGAATTACTAATCAGTACAAGACAAAATTGCATAGAACTAAAAATTGCAAAATTTAGTTATCTTTTTTAGTTATATGTAGTTTTGCCTCGTAGCTTAATTTGGTATTTGTAGTTTTGCATTCTTTTTGCTTCCTTTTTTAACAGTGTATTGCTGTGTAGTTGATCTTATAGCTCGTTTCCTTCTGTATTATTTTTTGCAGTGTTATTCTGGTATTTCTATTTTGTTGTGAGTTTTTTCTTTTGTCTCTCCTCTTATTATTCAATAAAAAATATTTTTTAAAAAAGTCTTGCTCAGGATCTTTGACCAGTTTCACTGTATAGTCCCGTCCCCGAATTCGTAAATTAAGAATATTCTCGTTGTGCATGATCCAAAAGACCCGCTCCACGTGCACAGTGCCGCTTACACCTGAGTAAGACACCCCGGGTATTCTAGGGCTATTTCTGCACTAGACTATTATATCGCTATGATTCCACTTTCAACCTTCTGTGGAATTCTGGAATCTGGAGTTTCCTGAGGCCGAAGAACTCTCTGGCTGAGAATTGGAAATGCCCTTCCCTAAACTGCAAAGCCCAGGATGCCATAGAAGGTTGAAAGTGGAATAATAGCATTATGGTACCACTCTATTCTGCCTTGGTTAGACCCCATCTTGAATACTGCGTCCAGTTCTGGGCACCCCAATTCAAGAGAGATATTGACAAGCTGGAGCAAGTCCAGAGGAGGGCGACCAAAATGGTGAGGGGCCTGGAAACCATGCCCTATGGGGATAGACTTAGAGAGCTGGGTATGTTTAGTCTGCAGAAGAGAAGGTTAAGAGGGGACATGATAGCCATGTTTAAATATTTGAAGTGATGCCACGTAGAGGAGGGAGAGGGCTTGTTTTCTGCTGCTCCAGAGACCAGGACAAGGAGCAATGGATTCAAGCCGCAGGAACGAAGATTTCACCTGAACCTCAGGAAGAACTTCCTGACAGTCAGGGCTGTCCGGCAGTGGAATCTGCTGCCTCAGAGTGTAGTGGAGTCTCCTTCCTTGGAGGTTTTTAAGCAGAGGCTGGATGGCCATCTGTCCAAGGGAGTGCTTTGAGGGTGTTCCTGCATGGCAGGGGGTTGGACTGGATGGCCTCTGGGGTCTCTTCCAACTCTACATTTCTATGATTCTATGATTATAACAGTCTAGTGTGGAAATGGCCTTCCTCTGCCAATGAACTTTCCACGTCCATGCGTGTCTGCCAGAATATTTGTTTGCGCGCTGCCAACACAGGGTTGCGACTCTGCCATGCGCTGGGAAGCCTTCGACGGACCTGGAGGGTCAACGGCACGATGTCCAAAGCACGGATCCATTTTGCAAGGGCTGCTTTGCTCCGGCGAATGACCGTTAGTAAACTCAGGAGCAACCTTCAGTCCAGGCCTAGACGGATTAGCTTGGCTGGGATCCTTCCCGCCAGGCTTCATTTTTTCCAAGGTGAGGCAATTGTTCAGCTCGAGGCCAAGCAAATAAAAAAGGGAAAAGGTGGGGGGAAAAAATCCCCAAAGCTGTGTTCGCACATTGCTCAAGTTTTGGGCCGTGTGATTGTTTTAGGAGAAACACCCTCCCGGCAGCCCTTTGTGAGTCTGCTCTAGGCGGAAAACAAGGCGCACGCTCCCCGCGCATCGTGTCCAAGCTTGATCCAGAAGCATCAAAAATCCTGGCCGAACTGGATCCACTTACAAATGTAATTAAAAGAAAACTCCGCAGAATCTTATTTCAAAGTCTGGAAAGTCTTTTGCCGGCCAAAACGGGGACAGAGCAACAGTCAGGTTGGGTTTTTGCATAAACAGAATCAGTATTGCTTTGCAAAAACAGAATTAATATTCATTTTTTTCAGTACAAGGAAGATAGATTTAAAGACAGGGATGGGAATGGGATTTAAAACAGAACTTGCAGCGGGCAAAAATCTGGAAGAAACCCTTTTCGTTGCTGTTGCTTTTTGTTCTCGCCTTTACACTACAGTTATAGGGTTAGTCCTCCTGTGGAATTCTGGGATTTATAGTTTGCTGAGTCTCATGGCCTCTCTGGCAGAGAATTCTCAATGCCCCTCCCTAAACTGCAAATCCCAGGATTTCATAGGAGGTTGAAAGTGGAATAATAGCACTATAAGAAGGCAGTGTGGAAAGGTTCTAGGTCTCCCAAATCCTGGCCTAAGGTCCTAACCACTACCCCACACTTCCGATCCCCCTTCAACACCACCTGAAGTTCCTAATCATTCCCAACACCTTGTATTTTTAAAAATTTTTTACCTTTGGTATTTTATTCTTTTGCTCTGCAACCCTGAGAATAAAATCCTAGGGCTCATGGGCGTTCCCAACCCATTATCTTGCGGCAGGGAGTTCCACAGGTTCAACTTTAGGGTGCAAATTTAGCCAATTGGGCCAACCCTTTGTGGGTCTCCATAATTTCTCCCCATGCATGGGGCCAGGTGAAAATATATTTTGATATTTTGAAAATACATTTTGATAGTTTGAAAATATATCTTGATATTTTGAAAATATATTTTGATGCATAAATAAACTGCACAGATAGGAAGACTTTAGACTTCTCACTCCATTATAGATAGTAAACTTTGCTCCAGGCTGCATTTCCACCTTGCACAGACATATCTCCCTGCCTGCATCATTTTTCCCCATTTTATTCTGTATTTTTCCTCCGCGCATGCGCGATTCTGCGGTTTCTTTTCCCCTCCATATGCCAGACACCCTCCGAACACAGAGGGGAGAAACGAAAGTACGCGCAGGCGCACAAAGAGCCCTCTTCGCCCTGGTTTGTGAGCTCCGCATCCCCAGCAGCAGAGCTCCACCTAGCGGCCGCCCCGAGTCATTGCAGGACTACCTTGATTTAATCCAATTTCTATTTAAATAGGGTTAAGAAATTTGTGATCCTGGGTTGTCAGGCTTGGATTTCGCCTCCCCTTATGAATTGCAAGCCTGCAGGGCAGCCTATCCTTAACAGGGCTGCTCAGGTCTTGCAAATGCAAGGCCTAGGCTTCCTTGATGGAGTTTATTTGCCTTTGTGTGTTTTGTAAATGCCGCTTCCGACCACACTACAAGGTCAGAAGCAACATGGGCAAGACTGGGTTACCTTCCCTTGGATACAGCCAAAGAGAGGGGGACCTTTCCATCTCTAGAAGTGGAAAAATCCCTGCAGGAAATTGCATCCACTCATAGATGCATTAAGAGAAATGCATTGCCTGCAGGTCGTTGCAAACCCTATCATGGGTTGCAACGACCTGCAGGCAATGCATTTCTCTTAAATCAATGCATCTATGAGTGGATGCAATTTCCTGCAGGGATTTTTCCACTTATAGAGATGGAAAGGCCCCCCTATCATGGGGTGTTCCGAGGCTAGAGAGTGTCCCACGCCCAAATAGGTTTCCATGACCGAGCAGGGAAAATAGTATAAGATCTTCTTTCTGCACATTTGTATGCATGAACTCATGGCTTATTGGAGTTCGCATTGCTTAATTCCTGACGAGACAATGACTTCTTAATTAACTGCAGAGAAAACATTTCCAAAAAGGATTTCTTATATCGGTCTACCTGCCTTTCAAACAGATCTGCCCAATTCTCATGCCTAGGAATAGTTCCACTATTTTGAAAAAAATAAGTTTTAGCATCTATTTGATTCCAGCACTATGAAATATTATTGGGATAATAAAAGTGGTCAGTGGTGCATTGCGCACTGATCATTTTGTATTAATCACTGGAATAATATTAATTTTGTATTAATTGTCGGAATGATATTATTGGGATAATACAAGTTGTCAGTGGTGCATTGCGCACTGATCATGTTGTATTAATCACTGGTAATATTAATTTTGTATTAATTATCGGAATGATATTATTGGGATAATAAAAGTTGTCAGTGGTGCATTGCACACTGATCATTTTGTATTAATCACTGGAATAATATTAATTTTGTACTAATTGCCGGAATGATATTTTTGCACGTGTATCCGTGTCAAACTGTCATTAGCCAATCCCTTAATAAAAGATGAAAACAAAATTGATATTTTAGGAAATGGAAACACAAAACAAAGACGTAATGCAGAATCATTTTTTTTTTTAATACTGAAAAAAATAAGATTCTACAGGGGTCATTCAACAAGCTACGGAGGTCTCAGGATGTGGTGCGGAAAAAAGGTACAAAATATTAGTGGCACTTAAAGGCAAGTGAACGCAGCTCGCCACTAGCCAAATACTGATTTTGTTACACTCAACAATCCCCATGCACGATTCATACCAGACTCCATGGGTACAGTTCATTTTTTCCCCCTCTATTATATGGGAAAGGGGAAAAAAATAACAGTCGGAAATCTATCCCTATGGATTGCATGCTAGTCTCAAAGGAAGTGAAGGATTGTAAACTTCAAAAAACTATTAATGGGGGAAAATGACGCTGGGATGCATTGAAAAGCAAGCTCGGAGGGAAGAAAAGATGGTATTCTAGTACTATTTAAGGCTAGATATTTCCAAAATGGGATAATTCCAGGTTTGTAGGCTGGAGTTCTCTAGCCCTTAAATTTTAGCCTACGCATGCCATTGTTGTTCGGGGTCTTCCAGCCATTTATGGCTTATGACAACCCTAAGGCAAAGCTATCACAGGGTTTTCTTGGCAAGATTTGTTCAGAGAGGGTTTGCCTTCCTCTGAGGCTGAGAGTGTGTGACCACACAGTGGGTTTCCGCGGTCGAGCGGGGAACCGAACCCCGGTCTCCACGCTAGACCACACCGGCGTGGCATAGGAAGACCGTGGCTGTACAAAACCGTGGGAATGGTGTACGTGCCCCTCAATGGGATCACAGAAAAAGAAGTGATGCAGATCCATTTTAGAAAGGCCAAAATCGGCTGCCGCACATCCCACTCATAAATCGGAGGAACCACTAACTACTTTTACAGACACGCACTGCTAGCTTCCAGTTCAAGGCACGTTCCGAGTTTTTTTTTTTTAAACTGTCAAACAAGACAGGTATTGTTACACCTGCCCTGAGAGACTCCTGGGAGATGTAGTCCCAAAAGAGCACCAAAAGACCAGCAGTGGTTGGTTGCTTCCATGCCAGTGGGATCAATGAATCCACCCCAGGTTTTAGTCATGTTAAAAGAACTGTCTACAGTGAGTGAGGAATTAAAGGAGTTATCCAAGGTACTGAAACAAGTTAGGAATAGGATTAAGCACCTTGGAGAGCTCCTGGAAAGGCTGGATTCGTTGTCTCATTGACTGGAGGGCCACCAGCCAAAGTTGTCCAAACCTTCAGTCCTTTCCATGAAATATGGCACTTCCCAGAGCTTGTGAGAACCTCTAAGCCTCTGTTTTCTGATTAGAGGATTCCTCTTGTGCGGCGTCAGTCTTTTCCTTGGGTTTCTCCTGGCTCTGGAGGCCATCTCCTGCCTTCTCAGTGTCCCCGCTCGGGACTTCTGGAAGCTCCACCAAGTTTGGGGCGAAAGGCCCCACCACCCAGGGCAAGGGGACGTTCTGCACCACATAGTCGACCATCTCGTCTATCGACCCGCGGGCCTTGGCTATCCGCTCGCGACTCTGGACCAAGAGGGCGGCGGGCACCTCTTGGAAGGAGCGGACCCCTGAGAAGGAGGAGTGGAGATCCTCCACCGTGCCGCGGACAAGCTGGACTTTGTCTTGGATGCTGGACGGAAGGCCTTGGACCCTGGACGCGAGGGTCGAGCAGGACAGCTGAAGCTGCTGGGTCAGGCCACGGAACATGGCGAGAGTCCGGGACTCAACCTGCAAGACATGAGGGCAAGGAAATGGGTTTAAGACTTCTGGGCTGGGTTTCAGCCTTCTACAACCTGCTGCTACCTCCATCTCCTTAAATCAAGGTGAGGGGGAGGCATCACAAGTTGCCCCAGACCACTTTTTGTGGTCTGTGCTTAAGCCTTCCCTGAAATAGATGGAAATACCCTCCTAAATTTGGACAAATCCGGCTTATGGGAGGGGACGTTGCGAAAGAAAGGAGTCCTCTGCCTCTTATGAAATTGCTCAGCCTTACTCTAAGTTTCTCGATCATCCAGGAGGACTAGCAACTTGATATGTCAAAATCAGGACTGCCTCCGCTGTCTATTTCTGCTACGATAGAGGGTGGGATTAAATGGCTGCCCAACTCTATGTTTCGAGGATTCTTGGGCGTGGGAAGGTGCTGCATAACTGAATTGGAAGCTTGCCGCCAAAGTGAATTCCAGAGAAACGGGTCGTAACCCAAATGGCTGATCTGTCCTTCCCAAATCCAATACAGACACCAGAAGGAGGGAGGGAGGGAGAGAGTCAAGGTACCTCCGGCTGTGCCAATGACTCCACCTGCTCCTCACTCCCAGTTTGCTTCTGGTTCCACTCCAGATACATTTGGTGTAGCTTCTCCTGACCAACCTGAAGGTTTCGGTCCACCCCTTGTTTGACATGTTCGATCTGACAAAAATGGACACACACACAAAAAAGGATGGCAGAGAAAGGAGGAGACACCAAGCTGGAATCTACTTTTTTTCTACTTCCTGATGGGCCATTAGAGTACTTAAGTCCTGCTGTGACATCACAGCAGTGCGGCTAACGGCAGGCAAGGAGCAGCCATTAAATAAAAATCCACATGGCTAACCGAGGGCTTTAGGGTCCTCACCCACCCTCCATTTTAGGATATTCTTTCTTACCAGCTCAATGGTTTGGTGGAGCTTGGCCAGGGCGTCTTGTGTGCCTTGCTTGGCGTCTCTCAGCTTGGCCAGGGAGTGTTGGTAAGCTCGGTGACGGAGCTTGGCAGAGAGGGACCCCAGGCGGACGAAGTAGCTTCCATGTTCTTTCTGCTGTTCCACGGTGGCCATCTCGAAACCTTCCACAGACGTGGCCAGGGCAGCTAGTGGTGAGAGTGAGACACAGAGACCCTTAGCACAGAAAGATGGCTCTCTTTCTCCCAAAGAGCCTACATGGGAACGAAGCAGCCTACTATGAAAGAATTTGGCAACCTAACCTTCAGAATTTTGCCTGCCCTCTAGCTCAACCTTATCCCACAGACAGAGACAGGACTCCAAGACCTATCCTCCCCAGAAAAATGAAAGGGGATGCTGGGGGAGGTAATCCAAAGCCTCCCTCACCCTCAGTCCTAATTTTGGGGTTTAAAGAAGACTAATAATAACGGCTGGAATTCACAATTTCTGTTAGGAATGTTAACCTAGAGTTACCCATCCCATAATTATTTGCACAGTTGGCCTTTTATATCCACGGATTCTGTCTTCAGGGATTCAAACAATCATGGCTTGAAAATATTTTTTTTAAAAAATCCAAAAAGCAATCTGTGATTTTGCCCTTTTATATAAGGGATGCCATTTCACTACACCCTTGTACATAATAGCATCTATGAATTTTGATATCCATGGGGGGGGTTCCTGAAACTAAACCCTACTAGATACCAAGGGCCCATTTACCACCCTTATGTGTCCACAAATTGTAGCAGTAGTGCAAGGATGACACATAAGGATCATAAAAGCCCTTTGCCTAACAGGCAGCAGCTGCGGCAAGCAACAGGGATCTGTTCTCATGTTGATCGGGTGCACAAAACTGACATTTCCATGCTCCTCCTGCAAGCAATCTACAGTGAGAAGGGTAACTGTGGTAGGGATCTTCCTTCTCATTGTCACACTGGAGATCACTGGGGAGAAGGGGATGGAAACATTGGTCATATGGGCCTCGATTCACAGGAGAACAGAGCTCTGTTGCTTGCAGCAGCTGCTGCCTGGTAGGGCAGGATTTCGGGGGAGAGTTTGGACAGGAGATGCTAAGTAGCTCATCTAGAATCTCAGCCAATCATCACCATGATCTGGAGCGTGCCATGTTGTTTTTGTAGGACTGAGAGTTTCCAAGAGGTGTGTACCCACCTAGCTCTTGATCGGTCATCGGAAGATAATGCTCCACCAGCTCTTCAGACTTGCCCAAGAGGGCATCCATGCCGGTGGCCACCATCTGGCCCACTCTGGACCCCAGGACAGTGTTCACGCTGCCGGACACCACCGATCGGGTCATCTCCACGCCTCCTTGCACCACCCCCTTGGCCATGCCCACCACCCCAGTCACAGCACCCTTGGCCCCGTTGACGATGCCCTGGGCTCCGGTCACTTTGGTGGAAACCAGTTCCTTGGTGTCCGCCACCACCTAGAAAAAAATCGAGAAGAGGAAACCGAGTCACAAAAAGGCATCGCAGCCCTACAAGACTTGACAGTTGGCCCCAAGAGCCTAACAGACATGCTTTTTAAGGTTGTTTCATTTCCCAAGTGCACCCTGTTTAGAATAAAAAGTCTGCAGGAAACACGTGGAACTGGGTGTCTTTTTTTGCAGCCTAGAAACATATCTGTCTTCGTTCCACACTGTTTCTGCCTCTGGTTACAAATCTGAAGGCCTGCCCAGGAAGACATCTACTTTATGAACATTTCCCATAAACCCTTAGTGGATAAAGATAATAAATGTTTCAATATAATGCCAATAAGACGCAGTATAGCACGGTTATAGCCCCAGTGATGTCGGTTTAGTACCAAAGTTGGTATGGCACCAGCAATATTGATACAGTCCCAGTGATGTCGGCATCACACTAACCTTTTCGGAAGGCTGTTGCAAAATTGGCATCTTTTCTTCCAGCTTATCCAGGCCTTTGCATGCATATTCATTGGCCGTTGCAACTGCGGAAAGAGAGAGATCGTGTTGCTAGCAACAGAATGTTCCCGTAACACGAAACCGATGGAGAGGATGGGACAATTTGGGTCCCCTGCCAGGAGAAAGGGGAGACACCAACCGGGTGGATAAATATAATTGGAAGAATTGAAGCCCAGAAAACAAAAAGCAAGGAATGCAGAGAATGTGGATATCAGTTCTGCAGCAGAGTGACAATCCCATCTCTTCCAACTCTAGGATTCTATTCCACCTGGGGATGGCTTAGGGCTGCCATGGCACGGGGGATCCCTACACTAGGCTACGGGGGGTTGGATTGGGGCCGACGGAAGACACCTTCACCCACTTTGAGGCTCCAGCTTGGTCAAGAGGGGCTGGGCACCACTCACGGCCGCCGCCGTGAGGGTCTTCACCCCCTTCTCCGCCACGTCGCAGACGGACTTGAGGTACGGATGAGTCTCCTTGGTGGAGGCGTAAGCGGACGACACCATGTCGTACGTGGAGCTCACCAACGGCAGGCTCACCACCCGACTGATGGCGTTCTACCCAGGAAAGAATGAAAAAAAAATAGATTTAGACATTGGACTTCCATGTACCTGGTGGTGGGACAGAGAGAAGGGGCTCCCCAGAAAGAGCTTTTTAGGGTTCTCCAAATAACCTGGGCTTGGTCCGTCCCGGCGACGTCGTCCAGATTTTGAACCAACTTACCTGCTGTTCCGATTCTTTGCTCTCAGGAGTTGTGCCACCCACATCGCTGCTTTCTTCCGAAGACATGGCACAACTAGGGGGAAAAATGGAAGAGAGAATGAATATGAGGTTGGTTAGAGCCCTGGACTACGGATGCTGGAGACCAGGGTTCGGTTCCCTACTCAGCCAAGGAATCCCACTGAAGGACCTCAAGCGTGTCACAGACTCTCAGCCCCAGAAACCTCCACGATAGATTCGCCTTAGGGTCACACAACAATTGCTGTGGGTTCCTTTACTGGCAGGGAATGGATTAGACGAACTCCGGTAATATCTCCCAACTCTTCAGTTCTGCAAATCTATCTTTCCCTCCCGGTCCAAATGCGGTGACTGTAAACGTCTACTGGTACTTTAACCGGATCTTACTCCTCCGTGGGTCCCACACGGCAAAGGAAAATCTTTTTGGCCTTCTAGGCACCCGCTTTAAGCAGGTTGCAAAGAATCGCCTGCAAATTAGAACTGAGTTAAGGCATCAGTTGTCTTAAGCAAACAGAGTGACATTTGGATTAAGCGCAAAAATATGCAAAATATGCCTGAAACACCCCAATCCAGATTGTTCTGCCTGACTCACCCTTCAGGAAGGCATAAAATTTTTTAAAAGACACCCATCCAACCTTTGCTCAAAGACTTCCAAAGTAAATGGTAAAAAAAACCCACATCAGATCTGAATGATAAATTAAAAAATCTACCATCAAGTTGCTGGCACAGATGAGGGCAAAAAGGGACATACATTCCTATGTGGTGGGAGTGTAATTATGCACAAAACTTTGGGTCAGAAACTCCCCAAGAGATAAATAAAACGATGAGAAGAAACCTCCAATTCAATAAAGTGATCTGCTTAACCTTTGAATTTAAGAAAGTGGGGATGGAGTAAATCAGAAGACTATATCATAAAAAAAAATTAAGAGCTGCACATGCAGTAATAGCATTGGGCTTGTTTTCTGCCGCTCCAGAGACCAGGACAAGGAGCAACGGATTCAAGGTGCAGGAAAGGAGATTCCACCTGAACCTCAGGAAGAACTTCCTGATGGTCAGGGCTGTCCGGCAGTGGAATCTGCTGCCGCGGCGTGTAGTGGAGTCTCCTTCCTGGGAGGTTTTTAAGCAGAGGCTGGATGGCCGTCTGTCGGGAGTGCTTTGAGGGTGTTCCTGCATGGCAGGGGGTTGGACTGGATGGCCCCTGGGTCTCTTCCAACTCTACATTTCTATGATTCTATGATTCTTTGGAGGTGTTTAAGCAGAGGCTGGATGGCCATCTGTCCAAGGGAGTCTTTGAGGGTGTTCCTGCATGGCAGAAGGGGGTTGGACTGGATGGCCCCTGGGGTCTCTTCCAACTCTACATTTCTATAATTCTATGATTCTATGACATAAACCATGTTGGGATAAAAAGAATTGGACGCGTTAGATAGCAAAATCTCTCCTATTTGACTTTCTTAGGGAAAGGAAAGGGAGCTACAATGGGCAAATAAACGTAATAAATTGGTGGGACAACCGGGGCTTCTGGATTGGAAAGGTTAAAGATGAAAAGGGGTACGAAGAAGTGAGAGAGACTATTGATAAAATATTCCACGTTTTAACGGTTATTAAAATGTTCTGTTAAAGCCATTGATGGGGACTGAGGGAAGGGCTGGGAGGGTGAGCAAAAAAAATGTGTAAAAAAAATGTAAATTGTAATTGCATCTTGCAATAGGTAATGTGTTGTCGTATTGTATACATTAAATAAAAATACATTACTTTGCAAAAAAAAAAAGACTTCCCAAGATTTGGAAAACCCAGCAGCTTCTATTCTACTGTCGACCGGCTCTTGCCGCAAAAAAAGTTCTTTGCAAAGTTTAGGTGGGATTTTATTAATTACGTCGTTTGAGTCCATTGGTTTGCGTTGCGGCCTCCAGAGCAGCTGAAAAGAAGCCATACTGTGAAGACACCTTATAAAGTAGCAAGGATGACAAATAAATATTCAGTTAAAAATGCAAATGCAAACACGATGCAAACGGACAACCAGATTAAAACCGTCGGAAACATTAATGAGTCGTCCAGAAACAAGGATCTGAGCCAAGCCCGAACTGGCGACGTCTGGTTCCAACGTGCAAAGGTAATCTATAGGGCAGAGTACAAACCCGCCCCGGGGACACAGTCTTTGTGGAGGGAGTTAACTTTAACCCAGTGGGATCCGGGCCAGGGACACAAATAGCCCGTCGCTCACTTCGAGTAGGTACCGGCATGCTTACAAGGTCAACTTTTGGCGACTCGGGCCGCCCACGGCGCTGGGGATGAGTCGGCCAGGTTTGTGCAACGTGTGCCACGGTGCCCGTTTGGAGACGGGTAGAAATATTGGGCATCGGTTGCAACGATATAAGAGCAAAGGAAGCAATTCTTGCTGTGCGTCTTAGATGGTTCATAGAATCAGGGCCCATCGAGTGCAACCCCCCCGCTATGCAGGAACACCCATCAAAGCATTCCCAAGAGAGGACCATTAAAAGCCCCCAAAGAAAGAGGAGACCCCACCACGCTCCATGGAGGCAGCAGATTCCACTGCCGGACGTCTCCGACCATCCAGAGGTTCTTCCTGAGGTTCAAGTGGAATCTCCTTTCCTGCAGCTTGTTGTTTCTGACTCAGGGTGACCCTAAGATCAGGGGGTTTTCTGGGGCTGAGAGTGTGTGACGCACCGAAGGTCCCCCCATGGGTGTCCCCGGCCAAGTGAGAATCAAATCCCGGTCTCCGGGGTCGTCGTCCGACGCTCACGCTGGCTCTAAAGGCTATACGTTGTTGCTGTGTGCCTTTAAGTCATTTCCGACTTGTGGCCACCCTATCGTGGGGTTTTCTTGGGCTGAGAGTGTGTGACGCACCAAAGGTCCCCCCATGGGTGTCCCCGGCCAAGTGAGAATCAAATCCCGGTCTCCGGAGTTGTCGTCCAACACCCACACTGGCTCTAAAGATTTTAAGTTGTTGCCGTGTGCCTTTAAGTCATTTCCAACTTGTGGCCACCCTATCATGGGGTTTTCTTGGGCTGAGAGTGTGTGACGCACCGAAGGTCCCCCCATGGGTGTCCCCGGCCAAGTGAGAATCAAATCCCGGTCTCCGGGGTCGTCGTCCGACGCTCACACTGGCTCTAAAGACTATACGTTGTGTGCCTTTAAGTCATTTCCGACTTGTGGCCACCCTATCATGGGGTTTTCTTGGGCTGAGAGTCTGTGACATGGCCAAGGTTACCCAATGGGTTTCCCCAGCTGAGTGGGGAATCGGATCCTGGTCTCCACGGTTGCAGTCCAATGCTCAAATCACTAAAACATGTTGGTTCTCAAAGGAAGCAGAAGCAAAACTTTATTCTGTTTTGGTCAGACCTCACCTAGAATGCTACTATGTCCACTTCTGGGCAGCAGAGTTTAAGGATCGCAGAGACCCCAAAGGTCATCCAGTCCAACCCCGTTCTGCCGTGCAAGAAGACACCATCAAAGCATTCCCAGGCAGACTTTGTTTAAATACCTCCAAAGGAGGAGACTCCACCATATTCCCAGGCAGCGTATTCCACTGTCGAACGGCTTTTACCCTCAGGAAGTTCCTCCTAATGTTTAGGTGGAATCTCTTTTCCCGTAATTCGAAGCCATTGCTCCGTGTCCTAGTCTCCAGGGCAGCAGAAAACCAAATGGAGACGGAGAAGTTGGAACATGTCCAGAGAAGGGTGGAAACCAAGCCTCCTGAAGAAGATTGAGGGCGGTTGGGTACGTTTTTGCTGGAAGAAGAGAAGGCTGGATGATGGAACACGTGGATGATGGAACACTTGTGTTTTCTGCTGCCCTGGAGACTAAAACATGGTGCACTGGGTGCAAATTACAAGAGATCCCATCAAAGCATATCAAGAATAACTTCCGGGATAAAAGAATTGTTCAGCAGAGACCAGGGTTCGATTCTCCACTCAGCCATGGAAACCCACCGGGTGACCTTTGGCACGTCACACACTCTCAGCCCCAGAACCCCCCCCCCCATAGGTTCGCCTTAGGAAACTACTCTAAAGCACACAACCACAACGGATCTTTAAGTCAGCTGTCGACTTAGGGCAACCCCATGTATTTCGTGGGGTTTTCTTAGGCAAGGAATTCTCAGAGACGGTTTGGACGGTTTCCTCCTCTGCCATGGAGCCCACAGCAGCTGATATTGTGGTCTCCCATCCAAAGACTAACCAGGGCTGGCCCTGCTTAGCTTCCAAAAAATCAAACGGGATCTGGTGCCTTCGGGGTGTTTAGCCTCTCAAATACATCCATTCAATCCCAACAATGAAGCCAGACAGGTTTGTCTTCTATTTTCTCTAACTTGTTTCTCCATCTCTGGGACACCCAGGGTAGGCAAGAGATGGGCCTGTTTGCATCTTAAGAACCAGCGTAGTTTATTTTATTTATTATATTTATATGCCTCCTTTCTCTCCGACTGGGACCCAAGGTGGTCCAATGCTTTGAATAACGGATTAGGATTCTGCATTATACATTTATATAAATGTATGTATTATATAAATGTATGTTTCTATCAATTGTGCTGGTAGTCTTGGTTAAAAGTTTTGAAAATATGGGGAAAAAAATGAATAAATAATAATAGTAATAATGATAAGCAGCACTCAGGCTCCCCAACAACAGCCCTACAAGGTAGGCCAGGTGGAGAAATTTTAATAAAAATAATAAAAGCACCCATTCGTCCCCTTTTCTCCATTGTGATCCCCAACAACAGCCCTGCAAGGCAGGCCAGGTGGAGAAATTTGAATAAAAATAATAAAAGCACCCATTCTTCTCCTCTTCTCCATTGTGATCCCCAACAACAGCCCTGCAAGGCAGGCCAGGTGGAGAAATTTGAATAAAAATAATAAAAGCACCCATTCTTCTCCTCTTCTCCATTGTGATCCCCAACAACAGCCCTGCAAGGCAGGCCAGGTGGAGAAATTTGAATAAAAATAATAAAAGCACCCATTCCTCTCCTCTTCTCCATTGTGATCCCCAACAACAGCCCTGCAAGGCAGGCCAGGTGGAGAAATTTGAATAAAAATAATAAAAGCACCCATTCTTCTCCTTTGATCCCCAACAACAGCCCTGCAAGGCAGGCCAGGAGGAGTGATGGGCCCAAGGTTTTCCCCACTGAGCTGCATGGCTCAAAGGCGGAATGAGGATCGTCCACACCCCAGTCCTGTGCCGCGATAAGGTCGCTATAAGTCCCACATGGCTGCAAACAATGACCCCCCCTCCCCATTTCCCATAAAAGCAAAAAAATCTTAATATATTCTCTGGCCCCCAAATAAAAAATGCACAGGAGACTTACCGTGGAAAAAAGTAACTTGTCCAAGCGCCGAGATGCACCACCCTCGCCTCTCTCTTGCAAAGCACGGAATGAACGCCCCGGGAATGGGCGTGGTTAGAACGTGGGCTTTTTCTTCCACTGCAGCGCGTCGGAGCCAATCAGAGGAGGGGAGGACTCCGGTTCAGCCAATGGGCGGCGAGGGAACGCTGGCGCGGAGGAGGGGGCGTGGCGATCGCGTTGCAAAGGGAAAGCAGAGAAAGGAACACGCGCAATAGGCTCGTCTGGATTCACGCGTGGGTTGGATGAGAATGCGCCCCTGGGGGGAAATAGGAACGCGGGGATTTTAGGGCCTGAGCGGAGTTAGAAGCGTCCGGAAAAGATTCACTGGATTTTTTAAAAAAGTGCCTCTGGGCATGTGCAGAAAGCTTGCAAATAAAGAGTGCCTCTGGGCATGTGCAGAAAGCTGACTGTTCCAGGGAAGAGCTGGCTTGGCTTGCAAGCAAAGAGTGCCTCTGGGCCTATGCAGAAAGCTGACCGTTCCAGGGAGAAGCTGGCTTGGCTTGCAAATAAAGAGTGCCTCTGGGCGTATGCAGAAAGCTGACCCTTCCAGGGAAAAGCGGGCTTGGCTTGCAAATAAAGAGTGCCTCTGGGCCTATGCAGAAAGCTGTTCCAGGGAAAAGCTGGCTTGGCTTGGAAATAAAGAGTGCCTCTGGGCATGTGCAGAAAGCTGTTCCAGGGAAAAGGTGCCTTGGCTTGCAAATAAAGAGTGCCTCTGGGCATGTGCAGAAAGCTGACCCTTCCAGGGAAGAGCTGGCTTGGCTTGCAAGCAAAGAGTGCCTCTGGGCGTATGCAGAAAGCTGACTGTTCCAGGGAAAAGCTGGCTTGGCTTGCAAGCAAAGAGTGCCTCTGGGCGTATGCAGAAAGCTGACTGTTCCAGGGAAAAGCTGGCTTGGCTTGCAAATAAAGAGTGCCTCTGGGCATGTGCAGAAAGCTGACTGTGCCAGGGAAAAGGTGCCTTGGCTTGCAAGCAAAGCGTGCCTCTGGGTGTATGCAGAAAGCCGACTGTTCCAGGGAGAAGCTGGCTTGGCTTGCAAATAAAGAGTGCCTCTGGGCATATGCAGAAAGCTGACCATTCCAAGGAGAAGCTGGCTTGATTTATAAATAAACTACAAACACCCAGCCTGTGTTTTTATACAAACATATATATGTGTGTGTTTCTGACTTTCTATAGAACTTTGAGGGGGAATGATTAAGGCGGCGCGGGAGAGAAATATAAAATCATGCATCATTTGGAGAGAGAAAAGGGGGGTAAACAGAAATCCAAAATATCTAAAGGGGGGGGGGTCAGAGAATTGTCATATGAAAGATGGAGCAAGCCTGTTTTCTGCTGCTCCAGAGACTAGGACATGGAACAATGGCTTCAAACTTCAAGAAAAAGCCGTCTCTTGGGAGTGCTTTGATGGCATATTCCCACATGGCAAAATGGGGTTGGACTGGATGGCCCTTGGGGGTCTCTTCCAACTCGACAGGAGAGCCCGGCTTCCTTCATTTGTGGGCTTCTCTACGGCTTTGGCCACAGTGGGAACGGCACGCTGGACTCCAGCTTCGGAGCTCTTGCATTCGCCTCCATGGTGCGGCGCATGAACTGGAGCGTTCCCCCTTTTGTCCGCGCCTGCAATCCAAGCCCAGTGGCTATGGCAACTGTGGCTAGCTTGCCTTTGAGCGACTGTTTCTGTTTGGCCGGGAGGGCCGGCGTTGCTGTGGCGACGGCCCTGGACGCATTCAACCCATGCACCCAGGAATGCGCCTGTGTGAATACGAGCGAGGCTTTCCCATGCGCCGGATTGTGCTTTTGGCATGCACGGATGGCAACCCTGCAAGCCGAGCCTTTCCTTGCTGCCTCCTTTTCCGTTAGCAATACCCAAAACATGTTTGCAAAGACTGGAAACCGTTGAGGAATAAGAAACGATGCTACGACCTGCGGTTATGATAATTAGCAATTCTAGCAAGCTGGATCTTTAACGGTATAACAGCACATGGAACATTAATTTGTATTTTTTCCTTATCATTACAGCTTGCATGGGGGGGGCGGTTGGAGTCCTTTTGTGCACGAGCGGCTCGTGGCTTTGGCTCAAAAGCAGAGTTTCCCAGACGGAGGATAACCTGCTGAATATTCAACGGGCCGCCCCGGGTGCCGTGTCAGGTCTGGTTTGCCGTCGCCGGTTGCATGGCGGAGACTTTGATGCCGGGGGCACGGTGCCGGATGCGGGCACCATATGCTCGGGCGCGGCGATCACGGCAAAAACAGCTGCAGTGAGGTGAGGCCGGAAGAATGTGGTTCCCTTCCTCCCACTGTCCTAGACGCTTTCTAGTACGCTAAGGGCAAATTGTCGGACCGGCTGGCCCAGGATGCTGGGCTTTGGGGAGCCACAGCTGTCCAGGAGGGTGAAGGGTCTTTGCCCTCACTCCTGCCCCGGTTCTTTGCTGGGCAGGGAGGATGCGAACCTGCAACCTTCTGTATGCAAAGCAACAACTCTGATACCACAAACTCTGACCTACAACACCTAGCAATAAGATTCTGTCTATACAAGAGCCCCTCTTCCCCTTATCCGTGGTTTTCCTTTCCTCCACATGAGGCCTGGCCGCTGCAGAGTAGAATCATAGAGCTGGAAGAGACCTCAAGGGTCATCCAGTCCAACCCCGTTCTGCCATACACGAAGACACCATCAAAGCATTGCTGAAAGATGGCCATCCTAGCCTCTGCTTAAACATCAAGAAGGATGTGGACAAGCTGGAGTGTGTTCGGAGGAGGGCGACCAAAATGGTGAAGGGTCTGGAAGCCGTGAAGCCCTCTGAGGGAGCTGGGGAGGTTTAGTATGCAAAAGAGAAGGTTAAGAGGGGACATGAGAGCCATGTTTAAATATTTGAAGGGATGTCATGTTGGAGATGGAGCAAACTTGTTTTCTGCTGCTCCAGAGACCAGGACAAGGAGCAATGGAATCACAGAATCATAGAAATGTAGAGTTGGAAGAGACCACACGGGCCATCCAGTCCAACCCCCTGCCATGCAGGAACACCCTCAAAGCACTCCCGACAGATTCAAGCTGCAGGAAAGGAGATTCCACTTGAACCTCAGGAAGAATTTCCTGATGGTCAGGCTGTCCAGCAGTGGAATCTGCTGCCTCAATGGAGTGTGGTGGAGTCTCTTTCTTTGGAGGTTTTTAAGCAAAGGCTGGATGGCCATCCATTGGGAATGCTTTGATGGGTGTTCCTGCATAGCAGGGGGTTGGACCGGATGGCCCCTGGGGTCTCTTCCAACTCTATGATTCTCTGATTCTCTGATTTCCAAAGAAGGAGACTCCACCACAATCCCAGGCAGCATATTTCTCTTTCAAACTGCTCTTACTAACAGGAAATTCTTCCTAATGTTTAGATGTGATCTCTTTTCCTAAAGTTTGAATCCATTGCTCCGTGTCCTAGTCTCCGGAGCAGCAGAAAACAGGCTTGCTCCATCTTCCATATGACATCCGTTCAAATATTTACAGATGGCCCTCATGTCCCTTCTTAGCCGCCTTGTCTCCAGGCTACCCAGCTACCGAAGCCTCTCCTCAAAGGGCTTCATGGTTTCCAGGCCTTCTAGCATTTTGGTCCCCCTCCTCTGGGCCCTTTCCATCTTTCAGTATCTTTCCTGAACTGTGGTGCCCAGAAGTGGACACAGCATTCCAAGTGGGGTCCATAAGTGGGCCTTATTGTTACTTATTCTTACAAATACGGATGGTCCTCCACATTCACTAGGGTTAAGGGGGCAGGACCCCCACCAAAGTGGGAAAATTGCAAATAGCAAAATGTGTGTGTGCTAAAGAAATTGAGCCATCCTTAGCTGGCCCAGCAGTGCCTGGTGGAAAGAAGGAAGACCAGAGGTGGGTTTTTAAAGGGTTGCATGGCCGGATCGGAGCTGCCGAGAGGGAAGCTTCCCCTGGAGAAGAAGCCCTTGAAGTGGGGCGGGGTAAGTGTTGGAGAAATTTGCAAATAAAAAAATCCAAGTAAAACTTGCAAATTTGGAGGGCCAACCGTAAAACGCGGATTTAAAAAGAGACGTAAACCCAAACTCTTTTTTGCAGCCCCGTGTTTAAAACAAACCTTCATCCAAAACCACGAGGACTGAATGATGTGGGTGACCTGGATGTCTAATGACCCCGGCATCGGACGGGTCCCATGTCAGTGGGTTGGCAAATCCGCTCCGGATGTCTAATGACCCCGGCATCGGACGGGTCCCATGTCAGTGGGTTGGCAAATCCACTCCGGATGTCTAAGGACCCCGGCATCGGACGGGTCCCATGCCAGTGGGTTGGCAAATCCGCCCCGGATGTCTAATGACCCAGGCATCGGATGGGTCCCATGCCAGTGGGTTGGCAAATCCGCTCCGGATGTCTAATGACCCCGGCATCGGATGGGTCCCATGCCAGTGGGTTGGCAAATCCGCCCGGATGTCTAATGACCCCGGCATCGGATGGGTCTCATGCCAGTGGGTTGGCAAATCCGCCCCGGATGTCTAATGACCCCGGCATCGGATGGGTCCCATGCCAGTGGGTTGGCAAATCCGCCCCGGATGTCTAATGACCCCGGCATCGGATGGGTCCCATGTCAGTGGGTTGGCAAATCCGCTCCGGATGTCTAACGACCCCGGCATCGGATGGGTCCCATGCCAGTGGGTTGGCAAATCTGCTCCGGATGTCTAACGACCCCGGCATCGGATGGGTCCCATGTCAGTGGGTTGGCAAATCCACTCCGGATTTTGGCTGCCTTTACGGGATCTCTCCAAGGTGCTGAAACTGGTTAGGGAACCCCTTGGAGAGCTCTTTTAACGCTAGCAAAAACCTGGAATGGATTCGCTGCTCCGCTGACATGGGAAACCCCCGTTTCCGCTGTCGAAAATTGGCACAGGCCAGATTTTCCATGTCCGTGGTTCCAATTTTTTTTAAAAAATCCCTCTATCGTCTTTCTTTTTCTGCTGATGCCTGCTTTTGTCCTCCCTCTCCCGTCTTCGTTGCATGCCCAATCTAACTCTTAATGGTCTTCTTTTCCGTTTACATCGAACCTCTCCCCTTATTATTATTTAAAAGAAGGAGGAGGAAACAGGGGGGAGACAAATAAACAAACACCAAGACAAAGCCCATTTGGGTGGGCAAAAATGACTTTGTGCGGCTGGGTTTTATTGCTCCGTTAAATCACAGCAAATTGCCTGGCAACTTTAAGCAATTGGGTTTAATTTAAAACTTCCATGGGAGCACAGGCTTTGCCATAAATTTCCCCCGGCACGATGGCGTTGTGCCGTTTTCTTTCCAATTAAGAGCGGAGGGCAGAGGCGGTGGGGAAAGCTGGAGAGGGTGGAAGAAAGAAAAAAGCAAAGAAAGAAAGAAGAATCACAGTTTGGGAAGGATATGGACAATCTGGAGCAAAATTATAGAAGGCCTGGAAACCATGAAGCCCTATGAGGAGTGGCTTAGGGAGCTGGGGGTGCTTAGCCTGGAGAAGAAAAGGTTAAGAGGCAACACGATAACTAAATTTAAATATATGAAGGGATGTCATATGGGGGACGGAGCAAGCCTATTTTCTGCTGCCCCAGAGCCTAGGATGCGGAGCAATGGCTTCCAACTTCAGGAAAAACGATTCCATCTCAACATTGGGAAGAACCGATATTGGAGAAAGTGATGATTCGGAGCGTTTGGAAAGTGTTTACTCTGCCATTCTTAAAGAGGAAAAAAGGCAGGCTGGGTGTGCTCAGGATTTTGCAAAATTTGGCTACGTTGCTCTTTTTTTTTTTTGCATATTATTTTTATTGACAATTAAGGGACAAACGATATACTGACAAAGAAAAGAAAGAGAAACAGCAAGGAAGAAATGAGAGTAGTGGCGAATCATGAAAAAAGGAATTTACACCTCACTTTCCACTTTCCAAACGACAATTATACCTCACTGTATAAAATAACTTCTCTAGTTAAAATCGCCATTCATATATTTCTGCTGCTTTTCCAAACCGACTGATTGTCAAAAGATGTTATTCTCTTTGCAAAAAAAGCCAATTAAAAGGTTCCCAGTCTTTCAAAATAGTGATCCCACCCTCCCCGGATAGATGTGGCCATTTTGGCTAAATCTGTCCATTTCTGCGCACACAGCGGCATTGTTGTCATTTTTGTAATTGTTGTAATTTTCCATTTCTGCACATACTGCTGCAATGGTCACACAGTTGGCCCCCCACATTTGCTTGGGTTTAGGGGTACAGAACCCCAGCAAAAGTGGAAAAATTGCAAATATCAGTTATCCAGAGAACATTAAATTTATTTATTTCCTTCCTTCCTTCCTTCCTTCCTTCCTTCCTTCCTTCCTTCTTTCTTTCTTTCTTTTAATATATTTTAATTTGGAATTCTGGGAGTTGCTGTCCAACAAGCTAACACCCAAACCTTGCCGTTTCCCTTCTTCTCCAGTTTTAAATGTATTGAAAAAGCCAGAAAGAGGGAGAAAAAACCCTTAATATTCAGATTTTTGTAAAGCTAGACTATGGTCTTAGATCCACGTAATGATAATGGAATATTAACTTCCCTCCCTCCCAATTTTTTTTTTTTGCATTATACAATGTACCTTATTTGCTGGCACATAAGACGCACCCATGTATAAGACGCACCCCATTTTTAAACAGTATTTTTTGGGGGGGAAATGTGAGTCTTATACGCCAGCAAATACAGTATTTGATCCCGGACTGTTTGGACGCGTGGATACGTCTCCAGGATTCAACAGGAGCCGAATTCAGATTCGGTGAGATTGATTACAGCTCGGCCTTCGAGGTTCTTCGGAGAGGAGCAGGTCACTTCTCGCTTGGAATAGAGGGCAACGGAGTTATTCTTCGCCCAGCCGAGAAGGGCGCGCATGCGGCAATCGCAGACCCACGGATTCCCGGAGAGGTCAAGTCCCGGCTCGGTGACCTGGCCGAGAACGGCGGATCCAAAGCGGAGAGCCGGTTGTGGGAGAGATCCAGCATTTCGAGCAACTTCAGCGGCTCCAGGACCTTGCCGGGGAGCTCCTCCAAGCTGTTGTTTTGGAGGAAAAGGAACTTCAGGAGAGGGACGGCCTGGAAGGTCTTGCCGGCAATGGACTGAAGTTGGTTGACTTCCAAGTTCAAGCCCACCAGCTGAGGCAGGCCTTCGAACATCGGTGGCGAGAGCGCGCGGAGGAAATTGTGCGAGAGGTCCAGGTCGGTCAACCGCTTGAGCTTCCCAAAGCACGAGTCGGGCACCTCTTTCAGCCGGTTGTTGGAGAGGTCTAGGATGTTGAGCTTCTCTAGGGCTTGGAACCACGAGGGACGCAGAAGAGCCAACTGGTTCCCTTTCAGCGAGAGCTGCTTCAAGGCGCTGACGTTTCGGAATATCCCCGGTGGCAGGTCTTCGAGGAGGTTGTTGGTGAGATCCAAAGCCGTCAGCGTTGGGAGGTCACGGAACAGGCTGTTGGGGAGGGTCTTCAGCTTGTTGTTGGAGAGATGGAGCTCCTGGAGATGAGGAAGGGCCCGGAGGGCGTCGACGCCAATGATGGAGACGTTGGTGAATTCGACGGAGATGAGCCGGATCTGTTCGGGGAAGCCGGTCGGGAAGTCGGTGAGAGATGGGGAGGAACAGACAAACTCGGTGATGTTGCTTAGAATGGATGCTGGGGAGCATGGGGCAGCCTCAAGGCTGGTGCATCCAAGGGACATCACGAAGCAAGCCAGAAAGACCGCCGAGAGGTCCATGATGGGGCTCTGTGGGGATGCGGAAACAGAGAAGATGCTCCGAATGAGTGTTGGGAGGATACGCTTTATGGATGTAAACCTTTAACTCTTTTGGCCTGGCACAAATAAACTACGGATCTAGGAATTTTAGTAGATGACAAGCTGAGCATGAGCCAATAGTGTGATGCAGCAGCTAAAAAAGCCAACACAATTCCAGGCTGCATCAATAGGAGTATAGTATCTAGGTCAAGGGAATTAATAGCACCACTCTAATCTGATTTGATCAGACCTCACCTGGAATACTGCTTACAGTTCTGCCATGCAGGAGTACACAATCAAAGCATTCCTAACAAATGGCCATCCAACCTTCCAAGAAGGAGACTCCACCACACTCCCAGGCAGCAGCAATTTCCCCTATTGAACTGCTCTTACTATCAGGAAGTTCTTCCTAATGTTTAGGTGGAATCTCTTTTCTTGTAGCTTGAATCCATCGCTCCATGTCCAAGTCTCTGGAGCAGCAGAAAACAAGCTGGCTCCGTCTTCAACATGACGTCCCGTCAAATATTTAAACCTAGCTATCATGTTGCCTTTTAACCTTCTCTTCTCCAAGCTAAACACACCCAGCTCCCTAAGCTGTTCCTGATAGGGCTTTATGCCATCTTGGGCACTCTGGACACATTCCAGAAGACACTGAGGAGCTACTGTATTAAAACAGAATTAGACTATTTGCAAACAATTGCAGCTCAGAAAAAGAATAAAGTGCAGTTTAAAAAGATTTTGAAAACTCTTAATTAAAGCAATGCTGGTCCAGTCTTTAAACCCTTTCTTAAAACCCTGAGCCTTTCCGCACTACCCTGTTATAGAGCTATTATTCCACTTTCAACCTCCTATGGAATCCTGGGGCTTGCAGTTTAGGGAGGGGCCTTTAGGAACTACAAACCCCAGGATCCCATAGGAGGTTGAAAGTGGAATGATAGCATATAACAGCGTAGTGTGGAAAGACCCCCTGTCTGAATAAAAAGGTTCGAACCTGTCAGTGGAAGGACAAAGAGGGGGACATTTGGAAAGAAATTCTAGAGTTTAGGGGCAGCCATCGAAAAGGCCCTCTCTTAGGTTCCCACCACTGTGCTTGCAACGGGGGTGGGACTAGAGAGGGGCCCCTTTTTAGGATCTGAGAGTCCGGGGCCAGCTCATAGGGGGAGATGCGGTCTATATATCCAAAAAAATCTGCTGGTTTTTGCCCAGGGAGTACTCACCACTTGCTGTGTGGATCTGTCCAGACTCTCTCGTTCCTCTTCTCCCGGGTGCTGCGAGTCCGGCAAGAGGTCCCTTAAAATCCCCAAACCTTTATCAGGTGGGCGTTATCAGGAAATCCGACGCGAGGGGAGGGCCCCCGAGCCCAAACAAAGGCCTTCTCGGAAACCCCACTGAAATTTTACCCGCCTTGCGCCACTCGGTTGCGAAACCGGTTCTCCGGAACCGCAGAGAGAAGGGAACAGAGGTGCCAAGTCGTGGTCCGAAGGGCGCACTTGAACACCCAGATGCTGTTGACCTGGATTCTCTCTCCAAAAAAACAAAGAGGTTTCCCGAAAGCTTTTCTGGGGAAGCAGCCAAGAGCAAACCACAGAATGCATATTTTGGACAGGTGGGGAAAAAAATCCTAAAATGGAAGGTTGGGCGTATCGAGTGAAATGAGGGTGGCTCAGTGGTTAGAGCGTGTCTTGGCGGTTAGAATGGGATTTGGGAAGAACCGGGTTCGAGTTCCTAGTGGGTCATGAAGCTCACTGGATAATCCCATGTCTCCCGGCCCCCAAAAACCCCCAACATCCCCACATTTCACAGAAGAATACGGAGACACGCAATGCCAAGATGGCCAAAGGCATGAACAAAGATTGGACAAGATGGGATATTTGTGGTCTCTCCCAGCGCTAAGCAGAGGGACCCTTGCATTGCAAAATAAGTCCAGCAAGAGCCCCTGGACTGTTCGGACTGAAATCTGAAGCGGATTCACACGCACGCACCCAATAAGAGGGGAGCTGCTGGCTCCTTCGGCCCTCCCCGGGGCCCTCCTCTCCCCCTGTTTATTCTGGCAGAGAAGAGAACCAAGTTTTCCCTGGCATGGCTGTCTCTTGCCCCCGGGCCAAGGCCGGCAGCTGCATAGAGGTGAATCAATGGATCGTTTGTTTTCTATTTCTGTTTGGATTATTAACCAACTCCGTTCCGGGCGAGCATCCACTTGAAAGAAGCGGCCTGGGGAGATTTACTCAGAACGCTCTACTGGGCATTAAAGAGCCAACGTGGAGTTGTGTTTTGGAGACCTGGAGACCCTTTCGGCCATAGAAACCCACCTTGGGTGTGTCACACTCTCTCAGCCCCAGAAAATCCCACGATAGTTTCAATTTAGGGTCAATTTAGGCTTGAAGCCCCCTGACAATATATCTTCAGACTTGAGGATCTCATCTCATGCCGTCCCAGTCGTCCGTCCAAATCCTAGCCCCCTTTTTGATTTCTTGACGGTCGCCTCCATTTTGATAAAAGGGAGACGGTACAGAAAACCTTTAACTCTTCCAAAAGTCTTCGTCGCCCGTTTTAACGCGGACGACGGAGAGAGGCAAATCCAAGAGCAAGTCTACCCTAAACTCTCCCTAAAAGGGAAGGTGGAGGTTGTCAAACTTTGGCAATATTGTGAGACAACACAACTCTTTAGGAAAGATAATAGTGCACTTGGCCTTCCACGTTCTCTGGGGTTAGGGGCACAGGGCTCTTGCAAAAGGGAAAAATTGCAAATATCAAAATATGCGGCCAAGGTATGGGGTGGGGACAGTGGGAATCCGGAGTCCAAACCAGATCAGGGAAAGAAGAGGGTTGGTGTGGGGCCCCTATATTTTATTTCTCCCACCGATCTCCTTCCTTGGGTGTATGTGGGCATCCGGAGAGGGCTTGCGGTGCTGACAAATTGGGCTACGACCTGTCCCGAACTGGCCAGCCCGTGGCTAGCGAAGGAGAAAAAGGACTGGAGGCGGTTTATAAAGAGTTGTGTCACCGGGGTCTCTTCCAGCTTTAGGATTTTATGGGTTGTTCCGGTCAATGCATAATAAATATCATTGGCTTTTTGATCCAGAGCTCAAGGCAACACCCATTATCCCCCTTCTGTTTTATCCTGGCGACAACCCTGCGAGGTAGGCGTGCTGGAGAGATAAAAGAACGGGACCCCAAGATCACGCAGAGAGTTTCAGGGCTGCAGAGGGGAGAGAATGGGTCTCAGGTCTCTCCCGTCGGAGACTCTCGCTGGCTCAGGAATGAGGCCAAGGCACTCTGCACGTGGCTTTGTGCAATCACCACCTGTTTACGGCTGAGGTGACCACAAGGGTTGTTAAAATAGAACAAAAGTTCCTTTTCTCATGGGCCGTAAAGTCAGCTTGGACTGACGGCAGGCCGATGAGTCAGAGACGGCCAAGCGTCCCCAAAGCCCCACTCGAGTCTTGCAAACACAATGGAGTTGTGGCTTCCTTTATTGAGTCAATCTATCTGCAATGCGGACTTCCTCTTTTCCTATAGCATTCAAGGCATTATTGTCTTTCCCGGTGAGTCAGATTAACTCGTGGTACGTCCTAAAGATGATAACCCCGATTGAGTCATTTCGGCATCTAGGGAGAGTTCAGGCTGGATTTGCACTCGGACCCATTAATTCCTTTTTTTAGCAATCCAGGGTGTCCGTAGAACTCTCCTCCGGCACCACATTCCCAAAGAACTGATTCTCTTCCTATCTGCTTTCTTCACTGTCCAGGTATCCCAGCCATGCATAGAAATCAGTGAATTAACCTTGGCAGATTAACAAGATATTGATTATCCTGTTTTTTGAGGCGGTAGATTTGTGTGTGTATGTGTCTTAGGGAGCTGGGGATGTTTAGCCTGGGGAAGAGAAGGTAAAGACGGGACATGCGAGCCATGTTTAAATATTTGAAAGGGTGTCATCTGGAGGACAGAGCAAGGCTGTTTTCTGCTGATCCTGAGACCAGGACGTGGAGCAATGGATTCCAACTACAGGAAAAGAGATTCCACCTAAACATTAGGAAGAATTCTGATGGTAAGAGCAGTTTGACAGTGCAATACGCTGCCTTAGAGTGTGGTGGACTATGGTGTGTCCATAAAGCCCTCATAGGGGGTCCACGAAGCCCTGCTACTGGGTACCAACAGCAGCGACGGCAGCGGAGACGTGGCATCGTGCTCTGTGTGTGCGTGGGTGCCAAAACTGCTCCCTTGTTTGCCCTCAAGCCACTTCTGACTTATGGCAACCCTCAAGTGAACCTAACACAGGTTTTTTGGGTTTTTTTGGCAAGATTTGTTCAGAGGGGATTTGCCTTTGCCTCGCCCTGAGGCTGAGAGAATGTGACTCACCCCAGCTCACTCAGTCTCTGAGCAGGGATTGGACTCCTAGTCTCCAGAAGCGTTTAAGCAAATAAATATTCCAATATCTTTCTAAAAACTGAATAATTGAATCTGAAATTAAGTCTTGGGGGTCCCCAGCAAAAAAATTATAGTTAAAGCAAAGTAAAGGAAAAGTTAAGAACCGCAGGTCCACGGTGTTGGATTTATGTTCACCCACCGCCGCCAGATGGCAGCCTTGCTGGGTCCGTGCATCATTCTCTGCACCGTAGTCTTTTCCCAGCTGGGCCTAAATATATTTCAGGAAGCCCAGCCAAACTTTTCGGAATGACTGCCCATTTTTCTGCCACTTTGGTTGCCCTCTTCTGGACCCGTCCCAGCTTGCCCATATCCTTCCTAAACTGTGGTGCCCAGAACTAGGCACAGAATTATTCCAAGTGGGGTCTGACCAAAGCGGAACAGAGCGGGATCATCACTGCCCTTGACCTGGACCCTCGACTCCCATCCATGCAGCCCGGAAAAAAGAGCGAGAAACAGAGAGAGACAGAGGGAGAGAGAGGAGAGGGAAAAGGGGGTGATGATGAAGAAAGAGAGGGGAAGGAAGGAAGGAAGGAAGGAGAGAGAAGTATAAAGGAAAGAGACAGAGAGGAAGAGAGAAGGATGGAAGAAAGGATGGAAGGAAGGGAGATGTGAAGAAAGTAGAAGAAGAAAAAGGAAAGGAAAGGCACACAGAGGAAGGAAGGAAGGAAGGAAGGAAGGAAGGAAGGAAGGAAGGAAAGAAGGAAGGAAGGAAGGTATAAAGAGAAAGAGAAGGAAAGAGAAAGAGGTAAAAAGAGAAGGGAGGGAGGGAGAGAGGGAGGGAGGAAGGAAGGAGAGGGAAGTATAAAGAAAGTGGAAGGAAGGGAAGGAAAGGAAAGAGACAGAAAGAGGGAAGGATGGAAGGACGGAAGGAAGAAAGAGAGATGTGAAGAAAGTAGAAGAAAAAGAAGGAAAGGAAAGGCACAGACAAAGGGGAAGGAAAGGGAAAGGGAAAGGGAAAGGGAAAGGGAAAGGGAAAGGGAAAGGGAAAGGGAAAGGGAAGGAAGGAAGGTATAAAGAGAAAGAGAAGGAAAGAGAAAGAGGTAAAAAGAGATGGAAGGAAGGAAGGAAAGAAGGAAGCAAGGAAGGAAGGAAGGAAGGACGGACAGAGGAAGGTATAAAGAGAAAGAGAAGGAAAGAGAAAGAGGTAAAAAGGGGAGGGAGGGAGAGAGGGAGGGAGGAAGGAAGGAAGGAGAGGGAAGTATAAAGAAAGTGGAAAGAAGAGAAGGAAAGGAAAGAGACAGAGAGAAAGAGAGAAGGATGGAAGGAAGGATGGAAGGACAGAAGGAAGGGAGATGTGAAGGAAGTCGAAGAAAAAAAAGGAAAGGAAAGGCACAGAGAGGAAGGAAGGAAAGAAGGTAGCTGTAAAGAGAAAGGGAAGGAAAGAGGAAGAGGTAAAAAGAGAAGGAAGGAAGGGAGGGAGGGAGGAAGGGATATTTACAAAGAAACTAAGGAAGAGAAGAAAAGGAAAGAGACAGAAAGAGAGAGGGAGGGAAGAGAGAAGGAAGAAAGTCAAGACGGAAGGAAGAAGGAAGGGGACGGAGGGAGGGAGGGAAGGAGAGAGAGAGAAAAGGGGAAGAAAGCAACAAGAAGGGAAAAATGAGAAAGGAAGAGGGGGAGAACCAGAGGCCTCCTGAACATGGGCTGGCTGAACCGGAGTCAGGCTGGCCAAGGCTACGCCCATGTGATCCTCCCACCAAAGCACCCCAAAGAGAAGCCCAAGATCCATGTCAATGCGCAGTGCTCCTTTTCCTTGCCCCCCCCAGTGGGGAAACAGAGCGTGCCCTTCTCCTTGCCAGCCCCCCCGCCACCTCTCCAGGGCCAAGCCTCCCGCCTCTCCACAGCCGGGCGCCTCTATTAAGCCTGGCATCGTGTTAGCGATATTGTTTTCGCCTTCACTGGCTCCCAGGGAGCCATCCAGCCGGAGATTTATCGCTGGGGCTCAAATCACCTTCCCTCCCTTAAGTGAGCCATCCATAGTGAGTGATCAGGGATGCCCCCCCTCCATTCCGCCCGCCCGGAAACACAAATTCAATCTCGCCCGGCCTACGGAGCAAATCCATTTTGAGCAAGACAGCTGCTTGCCTGGCGTGGCCACGCGGCGCTCATCTCCCTTACCTTCCTCCCGACCTTGATGCAAAGCAAGGAGGAGGAGGGTTGCACATTTCCATGCGCAGGTGGATGCATTGATGTGCTCTAGAAGAAAGGAGACCTGCCAGCCTTGCAAGGAAGAAGTTTTCTGACCCTCAAATAAGGGGCACCCTTATTATAAGGGGTGCCTGCCCACCCTACAAGAGGCAAAGTTTCTGGTCTTCAAATACGAGACACCCCTGATCTGCCAGTCCTATGGCAGACTTTCTGATCCTTATTAAAATAGACCCAAGCACCTGCTAACAGTATCTCCGTAGCCAAAGCCTTATGCCAGCCGAGAAACCGCTGCCTCGTTCCGTGGCCTTCTGGGCCTTTAATAGGCCGTAATGTTTGCAATTTAGAAACGGCCTCGTAATAGCAGCCAGCCGCTCGACCATGTATATGGTACACAAGGCTCGCCGCGGTGGCGGCGTTAGGCCTATTTATTAGGCTGCCTGTTTAGCGGCCGATTCCAAGAGATACCCGGGGACTGCGGCGATGCATTTATCCCTTGCTGTGGGGCTAAGATTTGCTCTGGCAGGGAGGTGGAGAGAACTTTCCTCATGCATAATGTCGCTGGATCTCAGGGGCTGACCCTGAATCTTCCGTTCCCAATGTTCCAGTTTTGGGGGATTCAGCTGGGGGGCCAGAGGAACGGTGCAAACCTCCAGAGCATGAGCTTGCTACAATTTTCCGGGATCACACAGCTGGAAGAGACCCTCAAGGGCCATCCAGTCCAACCCCCTTCTGCTATGTGGGAAGACACAAGAAAAGCATTCCCGACAGATGGCTACCCAGCCTCTGTTTAGAAACCTCCAAAGAAGGTGACTCCACCACACTCCCAGGCAGTGCATTCAGTGCATCAGTGCTCAGTGCATTCAGTGCATCAGTGCTCAGTGCATTCAGTGCATCAGACTGCTCTTACCATCAGGAGGTTCTTCCAGACTTTCTCAGAAAATTGCTAAAATTATTCACCACTCCCCTTCGGGAAGAAAACGTGCAAAAAATCAGGTCTCTCCTTTGGAACTGGTTCTTTGCTGACGGCAGGGGAACTCTTTCTCGCTTGGACGTACTGAGCAGTCGGCGAAATAAAACGAAATGAAACGCAACGGCCCGTCTGTTGCTTCTGGGTTAGCTTTCGGGTTGGGGCCACGAGATAGCGGCAGTTGAAAAGCCAATAACCGTAAAAGCGGAGATGGATTTTCCACTTAAGTTGGCCCCAGACTATTGCATTGGAATGTCACTTCAACGGCTCTCTCCGGTATGACCTGGTAGAAGCCAATGGGCACAAGAGGGGTCCTTGCTTGGCAATGGATTTTCCTCAATGCAACCCTGCGTGCTAGATCGTAAAGCGGTTGTAGACCATGGGTTGAGAATCTGGCTCTCCGTGCTTCCCCAAACAACCACGTTCCTTGCATCTCAATCCCAGCTTTTAGTGCTAACCCAGCTTTTAGGTAGGTAGAGAAAGGCTCCAACACTACTCCTGAGGCTTAGCTGTGCCGCTGTTAGAATCATAGATTTGGAAGAGACCCCAAGGGCCACCCAGTCCAACCCCATTCCGCCATGCAGGAAGACACAATCCACGCATTCCCGACAGATGGCCATCCAGCCTCTGTTGAAAAATCTCCAAAAAGGAGACTCCACCACACTCCAAGGCAGTGTATTAGTGTACTCCACTGTCAAAATGCTCTTACCATCAGGAAGTTCTTCCTAATGTTTAGAGGGAATCTCTTTTCCTGAAGATTGAATCCATTGCTCCGTATCCTAGTTTCACGAGCAGCAGAAAACAAGCTGGCTCCATTTTCCACTGACATGGGAATTCCCAGTCACCACTGTGAACCGGGAAATAGGCTCAAGAGAAATGTGGTTTCTGGAAAACCTCCAAATTTTGCAGTTTGATCCAAAATAATGACAGGAAGAAAATGCAGGAGAGAGGTAGAAAAATGCAATTATTATTATTATTATTATTATTATTATTATTATTATTATTATTATTATTATTGATGGAGATTTTTACCTCCTTAGTCTAAGGCAGATGAATATGGAGAGGAAACCAAGCACACATACTGGTATCAATCTCTTCTCTTTATCTCCTTCGTCTGACTTGCTCTAATTGACAACTTGAGGGGGAAAAATAATAAAGTCGAATCAAATTTCCAAAGCTATTTTCAGCTTGCTGAGTTTTTTGGTTTCTTTAAAAAAAAAAACCACACCAATTGTTCCTTCCGCCAGCTTAAACACAACCTACGCTCACTCTATTTATTCCTTCTTTTTTTTATTATATTTATTATTATTTAAATTTCTCCCTCTCAGGTTAGAGCTCGTCTAACGCGGAGCTTTTGGATCTTCTGAGAGAGAGAGGCTCGGCTGCCGCCTGAGCTAATTGGCAATTTTGAAGAGGCCGAACGAAAGGAGAAAATACAAACACGCTCCTGAGTTTAATTTGATGCCGTGTTTTTGTACATGTATTAAAAAGCAACTTGGAGGTTTAGCTCACACTCACTGGGGATAATGGGAGGCGTAGTCCAATGCTTCCTGAAGGTTAGCGGATTTAACGACTGGACAGGATGCTGCAAAGGGTACGTGGCTATGATCTTGTAGGTATGCTTTATCTCCTGATCCAAGACCTTAAACTCCACTTTAAAAGCCCGCCAGCCACATTCAATGCAGAAGATCTATCTTGCTAAAGAGCAGGATACTGAAGGATGATGCATTCCGTGATCCACAGTGCCATAAACAGACACAGGGCCCCCTGCAAGAGTCCTGCCACAACTCAGCGAGACATCCCACAGTGTGATGCGGCAGCTAAAAAGGCCAATGTGACCCCAGACTGCATCCCTAGAGTACAGTTGGCCTTCCACGTTTGCAAATTTGACTTTCATGGATTTGATTATTTGTGAGTTTCTCCAATCTCAGCCCGTCTTTTCCTGGGGAAGTTTCCCTCTCCGATCAAGCCCTTTAAAAATCCACCTCCGGTCCTCCTCATCCTCCACCAGCAGCTAAGGATGGATTGCACCCAGTTTCTCAGCACAACAAACCCTCTCCCGATGCCCCCTGAGACCCAAGGAAGGAAATGGGCCAAAGAGAAGAAGTATAGGGCCACCAGGCCAACCCTTTCCTTTCTCTGACCTCAGGTGGACCCTGGGTGCCCACTCTCCCCGCCACGCCTTGGCACGTTCAACACACATATATTTTAATATTTGCAATTTTCCTGCTTTTGCAAGGATCCTGTGCTTCTAACCCTAGCAAAGTGGAGACCCGGTCAGATCCCACCCGGAATATCGTGTCCAGTTCCGGGCACCGCAGTTCAGGAAGGATATGGACAACCTGGGATATGTCCAGGCATTCAGTCATGGAACTATAAAGCTGGAAAGGGTCACTGCTCCACAGATGGTATATGACCCCAGAAAGATTGCAAAAAATAACCAAAACCGGGAATGCAAAGTGTTGGAAATGTGACGACGGGGTCTTTTTTTCATATGTGGTGGACCTGTCAGATGGCCAAAAAAATTGGAAGGGGGTACATGATGAAATCCAAAGCATTTGTAATTTGAATTTTGAAATGAAACCGGAGTTTTATTTGTTAAATATGTTAGGGAGACAAGAAATCACCAGAAGATACTATTATATTTAATAACTGCGGCAAGGTTGACCTATGCGCAATACTGGAAAGAAAAGAAATATATTGGTATAGAAGAGTGGAAGTTAAAAGTGCTGGATATGGTAGAGAGAGAAAAATTAGCCTTTTCTTTGAAGAATAAACCTAACTAGAACTTTGAAAGAGAATGGAAAAGAGTATTGGATTGGGTAAAGATATAAATGTATAAGAAACGAAATAAATAAATAATGGCATCGCTCTTATCTCTGCAAAATGGAAATTATGTTTGTAAGGGATGGAAAGAAGCAGATTCGACTGGAAGATTCAAACTTGGAAGGGTGTGTTGGGGGGTTATTTTCGAAATTAAACTATCAATAAAAATATTTTAAAAAAATAAAGCTGGAAAGGGTCACAAGGGTCCTTCTTTTCTCCTAGTTCCCTGACTATTGAATGGCTGATGTCACTCTGGGTATTCATGTCACACTGGCGTCACGCCATTATGTGCCTTGAATTATTTTGTGGCTTTCATTTGGAATTGTTTAAAATGCTTTCATGGGTCTCTGTGCCACCCGGAGATCTCGTGATGGCCTCTGGAATGGGGAAAAAAAAAAAATAGAACAACTCATCGAATGAATAGCAAACGTTCCCATCGTTGGATCGGTTGGACTCCGAGTTCGAGACCAGCCCCTTCTTCCACCAAGCCTATTTGGTTACCGTGCAGTCGAAAGAAAAAGAAGCTGACACCAAAACAGGCGGATGATTTTTCAAGGTAGCCATGGGCACATCGCTTGAAAGCGAAAACCCAGCCGCCTGACAGATTTAAGAACCCCGTTGCTGTAGCAACCACGAAATCCCAGCGGAAAACAAAAACAAGATTCGGCTAAGCCTTTTGCCACCGGTGGGCTACGGTTGCAGGGACGGGCCATCGGGTGTGCCGGAGGTTGCAAAGTGGGTTAAAATTCAATGCAGATCCAGACACAGGCCAAATGCATGCTTAGCATGCATGGCCACAAACGCTTTGCTTTTTTTGCTGCTTTGGAGACTCCACTGGTAACCCCCCCTCTGCATTGCTCTCGTTGGGGAAAGGTGGCATGAGTCACCAGGCACTGTGCTTTTAGCAAGAGAAAGAGAGAGTGTGCACGTACGGGTGGTAAGATGCGGGGAGATGGAGCCATGCCGGAGGTGTTAATTTTAACCCTACCGTCTTGGCTGCCTTCCAGGGCCAGTAATTGTCTCTCCTCTCGCCCTGCTGTTTCAATTAGATTGCGGAGATCCAGGCAAGGAAAGCGGGACGGTTGTACCATTGCCGCCCAGGCCTGCCTGTGGCTTTGTGCGGGAATTTTCCTGCAAAGGAAGCACAGAATCATCACGTTGGAAGAGACCCCAAGGGCCATCCAGTCCAAGTCCCTGCCATGTAGAAAATGCACAATCCAAGCACCCTGACATGACCACCCAGCATCTATTTAAAAGGAAGGAGACTCCACCACACTCTATAGCAGCATATTCCACTACTGAATGGCTCTTACCATCAAAAATTTCTTCCCAATGCTTAAGTGGAATCTCTGTTCCTGCCGTTTGAAGGCATTGCTTCATATCCCAGTCTCTGGAGCAGCAGCAAACAAGCTTGCCCCATCTTCCATACGGCACCCTTTCAAATATTTAAACATGGCTGTAGAGTCATCTCTTGCGTTCTCTTCTCCAGGCTAAACATCTTCAGCTCCCTCAACTGCTCAGAGGGTTCCATGGTTTCCAGGCCTTTTACCATTTGATCTATTGATCTATCAATTAATCCATCCACCCACCCACCCATCCCATCCATCCATCCATCCATCCATCCATCCATCCATCCATCCGCTGGTCCATCCATCCATCCATCCATCCATCCATCCATCCATCTGCTGGTCCATCCATCCATCCATCCGTCCATCCGTCCATCCATCCTTTTGCACATCCGTCAGTCTATCAATCCATCCGTCCGTCCGTCCATCTGTCCATTTGTGCATCCATCCATCTGTCCGTCCATCCATCTGTCCGTCCATCCACTCATCCATCCATCCATCTGCTGGTCCATCCATCCATCCATCCATCTGCTGGTCCGTCCATCCATCCATCCATCCATCCATCCATCCATCCATCCATCCATCCATCCTTTCGTGCATCCATCAGTCTATCAATCCATCCATCCGTCCATCTGTCCATTTGTGCATCCATCCACTCATCCATCCATCTGTCTACCCATCCCTTCATCCATCCACCCATCCATTTGTATGTCCATCCATCCATCTGTCCGTCCGTCCGTCCCTCCCTCCCGCCATTCATGCATCCATCTGTCGGTCCATCTGTCCCTCCAGGAGAATGAGCAAAAGCAGCAGAAACGGTAAAGAAAGACAGTTGAGGAAAGAGACCCCCCATCATTGTAAACAAAGGTTTATTGGAAGGGAGATAATCTTTTGTTTTTGTTTTTCTCCAGAGTGATACAGAGAAGTTTTCGTACTGCTGTAGCATGCAGGAGAGACGCGCATATTTAAAAGATGAAAAGTCCGGCGGGTGGGGGGAGCACAGGTCACGAGAGGGCTTACGTCACTACCAGCCCCGCTTCTTTTCCCAAGGCCCCACACGCTTCCCCGCACCCTATTTACAGTGTGCTTATTATTTTCCCCTCTTCTGTGGGGGAGGAAGAGGCATCGCCCCAGGGAATGGGGGGTGAGTGTCGGGGGCCACGGATTGAGCCGGCCGGTATGGATCTCCCCGGATTCTTCTGGTTGCTGCCCCCCACAAACACCCTCCTCCCTATCCCAAACCTCCTCCCCTAAGTGCATTTATGGGTCAGTCAGACATCTTTCTCTCCCCTCCCCATACAACCAGCAAAATAAATCCCAGCAAAGTAAAAATAACCTTAGAAGAAGTTTGCCGGAGCAGACCCATTGCCAAACCGTTCCAGCCCAGGGTATGGAAAAGTTGCTCTTTGGGACTACAAGTCCCAGAATCCCCAGGACTCCTGAGCTTTTTCCCAGAGATCCCAGACAGGCGTTTCAGTGCTCGGAAGGCCCTTTCCCACTTCTTGAGATGTTGTAGGGTTTGGTAATAACAGCACTATAACAGTCTAGTACGGAAATGGCCTTGGAGACCTCTCAGCAGTTTGACCCATGGAAAAGGACGGAGACATCCTCGGAAGATATCAACTGGCATCAAAGCAGTGTGAGACCTGCAGCAGCACTGGGAATTATTTAAAAAGGGGTATTGATTCCCGCTTCCCGATGGCTAGCACCCATGGAAAACAAAGGGTACGGGCCTCTCCATTCAAGAAAATCCTTGATTTTGCAAAGGAAAGGCAACCTTGGATACGGTGCCGCTTTATGCCAGATGGACTACCAGTTCTTAGGGTAGTCCAGGATGTCAGTACCCAATTGTGTGTTCAAACAACACCCTAGGACCTCACTCCGAAGTAAAAGAAATCAGGATGGGGACAGAAGAAGGAATCTGGTCTTTTGATTCTTTTTTTATCCCCCAAAAATCCCTTCCACAACCGGGGACCAAATACCAAAGGACTCTAGAAAATCAAAACAAAATAAAAAGCAAAATTGGGGGTGGGGGAGAGAGAGAGACCAACCACAAGGGAAGCCTCGGTTTTTGTGCGTCGGCGTCCGCAACTTCCCCAGCGAGTGGACAACATACCTTCTTTCGCAACTTCCCTAGAGAGTGGATGCCGTACCTCCTTTTGCAACCTCCCTAGCAAGTTGACGGCTGTACCTCCTTTCGCAACTGGGCTGATGCTTCCTATTATTTCCTTCGCCCTCCTTTTGTCGTGTCCTGCGGCGGCAACACAACCCCATCAGCACCACCGGAGGGGGTGGGACAACCCCGGAGCCGCCCTGCCCGCCCACCCGCCGCGTACCCGAACAGAAGAGGACTGTCGTAACCATGAGAAAGAGTTCAACGAGGAAGCGCCAAGATGAAAATTCCCCCCAAAACTCACACACACTCACGCACACAGAAGAGGTTCCCCCCCTCACTTATTATTTTTTGCCTCAAGCAGGACTTCCTGGTGGACCCCCCTCTCCTCGACAATCCGTACACACAAGAGAGGGGGAACGTAGGTCCGACTTTCCCTCTGTCCCTCCCTGTATGGGAACAAGGGTCTCTCGATGGTCGTTTGTGGTTTTGTTTTCCTGCTTTGCCTCTCCTCTTCCTCTCCGCCGTGAAACCCGCCCCCTTCTCCGCAAGGAGGGAGGTCACCAAGCCAAGCCAAGCCCCCCTGGGCCGTCTCCCCCTATTTGACCGAGGAGGGAGTCCGCTCAATGCCACTGTATTTGAGGAGGTGGCTCAAGTCCGTGAGGGTGTGATGGGGACCCAGCGTCGGCGCCCGTTGCTGTGCCCGGGCATAAGCCGCTTGGCTCTCCCCGCTGTTGAAAGTGTGGTTGCGCCTCAGATGTGCGCTCGCCTTGGTGGCGGCGTTGTTGCTATTCGAGTTCAGCTTTTCGGGGTTCCACTGAGCAGAATCCCCCGTCTCCCCGCTTGGGGCCGAGACCACCCGTCGCCGGTCCGGGCTGTCGTGGGGCGTGATGGGCATCTCGCCTCCGTAGGAGCTCCGCGTCCCACAGGGCCGGTGTGAAGGGGGGATTTGCTGCAGCTGTTGGGACGGGACCCCCCGGGGCCCCTCGTTGCCACTCCCGCCGCCACCACTCCCGCTGCTGATTGGAAGGTAACGCATGTCCAGGGAGAGGTCCCCCGTCTCGCCCTCCAGTTCTGAGTCCATCAACATGGAGTGGCAAGAAATCGGCAGGACCCGTCCGGAACTGATGTGGTGCGGGGGTACTGGAGTGTGGCCGGTGTGGAGGAGGATAACCGAAGAAGGCGGATCGCCAGCCCGTAAGGACGCATTGATTAGATTGTGGCTGTACTCCCAGCTGCACGGTTTCGGGCACCGCTTCTGCTGCAAAGGGGTCTGCTCCGGGGTGGGGAGGACCCCTGAATCCAGGTCGTGCTGGCTGACTTTGATGAGCCCCTTCGGCCAACCGTTCTGCATCAGCGGAGCCAACAGATTCTCCGGCTGACCCCCGGGGCCGCCTCGGGACCGCCGTTCGCCCAGCCGGCTGACGCTCACCACCGACTCGCTGTGGGAGAGGATGTTCTCTTTGTCCTTTCGGCGGGCCAGCTCCTTCCGGTCGCGGTGGCCGATGAACCAGCAGACGCTGAAGCCCGAGATGACGGCGCCGATGACAAAGGCTGCCACGGAGGAGATGACCAGGAGGTTCACTGACACCAAGCCGTCCGGTTCGTCCACGAAGCTTTCGGTCACCAGACCTGGGGGAGAAGGGACGGGAGTCAAACTGTGGCTGGAAGCGTGCTGCTCATACTATTAAAACACTGGTGACTGGTGACTGCCAGGTCAGCTGGGCAGTGAATCCATTCCAGGTTTTCAGTCAGGCTTTATGGGAACTGTCCAAGATACAGATCACTATTCTTAAATAGATTCAGCACCTTGGAGAGTTCCTTTGGGGATAAAGAAATAATTTCTTTGCCCTCTATCTGCCCCCAAACACTCTCTGTGGGACTTTGTGAGCATTCTCAGCATGTTTTGGGGCCATTTTTCAACCCCTAGGGGAAAACTCAGTGGAGATGCCCTCCACAACCCCTGGAAGTCATTTTGGAGCAGAATATTGTTTTGCAAAAAAAGATTGCTGGTGGCCACAAGAATTACCCCCGGGGGGCACTTTGCTCGCACTGATGTCGGTTGTTTTGGACTTCAACTCCCAGCTGCCTTGGCCAAGGATCAGGGATTCTGGGAGCTGAAGTCCAAAAGCCCTTGGAAAACCAGGGTTTGGGAACACGCCGCTCTCTGTCACCGTCTAGTTGCCCAGCAAGATCTGAACCCAGGAGGTTCTGAGTTCATCCCTCTGCCTTCTTAGCAGCTGTGCTATCCTTGAACTGTGGACGGACACGAACCTTCACAGTCTCCGAGGTGGGAGGTCTTGCCCCCGCGGATGTCTTGCTCAAAGGCCACTCTGTGAATAGACCAAGAGAGATAAGAAGGGTTAAAAGAACCTGAATTTGATAAAAGGGAAGGAAGGGGTGGGGATTGAGGAGGGAAACAACATCATCATCCATGCGGATCCGAAAGCACCAGCACTTCGACCTTGCTCTTGTACACCACTGGGTCAGATAATTTGTTGCCGTGTGCTTTCAAGTTATTTGCAGCTTACAGCAACCTGAAGGTGGACCTATCAAGGGTTTTCTTGGCAAGATTTGTTTGGTGTTGGCCTTCCTCTGAGGCTGAGAGTGTGTGACTTGCTCAACATCACCCCATTGGTTTCCGTGGCCAAGTGGGGAACCAACAACGCTGTTGGTGTTGTGTGCCTTCCAGTTGTTCTGACTTACGGCGACCCTAAGGCGACTCTATCACGGGGTTTTCTGGGGGCTGAGAGTATGTGATGTGCCCAAAGTTACCCAGTGGGTTTCTGTGGCTGAGTGGGGAATCGAACCCTGGTCTTCAGCATCATAGTCCAATGCTCAAACCACTACAACATGCTGCCTTAAAAAGCCAGTGTCTTCTATCTGGGACATTGATAGAGGATGAATGCCAGCCATAAGCAGCCTTGGGGTACACCCCATAGATATCCCAGAATCGTAGAATCTTAGAGCTGGGAGGGATTCCAAAGACCATTTAGTCCAAACCCCTGCCATGCAGGGATACAGAGCTAAAGCCGTTCCAAAAGATGGCCACCCAAACTCCAAAGATGGAGAATCCACCGTGCTTTTATTTAGAAATATGCTCTAAGTAGGTTGTGCTTCCCCAAACCTGCTGATACCTATTTGTGGGGTACCCTTTTGGCTACTTAAGCAATACCACCGGTTGCCAAGATGCAGACAGACACTTTATGACGTCCTCTGCCTCATTCCGAGGAGCAGGGAAGAGGTCCAGGCTTTGAGATCTGAGACCCTCTGGGGTTAGATCATCACACGAGGTTACCTGGTATTGCGTTCCAGGAAAATACAGGCACCTTCGGAGGTCCAACCGCAGTACGGGTCCCGGCTCCCCAAGCAGTTTCTGAAAGGTAGAAAACAAAGACGTGTGCGTATGTCGCGTTGCACCATTCTCCGACATTTCACGGATGAAACTCAGGACTCGTGTGGCCAAGCGACATCAGAGGGCAGTCGAGAGAGCAAAAGGTATGACCGAGGAAGAAAAGAAAAGCTAAGAGAGGCTGCGGCGATTTGCTTTTGCCTCAGCCGACTGGGAAGGGAAAGATTCCCCAACCCTCCTTTCCCGTCCCTTTGGTCAAGTTATTTAAGTGCAAATCTCCTTTTGCAGCAACTGATGGCTTAATCTCAGATTACAATCTTGGCTTAAACTCTGTTTACAGTCTGGGAGTCCTCTCAATTTGCAGTCTTGGTTTAAGGCAGAAAGTAGGAGGCCGAGGGATAAACTAGAAAAGCAGAAGAGTTGGAATGTATGTAAATGCAAGAAACCGGAAATATTTGGGAGCATTTTTAGAAGTATGTCTTAGAGTTCCAAAAAATATAAGCATGACAGAAAAGGTTAGAGGTGACTGTCCTTTCCAGATCCGGGGTTAGTCTTCAAGAGAAGACCTACCAGGAATGAAAAAAGATGAAACGACAAGGGAAATACATCAGCCGAGGAGGGCACGACTCCATCCCGTTCTTTTCTCTCCCCATGTTTGCACGCTGCACTTATTTTGCAGCAAATGAGGCCAAGAAGGTCTCAGCAACCAAGGTGGAGACGATGGCGGGACAGAAAGAAGGGCCTTTCTAGAAGTTCTTACGAGTTCGAAAAGGGGGATTATGGTCCTTGAAACAGCCTGGATCCAAACCATGTGGGGCTTTATAGGCCATTGGATGCTGGCAGCCATGTGGAACCATCGTGAGCGGGTCTTTTGTAAAGCTAACGGCTCTTCATTGTCAGTTCAAGAGCATTAGATGCATTAGACTGCAGAGAGCCGACAACCACAGAAACCGCAAAACGATTTTTCGTTCTGCTTGTTGCAAGCTTTTGCTGTTCTATTTATCTTTCATAGAATCATAGAATCATAGAAATTCAGAGTTGGAAGAGACCACACAGGCCATCCAGTCCAACCCCCTGCCATGCAGGAACACCCTCAAATCAATCCCGACAGATGGCCATCCAGCCTCTGCTTAAAAACCTCCAAGGAAGGAGACTCCACTACACTCCGAGGCAGCAGATTCCACGGCCGGACAGCCCTGACTGTCAGGAAGTTCTTCCTGAGGTTCAGGTGGAATCTCCTTTCCTGCAGCTTGAATCCATGGCTCCTTGTCCTGGTCTCTGGAGCAGCAGAAAACAAGCCTTCTCCCTCCTCTACGTGGCATCCCTTCAAATATTTAAACATGGCTATCATGTCCCCTCTTAACCTCCTCTTCTGCAGACTAAACATACCCAGCTCTCTAAGTCTATCCTCATAGGGCATGGCTTCTAGGCCTCTCACCATTTTGGTCGCCCTCCTCTGGACTTGCTCCAGCTTGTCAATATCCTTCTTGAATTGGGGTGCCCAGAACTGGACACAGTATTCAAGATGGGGTCTAACCAAAGCAGAGTAGAGTGGTACCAGGACCTCCCTCGATCTAGACACCATACTCCTATTGATGCAGCCAAGAATCGCATTGGCTTTCTTGGCTGCCGCATCACACTGCTGACTCATGTTCAGCTTGTGGTCTATGAAGACTCCTAGATCCCTTTCCCACGTACTGCTATCCAGCCACGTGTCCCCCATCCTATATTTGTGGATTCCATTATTTCTGCCTAAGTGTAGGACCTTACACTTTCTTTCTCTCTCCACCCAATTTCTTCACCCTTTGGTTGTGCCTGAAATGTTCTCGCCCAGCCCCCTTCCCAGCCCTCCACGATCCTGAGGGTCCGGGTATTAAAAATGGCCAAGTTTTGAATAATGGAGCCGAGGACGTTTCCGGAAATCAGGCGAAGAAATGTCTCGCCAAACGCCGCAGAGGGTGGCAAAGCCCTCACGGTGGGTGACGGATGGATCTAATATCGCGCCGTCACGGGGGTGGTCGGAGGCTTTCTGCAGGAATCAGCAGACGCACCACACACACACCCTCTTTCTCTCTCACACACATCTCATTCCGTCTCCAAAATATGACCGTCCTGGGAATGCCATGGAACAGGCTGGCTAAACATCCTCGGGGCATCCGATACGGAGCTGTTTTTATGGGTTTGGTTGCTCGTGTCTGGGAAAGGACATTCTTGACTGCTTTATCCTCCCTGGTGGAGATGAATCATTACAACGGTTTTCTCCCTGCCGAGGGAGAAAATGAATTTTTCATGGAATTGCAAGGCTGGGAGAGACCCCCAAGGGCCATCCAGTCCAACCCCAAACTGCCATGCAAGGAGACACAATCCTGATGTTGGAAAAGCTCCAAAGAAGGAGGTTCATACACTGCAGTATGAAAGACTATATCTCTCCATATGAGCCTGGGTGTACTTTAAGATTTGCAAGGGGAAGGCTTCCTCTCGGTCCCATCACTCTTCCAGGTGCGGACATAAGCCTTTTCGGTGGCTGCTCCCAAGTTGTGCCAGCAGGTAAAGACCATTTTATTTAGGGAGGCATTTGGTATATACTATATAAAGCACCTGTTGGTGGCTAAGTACCGCAGATTCTTCTCTCGGGCCAGATGCAACCTTTTTTTTTCTATTGAATTACTTCGAGGCAGATCTGCTGGTGTCCCATATCTAGAAAGATGGTGCCCTTGCAATAATACGGAATTCGAGTCAATGGAGCATGTTCTTTTGTCCTGTCGCTACTATAATCAAGCTCATGTCGAGGAGGGAGCAGGCTTGTTTTCTGCTGCTCCAGAGACTAGGACAAGGAGCAATGGATTCAAGCTGCAGGAAAGGAGATTCCACTTGAACCTCAGGAAGAACTTCTTGATACTCAGAGCTATCCAGCAGTGGAATCTGCTGCCTCCATGGAGTGTGGTGGGGTCTCCTTCTTTGGACGTTTTTAAGCAGAGGCTGGATGGCCATCTGTTGGGAATGCTTTGATGAGTGTTCCTGCATAGCAGGGGGCTGGACTGGATGGCCTCTGGGGTCTCTTCCAACTCTAGGATTCCATGATTCATCAGGATATATTTAATTTAATTAAATTTCCTGGAAGTTCAGATCCATTTTATATAAGGTCCCTGTTGGAAGACAAGTCCCCCGAACTGACTCCGGCTGTTGCCAAATTTCTTACAGAGGTGGCCGGGATGCCAGATAAAAGTCGGCACTAATTGTTTTACTGTTTTGATTTTTCCTTTCCAATGTTCTGTTCCCTTTCCGTCTTACGCTTAAGTTCTTTTTTTATTGGATCTACGGATTGCAATAAATGGATGGTGATAATGGATTTTTAATATCTTACGTCAGACGGTGCTTTCAACAGCTACGCGTATGTCATGTTTCTGTTTTACCATATTTTAATTTTATTTTTAACATTGCTTTTAACCTGTATTTTTAACTGGTGGGGTTCTTTTTCCTCTTCTTTAATAACAGTCTGGTTTAATTGTGGTTTAATTTTTGTGTTAATTTTAGTGTAGTTTAGTCAGACAGTATTTTTAAATGGTTGTACGCCACCGTGAATGATTGTATACCACTTTTTCATCATGGCAAAAAAGCAAGGTATAAATCAAATCATCAGATCAATTTGGTGTGCAGGAAACAGTTGTTTTTTACACTCAAAATTGTCGCTTGTGTGTGTTTGTGTGTGTGTGTGAGAGAGAAAAGTGGGGATTTTTTTGTCCAGGAAACCTTTTTTTGGCGCAGATATTTGCAACATTACAAATAAAATAATATTTTCTCAGGATTAGTTAATTCCGTAAATTCCCCAGTGATTTTAGCACACTTTATTTAAATTTCACGTATGGTATAAATGAATTTTTTTTTTTAGGTATTTGGTAAATGGTATAAAAAATTTGTGCAACAGAGTTAAAATAAGGTTACAGTCCTGACTTTAAGTGAAGTACATTTATTAAATAGGGTCTGTTTGCAACAAGGGCAGGAAACCGATTTTTAAACCGTTGTAGTTTTTCTTTGTTAGCTCCTTTTAGTCCAGTTTTGAATTCTAGTTTAATTGCTGATGTTGTCGTTTTGCATTGTTTTGTATTTTTGACCTGATCTATTGCTTTGCATGGTCTGTGGGTGTGTTGCATGTTTTCCATGCTTATGTCGAAATGTTAAAAAAAAAAGATTTTTTAAAAAAGCGGAGGGACTCACTTCATACAGCCGGAGTGTTGGTGGCACCGGGCCACGGGGGTGCGTACCACGCAGGGCGGGAAGGCCAACAGCAGAGAGCTGGTGGCTTTGTCCAGTTCCATGCTCAGCAATTTCCGCTCGGACACACTGTCCTTCCCGCACCTGGAGGGCGAAATCAAAAGCACAGCTTAGAGCGAGGAAAAAAAGGCAAGCAACGACCAAGGCATCTGCTCACTCTACAAAACTATTGCACTATGATACCACTTTATCCCGTCCATGCCCTATGAGGATAGACTTAGAGAGCTGGGATGTTTAGCCCGCAGAAGAGAAGGTTAGGAGGGGACATGAGAGCCATGTTTAAATATTTGAAGGCAGGTTATGTTGAAGATGGAGCAAGCTTGTTTTCTGCTGCTCCAGAGACCAGGACGAGGAGCAATGGATTCAAGCTGCAGGAAAGGAGATTCCACCTGAACCTCAGGAAGAACTTCCTGTCCGGCAGTGGAATCTGCTGCCTTGGAGTGTGGTGGAGTCTCCTTCTTTGGAGGTTTTTAAGCAGAGGCTGGATGGCCATCTATTGGGAATGCTTTGATGGGTGTTCCTGCATGGCAGGGGGTTGGACTGGATGGCCCCTGGGGTCTCTTCCCCCTCTACATTTCTATGATTCTATGATTCTATGGAATCTTGAGACTGGCAGTTTAGGGAGGGACGTTTCCAATCCTCAGCCAGAGAGCTCCTCTAGTGCTTCGCCCAAAATCAAAGACTGCCAAAGGAATACCTTTGCTCAACTCTGGCTGCGTACCATGGGCATTTTTGGCCTCCCATTCCCCCCCTCTCTTTCTTTGCCCACTTTCGGCTTACCTGTCGCTCGGGTAGGTCTCAAACTCCTCCAGCAGTAAGCTGTGACTGCTGGCCCTGACGGCCGCTGAGCTGGCGCTGATATTGGCGCGGATGAGAAACTTGAGGACGGTGCCCGTGTTGGAGGCGAGGAAGACCACCGTATGGTTCCTGCCGGGCCCGGCGGCAGGGTCCACCACAATCTTCCGCAGCTGATACCTGCCCAGGAAAACGGAAAGGACCCAGTTATGTCAACGATCCATCAGGGGTAGAAGGATTGGTTCCTCTTACAGCAAAAAAACACTGCAGTCCATGTCAGCAGGGCAGTGAATCCACTCCAAGTCTTCTTCCAGATTGCCATGATGCTCTCCAAAGTACGAAAACTTTTTTTGGGGATACTTGTAGCATTCCTTCCTACTCATTTTTTTAAAGAATCAACTTTTGCAGGGCTTCCTAATTCTTTTACTGTTTAAAGCTGAACATGAGCCAGCAGTGTGATGCGGCAGCCAAGAAAGCCAATGCAATTCTTGGCTGCATCAATAGGAGTCTGGTGTCTAGATCAAGGAGGTACTGGTACCACTCTACTCTGCTTTGGTTAGACCCCATCTTGAATACTGTGTCCAGTTCTGGGCATCCCAGTTCAAGAAGGATATTGACAAGCTGGAGCAAGTCCAGAGGAGGGCGACCAAAATGGCGAGGGGCCTGGAAGCCATGAAGCCCTATGAGGACAGACTTAGAGAGCTGGGTATGTTTAGTCTGCAGAAGAGAAGGTTAAGAGGGAACATGATAGCCATGTTTAAATATTTGAAGGGATGCCATGTAGAGGAGGGAGAGGGCTTGTTTTCTGCTGCTCCAGAGACCAGGACATGGTGCAATGGATTCAAGCTGCAGGAAAGGAGAATCCACCTGAACCTCAGGAAGAACTTCCTGACGGGCAGGGCTGTCCGGCAGTGGAAGATGCTGCCTCGGAGTGTAGTGGAGTCTCCTTCCTTGGAGGTTTTTAAGCAGAGGCTGGATGGCCATCTGTCGGGAGGGCTTTGAGGGTGTTCCTGCATGGCAGGGGGTTGGACTGGATGGCCCCTGGGGTCTCTTCCAACTCTACATTTCTATGATTCTATGATTCTATGATTAATTTAATGTAATGCCATGCATCTTGATTGTTTTTCATAGAAACATAGACTTGGAAGAGACCAGCTCTACGGGAGTTGGGTATGACCCACTCTAGGGAACTGGGTATGTTGAGCCTGGAAAAAAAGAAGGTTAAGAGGTCTTAAGAGCTATATTTAAAGGAAAGGATGTCATATGGAAGATGGAGCAAGCTCATTTTCTGCTGCCCCAGAGACTAGGACATGGAGCAATGGATTCAAAGTACAGGGAAAGAGATTTCATCTCAACATTAGGAAGAACCGATTGACGGTAAGAGCTGTTCAACAGTGGAATCTGCTGCCTCAGAGGGTGACGGAGTCTCCTTCTTTGCAGGTTTTTAACCAGGATGGGAATGCTTGGATGGTGAAGCGGGTTGGATTGGATGGCCTTTGGGATCTCCTCCAGCTCCGTGATGCTGTGAATCTTGGCCTTATAGAGTCCACTAACCACAGTACAGTATGAGGAAAAAAACTATTATTGGGATAAATCGATTGTATATCTAGGGGGAAAACTCCATCATTGGTTTTGAAGGAAAAGCTTTGAGCTTTTAAAATACGTGATAATGAGAGACACACGAAAAGAAATATATTTTGAGATAATCTTAGAACCAAAAGCTGGTGAGTGAGAAGCCATTTATATGTATTTTTTGCTCCCTTTTAGTTTGATTGTAGTCTAGTTTAATTTAGATATTTTCTTTGTCTGTTTATTTACTGTTTGTCTTTTTAATCCCCTATCTGTTGCTTTACGTATTAAATACAAGTCAATAAAAATATGAAAAATAAAATAAAAAGCCACTCAGGGGTTAAACATTCAGGCTCCAAGAATATTTAGTCCTCTGGTGCAACTTTAACTCTTAGGGTGCCATCCAAGGCAATCCTGGGATTTGTAGTCTGGGAATGACTGAGAATTATGGCGCCATCCAAGGCAATTCTGGGATTTGTAGTCTGGGAATGACTGAGAATTATGGTGCCATTCAAGGCAATTCTGGGATTTGTAGTCTGGGAATGACTGAGAATTATGGCGCCATCCAAGGCAATTCTGGGATTTGTAGTCTGGGAACAACTGAGAATTATGGCGCCATCCATGGCAATTCTGGGATGTGTAGTCTGGGAATGACTGAGAATCACGGCGTCATCCAAGGTAATTCTGGGATTTGTAGTCTGGGAATGACTGGGAATTATGGCACCATCCAAGGCAATTCTGGGATTTGTAGTCTGGGAATGACTGAGAATTATGGTGCCATCCAAGGCAATTCTGGGATTTGTAGTTTGGGAATGACTGAGAATTATGGCACCATCCAAGGTAATTTTGGGATTTGCAGTTTGGGAATGACTGAGAATTATGGCACCATCCAAGGCAATTCTGGGATTTGTAGTCTGGGAATGACTGAGAATTATGGCGCCATCCAAGGCAATTCTGGGATTTGTAGTCTGGGAATGACTGAGAATTATGGCGCCATCCAAGGCAATCCTGGGATTTGTAGTCTGGGAATGACTGAGAATTATGGCGTCATCCAAGGCAATTTTGGGATTTGTAGTTTGGGAATGACTGAGAATTATGGCGCTGTCCAAGGCAATTCTGGGATTTGTAGTCTGGGAATGACTGAGAATTATGACGCCACCCAAGGCAATTCTGGGATTTGTAGTTTGGGAATGACTGAGCTACATGGTGCAGTTGTTCAGGAGAGTGGACAAGAGTGCTCATGTACTTTGGGGGATGGCGAGGATGATGATGATGGCCTTTTAAATGCCAATTAAAACCTGGAATGGATCCACCGCTCCACTGACATGGAAGCCAACAGCCCTCCCTGTTAAACCTGAATGGAGAGAGGCACCAAACACACACACACACACACACACACACACACACAGACCAGCTTCTCCTCCTTCTCCCGTTTGGAAGGAGACAAAACAAAAATCAATTAGCGAGAAGTTTTTGGGTTTTTTTTTTCTTCCCCCGGTCGTTTCATTAAAAGTGGCAATTATCCCCACCAATTAATTCCGGCTGTTTTGCAGGCGAAGCCAGCCAAAGCCATTGTTGAGCGTGGAGCGTGGAGGCACCCGGGGACAGGAAGACGGGGCAGTTGTTGTGCGATGGACAATTGTCCCTCCGAGATGCCGTAAATCTGGGGCGTAGCCATCGACTCATGTCCCATACTGACCAAGTCCCATTTATACGCCGTTGCTGCAGAAATGCAGACTTTCTCCTTTCCTTTGGATCCCTTTATTTCCTATATTTTATTTTATTTTATTTTTTGTGTGGGGGGGGAGCTAGAGCTTGTCGGAAACACACCCACTCCGCCTCACCCAGAGCCCCCCGTGTCTCCCGGGGTGCATTTCTGGCTTGAGAGCAGCCAGCAACGGCGCTTGATTAATTTCACATAAAACAGCAATTAAGACAGATTTAATTAGCGCCAGAACATCTTGGCGGCAGCGCGGAGGAAATTAATGGAGGAAAAGTTGTTTTCCTGGTCTTTCGGCACAGTCTGGAGGGAAGAAAGCCTGTGCCCAAGAGAGAGAGAGACACACACACACAAAAACTATTTTTGGTAATAATTTAGACCCATCTAATTGTATCTCGATATATCTAAATATATTCAGATCTCTCTCTCCAATGGATTAACATCATTGCAATAAATGTATATATTTTAGTGATTATCTGTTGACACTAACTGATCCAGGACAAATTTCTAAAAAGTATTGTACAGTGTATATATAAGTACATAGTCAAGGGGAAAGAGGCAGTGCTGTGTAGTAGTTTGATCACCGGACTACGACTCTGGAAGCTAAGGTCTGAACCACTGAAACTCACTGGGTGACCTCAGGCAGGTCACACTCTCTCAGCCTCAGAGCAAGACCAAAGCCAACCTCCTCCGAACAAAACTGGCCAAGAAAGCTCCCTGATAGATCGGCCTTAGGGTTGCCGTAAATTGGAAATGGCAACCAAAATAGACACGTATCACTCAAAGTAAATAGAATTAAACTAAAACTAAACTAAGATGTGGACGTAATACCAAAATGCATTAATCTGTTACACGTGTCGATGTTGTGTGTCTTCAAGTGGCTTCGGACTTACGGCAATCCTAAGGCGAACCTATTGGGGGTTTTCCGGGGCTGAGAGTGTGTGACCCACCCAAGGTCCCCCAGTGGGTTTCCACGGCTGAGCGGGGAGTCCGACCCTGGTCATAGTTCAAGACTCAAACCACTACACTACACTGTCTCTAAAGATTATATGTCATTATTGTTCCTTCGAGTCTTTCCCGACTTAGGGTGATCCTAAGGCAAACCTATCACGGGGCCACATACACACACGGATGCTATCTACTCTTAAACATTTTTGCAGCCTCTCTCTCTCTCTTGCTTACCGGGTCATGGTCCGGATGATCCAAGGAGCATTGCCCAAGGACGGTACCGATTCATCCATCAGGGGATGGGTCTTGACGAAGTTGAGGATCTCGTCCGGGAGGAAGCTGGAGGAATTGTAGCGCATCCCGGGAGCCGTGCAACAACCTGGCCTAGAAGGCAAAGCGATGGAGAGGCATTGAAATGGAGAAGAGCACAAAGGCTTTCCACCGGCCGAGACTCAGCGGCCATGGAGATTCTGCTTTGGCTTTCTTTTTTCTTTTTTTGTAATGTTTTTATTAAAGTTTAGTTGCCAAATAAAAAAGGAACAAGTGGGCCGCATCTTCTTTAAATGTATCCCACCCTTCCCACTTCCGCTTATCTTTCTCCAGTTGAAACTACATTATTTCTGTTTACACAAAAGAAGAGCAATTACATAGAATCATAGAATCATAGAAATGTAGAGTTGGAAGAGACCCCAGGGGCCATCTAGTCCAACCCCCTGCCATGCAGGAACACCCTCAAAGCACTCCCTTGGGCAGATGGCCATCCAGCCTCTGCTTAAAAATCTCCAAAGAATCATAGAATCATAGAAATGTAGAGTTGGAAGAGACCCCAGGGGCCATCCAGTCCAACCCCCTGCCATGCAGGAACACCCTCAAAGCACTCCCAACAGATGGCCATCAAGCCTCTGCTTAAAAATCTCCAAGGAAGGAGACTCCACTACACTCCGAGGCAGCAGATTCCACTGCCAGACAGCCCTGACTGTCAGGAAGTTCTTCCTGAGGTTCAGGTGGAATCTCCTTTCCTGCAGCTTGAATCCATTGCTCCTTGTCCTGGTCTCTGGAGCAGCAGAAAACAGGCCCCCTCCTTCCTCTATGTGGCTTCCCTTCAAATATTTAAACATGGCTACCATGTCCCCTCTTAACCTCCTCTTCTGCAGACTAAACATACCCAGCTCTCTAAGTCTATCCTCATAGGGCTTCATGGCTTCCAGGCCTCTCACCATTTTGGTCGCCCTCCTCTGGACTTGCTGAACATCTCTATTATCAATAAAAACAAGTACCCTTGATCTTGTTTCCATATCTCTACCTTTTATAAATCTATGTCTTTACCCGGTCCAATACTCCTTTCCATTCCCTTTCCAAATTCTGTATTGGTTTATTTTCCAAATAATGTTTCTACCATCTCTAAAACTTTCAGCTTCCACTCTTCTAGATTTATATCTTTATTTTCTTTCCAATGTTGTGCGTACAACAACCTCGCTGCTGTTATCAAGTATAACAGTATCTTCTGATGACTTCTTATCTATGTTGGCCTAGCATATTTAACAAACAAAACTCCAGTATCATTTCAAAATTCACTTTACATATTCTTTGAATTTCATCATGTACCCTCTTCCAATATTTCCTTGCCTCTCCACAAGTCCACCACATATGAAAGAGGGACCCAATCGAGAGATTCTGCTTTGGCTTTCAATGCCAACAGCTTGTACGAAAGCAGAAATCAACAGTGGCTCTTTGACTCACCGTGGCTTTGGTACCAGCTCCTCCGGCACCGGGGTCCAAATAGATTCCGGAGATTTCTGCTCCCGGAAGCGGCCTTCGAAGACGGAGGCAATCTGGGCCATGTCGAAGGCACAGACCGCCAAGCCGGGGATGCTGCAGAAGCGGGGAAAGACGTTGCATCAGACAGAGGGAGAAGACAATGTGAGGTTACCACCACAGTGGGATCAGTGGTTAGTCTGAAGAAATTGGGAATTGTGCGGACCAGTCTAGAGCAAGGGTGGGAAATGTGCTCTAAATCTTGGACTGCAAATCCCTGCATTTCGCACCAACAGCTCTGCTGCCCAGATATAAATTCTACTTCAACTTTAGGAAGAATTTCCTTACGGCAAGAGCTTTTCAGCCGTGCAGTGGATTACCCAAGAAAGAAATGAAATCTACTTCATTGGAGGTCCTTAAAGAGAGCTTGGATGAACACTTCAGTGGTATAGCCCAACTAGATGATCCCATGGGTTCCCAGATTCTCTGAGCTGAGTCTCCTAAGAGTTCTCTGCTCAAATGAAAGCCCCACCACCAGTAGCCTCCATGTCAGCAGGGTGGAGAATCCAGATCGCCATTCGCTTTCACGGAGCTATCCGAGGTCCTGAACTTTTGAGGAGATCGTTTCAGCACCTTGGATAACTCCTTCAAAGCCTAGTTGAAATCCTGGAGTGGATTCACAGCCCACCGACATGTCAACCACCATCCACGCCCCTCACCGTTCCGAAATCTTTCTGACCTGTTCGTCGGGGTGGAGAAGACAGCCAGGACGACAGGCCTCCCGTCGATTTCCAAGATGTCCGTGACGGACTGGATGACATTGAAGTAGAAGTGGGAGTCCCCCGGCACCGAGCAATTGAGCCGGGCTTTGAGGAAGGACGTCCACTGCTTCTCCAGCACCCGCTGCGACCCGCCCATGTCATTCTTGCAAACCCGAGCCACTCGCGAAACCACCACCTATGGGGATAAAACAAGAGATAGAGAGGTGAGAGGAAAAGCCGGTATTGCTTGCTTTTTGGTATAAAATCAGGACTCAGGAAAGAGTTGGATAAAAGCAGAGCTTGGTCCAAAATCACCAATTAACTTGGAACTGGTTTGGAACCAAAGTTCACAGATAAAAACCAGGACACGTGCAGACAAACGACAGTGTTTTAAATTGTACTCTAAACCTTAAAGCCATTTCTAAACGTGTATTTTTAATAAAATTAATGCTTAATTTTTTTTAAAAAACTTTGTATAATATGTACAGGACTCTGGCCAATGTCTCCACCGGGTGTTCAAAACCAGGACTGGGTGTACTATTGGTTGGTTATATCACACCTTATTTTCAGCATCCGTTAAAAACCCCAGCAGGTCCTTCAGGATGCGGGATTCTAAGCACTTAGAAATGGTGTTTGTCTGCAATTGACGTTCTCAACCATTATTATACTGACCTTCTCTAGGTAGTTAAACTCCATCGCAATCTCCCGGAAGAAGAAATAGACGTGGCTTTTCCACTCCACGGCATGGACAAAGTAAGGTTCTGCACAGGATTTAAAAAAAAAAGAAGAAGAAGAACACAGAAGATATTATCACCAGGACTTGGTTTGGGAATAAAATCATTCAAAGGCTACCCCTGTTTACAAAGCACTGCTCACGAGGGCCCATTCATACCATGCACTTATGGTGTTCTGTTTTAAAGCAGGCAAACTGTGTTTAATTATTTGAAAGCATGTCATGTAGCAGACGGAGCAAGCTTGTTTTCTGCTGCTCCGGAGACTAGGATACGGAGCAATGGCTTCAAACGACAGGAAAAGAGTTTACACCTAAACATTAGGAAGAACTTCCTGATGGTAGGAGAGCGGACTAAGCTGCTTGGGAGTGTGGTGGAGTCTCCTTCTTTGGAGGTTTTTAAACAGAGGCTGGATGACTATCAGGAATGCTTTGATGGTATATTGTTGGCGCTGGACTGGATGGCTCTTGGGGTCTCTTCCAACTCTATGATTCTACGGCTGCCCTGTTGGGACCGTGCTTTGATCCCGGCATGGCAGAATGGGGTTGGATTGGATGACCCTTCTGGTCTCTTCTAACTGTATGATTCTAAGTTCCCAAGAGTGTCCCTCCCCACCCAACAGGGGTTGAACAATCAAGGGGATACCAGTATCTATAGTGCAAATAGTCTGAAGTCAAATGTAGCAAACAGTCCTGATCCAAGTCCAAAGTCGAGAAGGGAGTTGCCAGAGAGGGGATCCCAAGCCGAGAGACGGAGCAAGCCAAGGAAATCACACGACATCAACCAGAAGCATTGGATCTATGGATCTATGACCTCAGCTGAGTTCATTCATAGCAGTAAATTTGTGTGCCTTCAAGGTGAACCTCTCATGGTTTTTTGGGGGGGCTGAGAGTGTGTGAGGCACCCAAGGTCACCCTTTGGGTTTTCATGGTTGAGTGGGGAACGGACTCCTGGTCTCTAGGGTCAAAATCCAACTCTCAGACCACGACAGCCTGCTGGGTCCCCTATAAAAAAGTTGCTGTTGTTTGCCTTCAAGTTGTTTTTTCACTTATGGTGACGCTAAGGTGATCTCTGGGGCTGAGAGTGTGTGAGGCACCCAAGGTCACCCATGGCTCAGTGGGGAATCAAACCCTCATCTTCCGGGTCATAGTCGAACGTTCAGACAATTATGTAAGTGGTACCTGTAATTAATTAATTCTTTCTCAGTTTTCCAAGCCGTGGGCCTTGCAAGCTCTTTCCCAAACCGGCTGGGAAGCATCCAAGGTTTAAAACAAGTTGACCGAGGGATGGAGGGAAGCCCAGCTGATGGAGGGGTCCCGCCGTACCTTTGAACCACTTGGAGTCATGCTTCACGGTGCGCAGGGTCGGGCTGTCACCCAGGCTGCGATAAATCACGGCATCGATGGCCAGGAAATCGGTCACCGTGGCGGTGAAGAGCATCCCTCCTGCCACGTGAGAGAGAGGAAGAGGGAGAGAAAGAGAAAGAGAGAGAAGATGAAGGATGGATGAGAAATGCTGTCGGGAAAAGGAGGAGGGGGGGCGCTGGGGGCGCTATGGGGGGGGGGCGTTTGGTTCTCGGCTTGTGGAGGGCTTCAAACAGGGGAAGGAAAAAGAAGAGGGGAGAAGGGGGAAGAGAGGGGGAAAGATGGGGGAAAGATGAGGAAAGAAGCAGGAGCGGAGGAAAGGAGGAAAAGGGAAAAGAGGACGAGAAGGAAGAGAATAAGAAAATGATGAGGAAAGGAGGAAAAAGGAGGAGCAAAAAAGAGGAAAAAAAGAGGAAAGAGAAGATAAAGAGAGGAAGACAGGAGGAAAAGGGGAGAAAGAGAAGGAAGTATAGGAAAAAAGTGGAGGAAAGGAGGAGAAAGGAGGAGCAAAAAAGAGGAAGAAAAGAAGAGGAAAGAGAAGACAAAGAGAGGAAAACAAGAGGAAAAGAGGAGAAAAGAGAAGGAAGTATAGGAAAAAGTGGAGGAAAGGAGGAGAAAAGGAGGAACAAAAAAGAGGAAGAAAAGAAGAGGAAAGAGAAGACAAAGAGAGGAAGACAGGAGGAAAAGAGGAGAAAAGAGCAAAGAAGGAAAAGGCGGATAAAAAGAGGGAAAAGAGGGGAAAAGAGAAGGAAGTATAGGAAAAAGATGAGGAAAGGAGGAGAAAAGGAGGAGCAAAAAAGAGGAAGAAAAGAAGAGGAAAGAGAAGATAAAGAGAGGAAGACAGGAGGAAAATTGGAGAAAAGAGCAAAGAAGGAAAAGGCGGATAAAAAGATGGAAAAGAGGGGAAAGAGAGGGAAGTATAGGAGAAAGATGAGGAAAGAAGGAGCAAAAAAGAAGAAGAAAAGAAGAGGAAAGGTAAGATAAAGAGAGGAAAAGAGGAGGAAAGAGGAGAAAAGAGCAAAGAAGGAAAAGGCGGATAAAAAAGATGGAAAAGAGGAAAAAAGAGAAGGAAGTAGAGGAAAAAGAGGAGAAAGGAGGACAAAAGGAGGAGCAAAAAAGAAGAAGAAAAGAAGAGGAAAGGTAAGATAAAGAGAGGAAAACAGGAGGAAAAGAGGAGAAAAGAGCAAAGAAGGAAAAGGTGGATAAAAAGAGGGAAAAGAGGAAAAAAGAGAAGGAAGTATAGGAAAAAGATGAGGAAAAGAGGAGAAAAAAAGAAGAAGAAAAGAAGAGAAAAGATAAGATAAAGAGAGGAAAACAGGAGGAAAGAGGAGAAAAGAGCAAAGAAGGAAAAAGTAGATAAAAAGATAGAAAAGAGGGAAAAAGAGAAGGAAGTATAGGAAAAAGAGGAGGAAAGGAGGAGAAAAAGTGGAGCAAAAAAAGAAAAAAGAGGAGGAAAAGAAGAAGGAAAGGGAAAGACAAGGAGAAAGGAGAAAAAAGAGGAAAGAAGAGGAAGAAAAGGGGGAGAAGAATGAAAAGAGGAGGAAAGGAGGGAAAAGGTGAGGAAAACAGCAGCAAAAGAAGGCGAGGAGTCGGAGAAAGGAGGAGGAAAGATAGAAAAAAGTGAACAACAGGTGAAAATGTGGAAAAAATATAGGAGGTGATGAGGGGGAAAAAAGAGAAGGAGAAGTGGATGAGAAGTGGAGGAAAGAAGAGGAAAAGAGGAGGAAAAGAGGTGGAGCAGAGAGAAAAAGAAGAAACAGGAAGAGGAAAAAGGAAGGAAAAGAGGAAGAGGAGTGTGGGGGAAGGAGGAAAGAGGGAAAAACAGGGAAAAATAAGAAAGAAGAGGAAAAGAAGAGGAGCAAGGGAAAGTAAGCAGGATGTGAAAAAAGAATGGGTAAAAGGAGGGAGGGATAGAAGAGCCGATGAGAAAGGAGAGGGGAAAAATTGATGCGTATAGAGAGAGCGATAGTGGGAAGAGAGAAAAGGTTGATAATAATTGAGGGCCAAACTTTTGGAAAGTTTCCGAGGGGCCCAATTGTAAAAGGTCTGATTCAGACCGGAGAAGGAATTATTTTTCAAGGTGTGCCATGGCAATACATTCCCTTGATGTCCGCCCCGGCCCCCAGTCCCAAGCAGGAAAATCCTTGATCCGCTTCTTGACGTAATATTTCAGCGCAGGGAGGGAAGGGAAAGGAGAGAGAAACACTCTTATCTCTGATCGCTGATTTCTTGGAAGTGTCCCTACCCAATTGCTGGAGGCACATGCCAAAAGGAGCATCTCTGCGTCCCTTTCCCTTAGGTCTGGACTTCTTAATGCTCCCCTCCTGTGAACCCACACATGAATTTGTGCCCGATGCGCACGAGGCTGCCCCACTGACCTGTAAAGAGGGCGACATTCGCATGCTTGGGGTCGTAGGGACACCGGGCCATGCCGCTGATGTTGTCTCCGATGAGGTCGAGGCCATCCATCTGTCGGAAGGAGAAGAGGATCAGAGGAGAGGGAGACGACAAGAGGAGGCAGGTGGAATGGGCCTTTTCAGGACTCACTTAGACAATCCTCCCTCCCCACTTGCTAGGATTAGGGGCACAAGACCCCCATGAAAGTGGAAAAAACCATGAATAACTCTCGGTCCTCCCAAACCATATTTAACACACAAAAAAGGACAGGGTCAAGCTGGAGCAAGTCCAGAGGAGGGCGGTCAAAATGGTGAGGGGCCTGGAAGCCATGAAGCCCGATGAGGATAGACTTGGAGAGCTGGGTATGTTTAGTCTGCAGAAGAGAAGGTGAAGAGGGGACACGAGAGCCATGTTTAAATAACGTAATGTGGGAGATGGAGCAAGCTTGTTTTCTGCTGCTCCAGAAACCAGGACAAGGAGCAATGGATTCAAGCTGCAGGAAAGGAGATTCCACCTGAACCTCAGGAAGAACTTCCTGACGGTTGGAGCTGTCCGGCAAATGGAATCTGCTGCCTCGGAGTGTGGTGGAGTCCCCTTTTTTGGAGGTTTTTAAGCAGAGGTTAGATGGCCATCTGTTGGGAATGCTTTGATGGTGTTTCTGCATAGCAGGGGGTTGGACTGGATGGCCCCTGGGGTCTCTTCCAACTCTACATTTCTATGATTCTATGAAAAGTATGATCACTATATTCAGCCCACTGTGGATTCCTCTGGGGCATCAGGGCTCCTTTCCTGGGGGGCTGGTGGGAATTACTGCCACCCCCATTGCTGCCCCACACCATTTTTAAGAGGGACTTACAAGCCTCGTTTGCAATTTCTCAGTCTCGCAAGGCTTGCAGTCCCGATTAAAAATGGCCTAGAGAGGCAGCAGAGGCGACAGCAGAATAATCCGTGAACAATCAAACCCGCAAAAGTGAAACCTGCAAATGTGGAGGGCTGACTGTATACGATACGAATTGAGCTGATCTGGGGAAACTCGAGGTACTCACGCTGTAGTTGGCACAGATGGGGTTGAAAGCGTTGGTGCCGCAGACGAAGAGCATGTTGTCGTTTCGGAGGAGCAGGACTTTGATAAAATTCCGGCATTCTGCCTGGGGAGGAAAAACAAAGTGATGGGGAGAGGGATTAGCTGAAAGGCATGCTTTGTATGCTCAGGAGAACCTAAGCCAAAATAAATGGGTTAGTTTTGCATCGGCAACTGAATTTCCTGCCCAAGAAACACATTTTTTTTGGCAACAAAAAGAATATTCCTACCCCAAAATATTGCTTTCTGCACCAAAAGGGAAAAAAAAAGTTGTTCCCTGCACAGAAAATACTGTGATTTGAGTCTTAATTCTGTGACTAAATTCATACAGAGTAGCTTTCTGTTGGAAGGGATGTCATGTTGAAGATGGAGCAAGCTTGTTTTCTACTCCTCCGGAAACGAGGACGTGGAGCAATGGATTCAAACTACAGGAAAAGAGATTTCACCTAAACTTCCTGACGGTCAGAGCTGTTTGACAATGGAATATGGTGCCTTAGGGGAGTGTGGTGGAGTCTCCTTCTTTGGAGGTTTTTAAGCAGAGGCTGGATGGCCATTTGCTGAGGGTGCTTTGAGTGCATGTTCCTGCACGAAAGGGAGTTGGACTCGGTGGCCCCTGTGGTTTTTCCAACTCTTTGATTCTATGATTCTACCATTGCAATATCTCTCCTGGAGGGTCCCCTCTCCTTGCTGCCACGCTCCCAACAGGGACAACAAGGAGAACACACAACACCCCTCCCTGGGCTCCGAGTTTTGCAATCAAGGGCTTCCACGCCGGTTTCTCCACCGCTACGGTTCCTTCCCCCTCCACTCCACCCCGGCTCTGGCACAGACCTTTGTGTTCCCTATTGTGTGTTTTCCTCATCTCCTCTGCTCTCCCATCCAAGCACCTCTTTTTCGCTCTGTTTCCATGGTTTCGGAGCAGGATGGAGAAGACGGGGGGAGGGAAAGCAGCTCTTTGAGGAGCCAGGTTGGGTGCTGTTGTGTACGTGTGCGGTGTGTGCGTCTCCATTCTCCCTCCTCCCCGGGTGGCTCTCTCTCCTGCTTTATTCCAAAATTGGTCCTTTCTGCACATCCGAAAGGGACGGAAAGGCACCGCCGGAAGGTCCGGGAAAGGAAAAGGCGGTTTTCGGAACGGAACGGAGTCCAAGAGGCGAGGGCCAGGGGGAACAAGCTGGCTGTCATTTGGGAGGTGGAGAGAAAAGAAACCAATTTAAACACTGTGATCCCTCCCCAGGTGGTATACAGAGAGGAGGTTGTCCGCCACGCCTCTGCACGACTCACTGCTCTGGACTCCGCATCTTCCAACCTAAGAACTCTGAATGCAAACCTGTTCCAATCCATATCTTCCATTTATGTTCCATGGCAAGCCTAGCTGCCTGAGAACAGACTTCCCAAGGGAATTCCAAATGCCTTGGACTACAACTCCCATCAACCTCCAACCCTAGGGCGTCTTGAGAGAGGCCGATAGGAATTGTAGTCCGGGTGGAGCCTCAGGTTGGGGTAAGGTTGCTTGAAATGACTCCCCTTCCTACCTTCTTCTCCAGGATGGGTAAAGGAACTTCCCAATTCTGACGCCTGTGAGATGCCATGGACTACAGCTCCCATTCACAATAGGGCGAATTGGGTGAGGCTCATGGGAGCTGCAGTTCTTGGGAGCTGAGGCAGATTTGCTTGATATGATTCTCACCCCTTTGGAGAGGAACAGCTTGACCCTATTGCTCCTGGGGGAAGACATGGAATTACTATTGCAAAGCTACAGGGGGCCTCTGAGCATGCACAGAGTGCTTTCTGTTTCCAGCTAGGCCCAACACATCTGGGACTGGGGAGGTGCCTCTAGCGTATCATCATTTACTAACTGAATACTCTCTGTTCTCCCTCTGGCACCAACTGGCCCCATTCTCTTCTTCTCTGCCTTCCGAGGAACTTCTCCGGCTGGCCTTAGCTGGAGTTCTTCTCCTGGGACACCCACCTGCCAGCTCGAGCACCCTCTCTCTTTCCTCTTTCCTTCCTAGCTCCCTGAAAATAGTTTACATCAAATGTGATTTATTAGGAGACTGGTATAATTGGTTTTGTAATTAATTATTTCCAGTCTGTTGATCGCAACAGACACATCTCATAATCGGTGCGAAATCCAATTTCCAGATTCTATTAACGCCTCCCCCTGGCTGCCTACATGGCAGAAGCGCTAGGCTTCCCAGGAGGCTCAAGGTAGCACTCCGGACTAGAGGAGGGAGCACCCTTGGGATCTCAGGAGGCTCAAGTTTGCAGTTGGGGATGGGGGGAAGTGTGCACACCTTGCAGCTGAGCTAAGTGTATGTGAAGGAGAGTTGGCTAAGCGACAAATGCTATTTAAAGCTGAGCTGAAAAGAAAGGAATGTATGATTCCAGGTTCGCTCTTGCAATAATTTCGGAGGAAATGGGATGAAAACACTATCCCTCTTGGATTTCACAGTCTGTGTTGTCACACAGCCAAATCTGGCTCTACAACATAATCAGGATGATTACATTGATCCCTGATAGGTTGTGACATTGTATGCTGTGATCCCTGATTGGCCATGACTTCGTCCCAGTGATGCCGTGATCCCTAGTTGGTCATAACATTGCCATAGGCAAACTTCCAGAGTGGTCACAACACCCTCACAATTGTGATATGAACCCGATTGGTCATGTAGTCAATTGTTACAGTGGCTGAATGTCTGCTGATTGTTTGTACGCAGATAAGAGGCATCTATGATGTCAAAAAATCTTTGCAGAGCACCACTAGTATTCAAATATATGTCCCATGGAAAGCAAGACAGTCTGGTGGTGGAATGGTAAACGTTAAAGTGCCAATGCTCATTATGACAGTTTCCATACCAACTTTCCAACCAGTCCCAGCAGTTTCCATCTTCACCAGAAGCAGGTGTTTTGCAAAGTTAATGGCTCTTGGTCACCTATTGAGACCAAACTAACGCCAACGGCCTTCCTTTAGGACAAAAAGAGGTCCCAACAATATAGCATTGCTGGAAAATGCATTTTCATCATGCATAATGAACACTAAGCTCAAAAGGAAGTCTGAGAAGAAAGACACATAAAATCTCAGATTTGGAAGGGATCACAAGGGCTACCTAATCTAACTCCTGCTAGCCTGCAAATCTAACACCAAAGTATGCTTGAGAGGTGGGCATCCAACCTCTGTTTCATAGAATCAAAGGCTTGGAAGAGACCCCAAGGGCTATAGAGTCCAACCCTATTCTGCCATGCAGGAAGACACCATCAGAGCATTTCCAACAGAAGGAGATCCAACCTCTCCTTTCAAATCTTCAAAGAAGAACACTCTACCACACTCCCAGGCCGTGTTTTCTACTGTCAAGACTGGTCTTAGCATTAGGAATTTCTTCCTAATGTTTAGCTGGAATCTCTTTTCCTGAAGTTTGGAGCCATTGCTCCATGTCCTAGTCTCTGGAGCAGCAGAAAACAGGTTTGTTCCACCCTCAATATGACATCCCTTTAAATATTTAAACATATCTATTATGTCCGCCTTCTCTTCTCCAGGCTTAGCATACCCACCTCCCTAAGTCACTCCTCATAGGGCTTCGTGGTTTCCAGGCCTTCTACCATTTTGCTCACCCTCCCCTGGGTGTCTTCATCGCTATAAACCAAAAAGTCCCTGAACTTTGGCCCGGTCAGCTCTAGCTGTACTGCAAGCCACAAGCCACAAGGTTGTGAGTTCGATCCTGCCGGGCTCCAGGGTTGACTCAGCCTTCCATCCTTTTGCAGGTCGGTAAAATGAGTACCCAGCTTGTTGGGGGCATGTATGGAAATGTTTCGAAATACATGCTATTTGTAAGTTGTTCTCTGCCTCGATCCATATGGAGAGGTGGGATACAAATAAATAATAATAATAATAATAATAATAATAATAATAATAATAATAATAATAGCTCTATAACACTATGGGGGGGAAATCCTGCATTTGATCTGTACTGAGATATGCCTCCAACCAACCTTCAGGATGTCTCAGAAGCTCTGCAGAGGGTATCTGAAAGGGGATGGGGGATGACACCACCATGGATATGTTGGAACAGGCGTCATGCAGCAATAATTCAGGAGAGGTACGTCTGTGCGTGTGCTCAGAACATCTTTCTCACTCCTGCACATGGCTGGCAGAACCAATTATGCAAAAGAGGTAACTACTGGCAACTTGGCAGGATGAGCGTTAATTTATTCAAGCTGCCGTCTCCAACTTTTCCCAGAGCGGGATCTTAGTTTGGTTTGCAAAGAAACTGGACGACACAGAGGAAAACGGTTGGGGGTGACCGGGATAACCAGTCCACCCTTGTTTCCAGGTAGAACCACAGAACTGAAATTGGGCCCGAATCGGGTTCGGATGCCGCGTCTCCTACACAATTTCTCTCGGCCGAGAGGGAAATATCTTTTCAGCCCCTCACTGCCAGCTTGGCTGCAACAGTATTCTGATCAGATGGACAAAGCTGTATTAAAACATCAAGATTTTTAATAGAGTTTCCAAAGAGTAACTTAACATAAATTGCAAGACGGGGAACAGAGAACAGATCATTCTAACATAAGCGTCATTCCTTCTGTGAACGAACACACATCCTCAGTCCGTTATCTTATTTGACTTTTGACACAGCTCTCGCCAGAAGAGAGAATGGCTTGTTTCGAACTCAGAACCGAAACACTACGTGCTTGGAAATCTTTTTAGCCCCGACACACACCCAGCAAATAGGACCCAGCTTCTCAGTTACTCCAAGCCGTGGGCCACATCCACCGCTCAGAGGCACTTACCTCGTGCTTCCCCTTCATCCGACAGATGTTGATGTCGTGTTGGTTTGATGTCCACGTCAGCTTCTGCGGGAAGTCAGAGAAGGCAGAGGAATGTTAAAGCAAAAATATAACGGGGTCAACAAGCTCATAGCCTTGAAGAAATCGTGTCTCTCCACTGAGGATGGGCACTGCTGGAGGGTTGCGCTGACCACACTGCCACGTACCCTCCGGCAGTCTCTCTTTTTTTATTATTATTATTTATTTGTATCCCGCCTCTCCATATGGATCGAGGCGGCGAACAACTTACAAATAGCATGTATTTCGAAGCATTTCTATACATGCCCCCAACAAGCTGGGTACTCATTTTACCGACCCGCGGAAGGATGGAAGGCTGAGTCAACCTGAACAGGAAGTGCCGGAGCAGCTCAGTCACCCAGTTGAGCCCCAGCCAGGGGACCATGGGGTGTGTGTGTGTGTCTTTTTTTGTGGGTGGGGGGTGCAATTGCGCAGCATAGCCTGGCAGAGCAACTCCCTCTTCCTGCCTCCTTCCCTTCTTTCTTCCCTTCCTTCTTACTCACCCTTCAGCTAGACTGCTGCTCCCGCTGGGACCGCCCCTGGGCCGCTGTCCCTCAGCTCCCCTCCAGGCCTCTGGCTCTTGTGGGGCAACCAACCGTCTGGGCCAGATGTGGGATGAATGCCACCCCCCCAAAAGGCCAGGCTGCCCTCCCCACAAGGAAATAGGCTGAAACAACTTTGGAAGCAAAGCAGAACCAGGAGGCAAGTAGAGTAAACTGGGGAGAAGTAACTTGGCTTGGAAGCCAAGCTCCAGGCTTTCTCCTCCTCCGCCCACTGGTCCTGACAGCCAAAACAAAAGTCTTCCCCCACCTTGTGGCTTGCAGTACTGGCATTTAACCACCGCACCACCAGGTCTCGATTTGGGAGAGCCAGTCCCAATTTATCCTCCGTAGCCTTGCATTTTCAGCTTCTTTTATAATGTCCTGGCTTCTTGAAGCGTGGCTAATAAAGCTGATTGACGATTTGACATTTTGTTTATGGGGAAAAACTCAGGAGGAAAACTATGTACAATGTACGACCAGTGAGGGATTTCTTAGCAAAAAAATAATACGTTCTAAAAAGCTGGTATTGGTGCGATCACTATAAATCACAGTTAAAGCGGAGCTACCGACACAACTCAAAATCAGTCTAGACGACTTTTCTTTTGATTAACGTTTTACACTGAAACAAAAGTGTTTGCTTGGACACACAGAAAGTCTTATCACAAAGTTTGTTTGAATGCAAAGAGAAGAAACAGAAATTCGGCAGTCAGTCCTCCAATGTTAAGCCAGTCGAAAGTAGAAATAGATTAGGGGTGCATGGAGAAATTGGTTGCAATATTTCCTTATTAACAAATTTGAGAAGCTACAGATATTTAACCTTAACGCATTTCTTTTAATTTAAGAAGGAAAGAACTATTCAGCAGTTGGATTTGTATACGGATACTTGTATGTAAGAGGGGACATGATAGCCATGTTTAAGTATTTGAAGGGATGCCATGTAGAAGAAGGAGAGGGCTTGTTTTCTGCTGCTCCAGAGACCAGGACAAGGAGCAATGGATTCAAGCTGCAGGAAAGGAGATTCCAGCTGAACCTCAGGAAGAACTTCCTGGCAGTCAGGGCTGTCCAGCCGTGGAATCGGCTGCCTCGGAGTGTGGTGGAGTCTCCTTCCTTGGAGGTTTTTAAGCAGAGGCTGGATGGCCATCTGTCGGGAGTGCTTTGAGGGTGTTCCTGCATGGCAGGGGGTTGGACTGGATGGCCCCCGGGGTCTCTTCCAACTCTACATTTCTATGATTCTATGTACATGTTTATATTTATTTTTTTGTTGTTTCTGATTCCGCCATGGTACTCTATCTATCTATCTATCTATCTATCTATCTATCTATCTATCTATCTATCTTATCCTATCCATCCATCCATCCTGGTTTTTCTTTCACGGAATCACAGAGCTGGAAGAGACCACACATGGCTCCACTTTTCACTCAGTTTGGGATGCAGGAAGCTTATTTAGGCATAAAAAAAATCACCCCCAAATTAACACAAATATTTAAATTCTGGAAGGGATTCTAGGGGCTTTGGGCAGGTTCTTGGGGTCTCCAAGGGGCTTCAGGGGCCACACTTTGGGGCCCTGTGGACCACAGGTGGCCAGAAGGCCACACTTTATCCACCATTCAGTAAACAAATAATAAACCCTTAGTGATAATAATAGCAAAACAGAACCCTCCGTGGAAAATATATTTGGGGAGGTCCTTTTCCTACTTACCTGGTGGTATCTCATCTCACTGGCTGAGGTTGGTTCCAGGCTTATCCGGTACAAGTTATCCCTGAAACAACAGAGAAAAGGGGGAAATTTAAACCGAGAGCATCAAACTCCGGGAAACCCGGGAACAGGAAAAGATGAGCCATGGCTTCCTTCTGTTTTTGCAAAACTTAGGATAAGCCCAAGTCCAGCTTATGAAATGGCATTGTTGTTTTATTTTTATTTTTTAAACCTAGTGGGTTTCCATGGCCGAGCAGGGAATCGAACCCTGGTCTCCAGGGTTGTAGTCCAATGCTCACACCACCATACTGCATTGGCTCTGAAGACTATATGCTGCTGTGTGCCGTCAGGTCATTTCCAATTTTTGGCAACCCTAAGGTGAGCCTATCACGGTTTTCTGGGGGCTGAGAGTATGTGATGCGCCTAAGGCCCTTCTTATGTTGTCTGCTAGTTTCTCAAGCAACCAAGTATCTTGTATGTGCTTCTACCATTCCTCTAATGCAGGGGTTCTCAACCTATGGGTCGCGACCCCTTTGGGAGTCGAACGACCCTTTCACAGGGGTCACCTAAGACCATCGGAAAATATGTATTTCCGATGGTCTTAGGCTCCATTCCCTCCTTGGTGGTGGTGCGCAAATGCGAGCCATGCACTCGCGTCCTCCTGCCCCCTGTTCAGAAGGGACTGAAATCGCTCCCCTTCTCCACTACCAGGAGAACCTCCCGTCTGATGGGCCAGCTTGGGGGGGGGTGGCAGCACGGGGGGCAGGCCCCCTCCTCGCCACGGACCCTGCCCCACTCACCACAGAGGGGGGTGCTGCGGAAGGGCCGGGGGGCCGCAAGACGGTGCTTTTCCAGGGGGGTGAGACAAAGGCGCTGGGATTCCTCCTCCCCTGGCCAGGGTCGACACTCAGGAAACTTTTCCCACACTGCCCCCCCAGTGGAAACGAGAGTGAAGCAGAAGCAGAGCCTGGGGGGTTCTCAGAGTTTCTTCCTGGGGGAGACGCGCAGCTCCTCTTTCCTTCCCTGCCAGCCCCCCTTCGTTCCTGGCCGGCGAGGTGGCCTTTGCCGGTAGCGGGGGAGGCATTGTAAATAATAAATAAATAATTTTGTGGTTGGGGGTCACCACAACATGAGGAACTGTATTAAAGGGTTGCAGCATTAGGAAGGTGGAGAACCACTGCTCTAATGTTACCTGTTTTCCAGGCAGAAGCTATTTCCCTTGGAAAAAAATTATTAAATATATGCCTTTCCATCCCCCCCCCTTTAAATATAAAGACAGCAATAAGAGGCCAGGGCAAAACTTTATGTCTTGCTTAAATGATGACGGTAATTAGTTTTGCCATGGTTAAAACTTGCTCAATGGCAAAAGTTATTAATGAGGAAGAACACACAACGAAAAGAAGCTGGAGCATCTTGATATCCCCCCAGAGATTCCTAAAAGATGATATAACCTTATCCCAATCTTTGATGAATCTTTCCTATTTGTCTCTTCTTAATACAGACAAACAGCATCATCTGTTATTCTACAGGCGGAAGTTTTGTATGAATGCAGAAGGAGAATATGGAATATTGGATGTATATAATAATGCATGCTCTTTGTTTAATTGAAGTAGGCTGAATGTTAATTTTAGTTATTAATAAAAATATATTACCAAAAAAAAGGCACACACAAACAGGCTATCTGGAAGAAAAAAAAGAAAAAAGAAGAAGCTGCAGGAGTTTGCTTGTGCCTTAGCTGACTGGGAAGGGCAGGATTCGGCCCCCTTCTCTCTTCTCCTTTCTCCCCCTACTGAGCTAACGGAGGGTAAACTACTTTTGCACTTTGAATTCAGTTTACAGCAGTTGAAGGGCCTGAAGACAAAGGGGGAAAGTGGGAGGAAGAGGGAAGTGTGGGATGGCAGAGGATTAATTGGGACTCTTAATGCCAAGGCTGGAGACTCGGAGGGTATGCTTTTCTGATCCTACGCTTGCCAACTCTTAGCATCCTTCCCTCTTTCCTTCCCCGTAGACATCTCCGGCAGTGCCAAGAAATTGGCACTGCAACGGAAGACCTACAAAGCTCCTCCTGGCCCAGGCTGTCTGTTTACAAATGGTACGGCCGCGCTTCATTACCCTCGCTGTCTGATGCGGGGAGCTCGGAGTTTAAAAGTCCCATTAAAAAAAACATAAATAGATAAAAATTATATACCAGAACGGGATTTATGATTTGCCAGGCGCTGGGTGGGATACGAGGTTCGCGCAGGAGGAAAATGAGACAGGCAGATGGAGGAGAAATCCATCTAAGCAACCAAGTAGGAAAATTGCAAGGGTTTCCCGCTATAAAAGGGGTTCCATGAATTTACAGGATGGGAAACTCAGAGGAAGCAAAGGACACATACTAGGAATGTCTTAGCATCAGTTGGTTAATTGCTTTAATGTATCCGGGGAAAAGGGAAGGTCAGAGCTGGGCAAAAATGAAAATATAGAGGCCGGCATTTTGAGAACCTGGCGGCTCTAAGATAAGAGACGAGAAATGTGCGTTTGGGTCAAGGATGGTGAGAAGGGGGAACGGAAGGAAGGTGTGGAAACTGTTTGAGAAGTGATGCTAGTTTTATGACGGCCTCGAATCGCAGTTTTGTGTGCCTAAATTTTGGAACCGTACCTAGAAAAGCTGTGAGCTCCATGTTTGCTTTACTCTCAGCAAGTTCAGAAGAAGTGTGCCTTGCTGCTTGCCTTTTCTACGAACAAAAACTGCTGTCGACCTTGCAGTGAAGCTTGTGGAGTGTGGGTAATCCAGTGCAGGACACAGATGCAAAATGGCTGTCATCGATGGGAAGGCAAAATGGCAATTGCAAGATAGGGTAACCCCATGCTGGCTGGAATACTGGAAAATATATGCACTCAAAGGGGATGGGGAGGTGGTTTCCTCTTGGGTAACTGGAGTAGCTACCACGCATTGATTCCAGTTCTGGAAAATAGGATTGTGCCATTGTTGGGGACAATAGCACGTGCTCCAGAAGTGGATCCCAGTGTCCTATTTAGGTGGAGGAAGTATTGCTCAGTGGTTAAGCACCCCCATTGAACACAGAAGGTCTAAAGCTTCAACCACCAGCATCACATAGCAGTTGAGAAGAACGACTCTTCTCTTTCAGAGACTGTGTGGCCAGAAAGCTAGATGAAGCAGCTGTAGCGTTAATGGTTGTGCAAAAGCAGAAATGTCAGTGGACGTTTGTCACACCATCCAGTACGGAGGAAAACCTGACGGGGTTATCTCTTCTACCCAGCCAGAAGTCATCTGCCTTTTTAATTCTGGAAACCCTAGCTGGAAAACTTTGGGGTGACAAAGAAGAGTTCTCTGGAACATGTACAGAGTGCCCCACCTTTCTCACAGGTGGGGAGCCAGCACAGTTTCGCGAGCTGAGCATTGGACCAAGCATTTTGGATAAGGGGTCCTTATGCTTCAACTGGGGTCCTCCATCACCATCAATGTTTCAGAACTTTATGGCTATGTTGCAAGATAGGCAGCGCAGTATTGCGGTTTGAGAGTTGGACTGCAACCTTAGAGACTGGGGTTCGATTCAACAAACAGGCATGGGAACCCACTCGGTGACCTTGGGCACGTCACATACTGTCAGCCCCAGAAAATGCCACGATAACGGCTGCCTCTGGGTCGCTGTGAGTCAGAAACAACTTCAAGACACACGACAACAAATGCATTGCTTCCATTGACTACAGATGCAACAAGAGGCCGAAATCTCAGACCCAGAAGGTGAACTTCCTTTTGGAGAGGGGGAATTCTGGGAAAAATCACTGTCCGGGTGCCTTAGCTTCTCCCCTGCCTCGACGTGCCCGACCACGGCTAATTTATCTTGCTTTCCCTTTTTAAAATTCCTTTTCGGTGGTTGCTCTTTCCCGTGGACCGCAGGATTGCTATGGCGACGCAGCAGGCTGCAAGCTCCGCCGCAAGGCCTGCATGCTCGGGATTCAGGCAAGACTGTGCCTCCTTTGTATGGTGGCACCCCTTCCCTTCCTCCCCATCATCCCAGCTTGGCTCCCTTAACAAAGATCTAATGCTTCCCTTAAAGGGGCAGAAGGCTTGTTCTTCGGGCCAGCTAATTATATACGCCCAAATGGGGTTGCCAGGCTGAGAAACAGAGAGGGCTCCTGTCCCTTTAAAGATTGTGCACAAAAAGAAATGTGCCAGGTATGGCTTGTCATTGCAACTGGATAACACGCAACCCCTGCTGAATGTCCCCTTCCTACCCAATCACTGACTGCCAGCGCGATGTAATGATTTGAGCCTTGGGTTACGAGTTTGAGTCTCCGCTTGGCCATGGCAACCCACTGGCTACCTTTGCGCAAGCCACCCGGGAAGGCTGTGCCAAACCTCCTCTGAATAAATATCGCCAAGAAAATCCCATTTTAGGTTTGCTTTACAGAAGTCTTAGGTCAGAAAAGACTTCTACGTGCACAAAAATGGCAGCAGTCACCCCGCGTTCACAGCCACGGCTCAATTCAGTGGAATTCTGGGGTTTGTGGTTGAAAAGGTGGTATGGCAGAATTGGGATCGTCCTCGCCAAATGGGACAGAAGCTCTGCCCAGCTCTTACCTTTCTCCGACGAACAAAGTCCTGTTGACGATCAGCATCCGCTGGATGTTGAGGCGCTCGGCTCCACCCTCTTGGCTGGAGAAGCGTCCCATCCCGTTGCCCACGAACACCGAGTACTGCTTCACGTCTGCAGGGAGAAGGAGAAGAGGTGGCAACAGATAAGTTGGAGCTGGTTCAGAGAAGGACAACAAGAGGCATGGAGAACAAAACACATGTGGAAAGGCTGAAGGAGCTGGGCACGTTCAGCCCGGGGATGAGAAGACCAACAGGTGAGAGGATGGCACTTGAAGCTTCATGTTTTAAGAAGGATATAGACTAGCTGGAGTGGAAGGCCAACAAGGATGATACAAAGATTGAGAACAAAGCATGGGAGGAAAGGTTGAAGGAGTTGGCCATGCTCAGCCTAGTGGAGAGAAGACTGAAGGGTGACATGTTTGAACATTAAATATCTCAAGGGTTGTCTCAGAGAAGGACGGGGCAAGCTTGTTCTCTGCTGCCCCCAAGGGTAGGACCAGGTCTAATGGTCTGGAGTCACAGGAGGGTAGATTTCAATTGAACGTTGCAACCAACTTCCTGATGGGAAGAGAGGATCACCAAGGAAGCCAATGACCTGGCGAGGTGGTGCAAGTCACGACAGAACAGGCACGACATTCCCCAACCGTTCAAGGAGATCTCAGAGAAAGAACTGCTCGGAAAATGTTGCTGAACTTTTGGAGAAGCTGTGAGCGTTGCTCTACAGACATCAGTCCACCCTCCCTTCCCCATCCAAGTAGACGCTTCCAGGGCCCCACTTACAGTCATCGAGAGCCACACTGATGGGGCCAGGCTCTTCGGGGAAGAGTGCATGGATCGGGGCCTCCAACAGCAGTAGCAGAAAGAGAGGCAGGCCGGCTGGGCTCATGGTCTCCATGGGGAGCACCCGTCAGACCTGGAAAGAGAGAGACGAATGTTAAGCCGTGGACCAAAACATACTAAAACCATAGGAGAAGTCATATTAAGCCACTGAGTAATATATTGAGACAGTATATGAATCATATTCTGAATCCCATTCGGCCGTCGGTGTCTGCTAGGGTTTGGTTCCAGGCCACCGTGGATGTTTAAATCCCATTATATACAATGGTGTTTTAAAATGGCATCCCTTATATAAAACGGCAAACTCAAAGTTTGCTTTTTAGATTTTTTTTTTGAATATTTTCAAGCTGTGGTTGGTAGAATCTGCAGATAGAAAATCTGTGGATACGGAGCTCTGACTGAATACTGGATTAAGCCACTGTATAATCCACGTTGGTCTACTATATAATCTAAATTCAGCCACCGTATAATTCATATGAAGTCAATGCATAAATCACACGAAACCTCTGCACGCTCATAGAGTAAAATTAAATCACCCTGTAAACTAAGCCACAATATATATCAATAAGAACCCACTGTATAAACCATATTAAGCCATGGTATATGTCAAGATTTAGCAAGGTTTCTTCAAAAACAGCTTTGCCACTGCCTTCCTCCGAGGCTGAGAGAGTACGGGCCTTTCCGCACGACACTGTTATAGTGCTATTATTCCACTTCCAAGCTCCTATGGAATCCTGGGGTTTGCAGTTTAAGGAAGAGCATTTAGGATTCTCAGCCAGAGAACTCTTTGACCTCAGTGAACTATAAACTGCAGAATTCCACAGGATGTTGAAAAGATTTATAGGAGAAAGCAATTAGTTGGGCAGCAGCTGCATTAAGCTGCTGACCTATATAGACACTGCTTTTCCCCTCCGGGAGTTGTCGGAGCTTATCCGACCTTCCTGCCTGCTGGTTGTATTTTTTGGATCGTGTTGACTCCGGACTTATTTTGCTCTGCCTTTGGATTCTGTTGGACCCTATCTGTGCCTTTGATTATCATAGAATCATAGAATCATAGAAATGTAGAGTTGGAAGAGACCCCAGGGGCCATCCAGTCCAACCCCCTGCCATGCAGGAACACCCTCAAAGCACTCCCTTGGACAGATGGCCATCCAGACTCTGCTTAAAAACCTCCAAGGAAGGAGACTCCACTACACTCCGAGGCAGCAGATTCCACAGCTGGACAGCCCTGACTGTCAGGAAGTTCTTCCTGAGGTTCAGGTGGAATCTCCTTTCCTGCAGCTTGAATCCATTGCTCCTTGTCCTGGTCTCTGGAGCAGCAGAAAACAAGCCCTCTCCTTCCTTTACAGGGCATCCCTTCAAATATTTAAACATGGCTATCATGTCCCCTCTTAACCTCCTCTTCTGCAGACTAAACATCCCCAGCCCTCTAAGTCTATCCTCATAGGGCTTCATGGCTTCCAGGCCTCTCACCATTTTGGTCGCCCTCCTCTGGACTTGCTCCAGCTTGTCAATCTCCTTCTTGAATTGGGGTGCCCAGAACTGGACACAGTATTCAAGATGGGGTCTAACCAAAGCAGAGTAGAGTGGTACCAGTACCTCCCTCGATCTAGACACCAGACTCCTATTGATTATCGAGTAAAAGTAAGTGACTGATTTTGAGCCATTTTGTTTCTTTGTTTGTTACTTTGCCTGTGTTATCTCCTGGCTGTCAGCTGTGCAGCCACAAGCTCTGGCTTGAGGTCTGGGTTGAGATAGGACAGCTGGGAGCCGAGTTCAAAATCCAAAAGTAGCTGTCCTTCCTCCTCCCGCTCTCCCGCTTTGTCCTGGGATCACTTCCTTTCCTGCAAACTGAGCTCAAAGTGCAGAAGTCATGCAACCAACTCAACAGGGGGAAAGGAGTGGGAAGAATCTTGCCCTTCCCATTCGGCTCAAGCAAAAGCAAACTGCTGCAGTCTTTTCTTCTAGCTTGCCTACTCTTCCTCATTCAGAAACGTTTGCCATCTTAACCGCAGTCGGATGTTGCTCGGCCACCCGCGCGTTCCCGTTTTCAATGTCGGAGGGTCTGAGATTGGGACGCAGAACCTTCTAATGAAATCAGATCCAGGATAAACACAAAGAAAATATTTCATCAAGCACAGCGTAATCCATTTAGGGAATTCACCACCGCGAGATGCACGGCATTTGGCGTGTAGCGGCTGGCGTGCAAACATCACTCGGAAAGCAGATTCATTAGGGGGGCCTGTGTTGCTCGGACGCAACCAAGCTGCCTTTTGCATATTTTGATGGATGCTGTGTGTGATTCCAGCCTTCCAGATGCCCTCAAACTCTCCGACGGCAGAAGGTCACGTTCGGAAGTTGAGGGCTTAGAAAGTCATGCTTAGTTCCAGAAGGGTTGCAAATCTCGCTCGGCCAGGAGAGGGCATCTTTTCTGAGACCCGAAGTCTTGGAAGCTTGACCCATTCCAGAGCCACCAACATTTCACAAATGAAAACTGGGATGCCTGTGGCCCAGCAACAGCCGAGTTATCAATGAGCAAAAGCCAACAAGCTAAGAGAGGCTGCTGCAGTTTGCTTTGGAAAGGTGAGATTCTGAGTTAAGGGAGAGCTACCTTGGAAGCCTGAACTCAAGTTTGCAACAGCTGAAGTTGGCTGAGGGCAAAAGAGGAAAGTCAGAGAGAAACTGGACATTTTAAGACCAGCTGAAAAACTGGGATGACAAAGGACTCCTCAGGACAAGCCCAAGAGGAGGAGATGGAGAAGGAAGTCAACAATGCATTGAAAATGTCAGTATCCTCCCATTTTTAAAAAATTATTTTTCCCACAATCAGCAAATGTCCAAATCTATTCTAGGTTTTGGTGAGCTTTAAAGAAGCTCTCCAAGGTGTTCCTCTTAGAATCATAGAATCATAGAAATGTAGAGTTGGAAGGGACCACAGGGGCCATCCAGTCCAACCCCCTGCCATGCAGGAACACCCTCAAAGCACTCCCGACGGATGACCATCAAGCCTCTGCTTAAAAACCTCCAAGGAAGGAGACTCCACCACACTCCAAGGCAGCAGATTCCACGGCCGGACAGCCCTGACTGTCAGGAAGTTCTTCCTGAGGTTCAGGTGTAATCTCCTTTCCTGCAGCTTGAATCCATTGCTCCTTGTCCTGGTCTCTGGAGTAGCAGAAAACAAGCCTTCTCCTTCCTCTACGTGCTCTTGCCTGCAGAGATTTGCTTGGAACCGCTCGTGGGGCTTGCAAAGTGAGCTGAGGGGGGGGAAGCGCTAAGCTGGCTGAGAGACTTTGCAAGCAGCGCATGTAAAGCTGGTCCCAAGTGAGCCTCCGTAAGTCCTTCATGCTCCCTATAGTTCAGGACACGGTTTCCTCTTTTCAACCATTTCCGTTTTCCGACAGTGCTTCGGTTCCTAACCTGTCAGATAAGTTCGGGAAGCTGTAATTATCCATATCGAAATGGTTTTGACTCTATCTATCACATTTTATTGCTCTATTAAAAGGTGAATGCATCAAAGTTCAGCCTGGATCCTCATGCGCAATGCGTTGAAGATAATAATGAAGATGGATTTGCCACAGGCGCCTTCCAAAATAAATTAAGATAATAATTAACTTTTGTGCATGCATAAAAAAGAGCAAAAGCCCTTGTTTTTTTTTTTCCTTCCTCCACAGAAAAGTGTTGCTAAATCCCAATTTTCACCTTTAGCTCACAGGTTATAATGGGAAGGGGGTTGACACATCAGCTGCATGAGACTGTGAGAATTAGTCAAAAAGAAGGAAAAGGAAGGAAAGCGCAATACAGAAAGGCCTAAGATACAGCAGCTACTGGTAGCTTCCGTGTCAGTGGGGCGCTGAATCCATTCCAGGTTTTGGTGAGCTTTAAAGAAGCTCTCCAAGGTGCTGAACTCATTTGGGAATCGGTTTGAGCACCATGGAGAGCTCCTCTGAAACCCGGATTGGAATGTGCAATGCACAAACTTTCCCACAGACAGGGGAGCCATTGGCGAACATTACAATATACGAAGATACACCAACATTCATACGAATTTATATTAGTCTATCAAAGTTTGTTCCAAAGAGGTCCTTCTTACATCCATGAGCTCCATTTTCTTTTTCTGCCCAAGTGGTAGAAGAGACACCTTGATGTAGAAACATCACAGCAGCACATGGGTGAACACAGGCATTGCAAGCCTGCCCTGTTCTCTTTCCCCCACAGGTGAAAAGATGCAAGTTCCGTGCCAAATTCCAGCCATAACACATTGCACAGTTCCACATCCATACCCCAAACGGATGACAGAAGCATTAAGCACATGGAAACAACCGGTGGAGCTCAAAATTACTTAAAAATACAAAGGGTTCAGTCGAGACCTAGCTAACAAGGCAAAGAAAACTTCAGACATGCTTGAGACTCATGATAGTTCAAATGAAGAGAAAGCAGATTCTGGAAAAGTTATTTTTTAAGGACAAAGCTTCCAGAGTTCCCCACTGAGCATGGAGGGGGACACTAGCCGTGCTGGTGGGGTGATTCTAGGAGCTGCGTTCTAAAAAAGTAACTTTTCAAAGCCTGAAAAAAGGCCCCACTTCAAGCAAGTGGGCTTTGAAAAGCCTCTGAAAAACCAAAAAGACCGAGAATAGTTTCAAACACTGCAGCAGTTACAAATTTCCGTAAGTAAGGAAGTCGTAACATTTGCCTCTTTCATACCCGGCGACGAAACCGATCTTTCAGCCGGGCCATCGGGTTGTTTCCAACTTAAGGTGACCCGAAGGTACAGCTATCACGGGTTTTTCCTTGACAAGATTTGTTCGGAGAGGGGTCGCCCTTGCCCCCTCTGAGGCTGAGACAGTGTACTTCGCTCCTGGGGAGTTTCTGTGGCCGAGCAGGGATTAAAACCCCAGCCTTCTGATTCACAGTCTAACACTCAAATTTGATCCATGCCGGATTTCACAGCTAGGTCTTACGAGCAGGAAATTCTTCTCCAGCAACCCCCTGCTCAAATTGGTTGCTCTCGACTACAGTTCCCATGACCCCCAACTTTCTAAGCAGAGTGGGGCTGATGGGAGTTGTAGTGCAGAATAACAAAAAGTACCAGGCTGTGGGGAGGAAAGACAGTCTACACTCTCTGGGGTTGGGGTGGGTGTTGGAACAGACTGTCCTGCCATCCAGGTTGCCTGGGATTGTGAGTCACAACAACAGTTTCTCTGGCAGAGAGAGAGAGGAGACGGGGAAGGAGGAAGGAAGGAAGAGAGAGAAAGATGCTCATTTTCAAACCAGACGGGTTTCTAGGATTTGTCCTCGCGCTCTCTTCCCTTACCAGCTGTCAGTGCAAGAACGGCAGAGCAGGATATATACATTTGCCAAGCCAAAAAGAAACTGCAGTCAGTCTTTCGGAGCAGGGGTGAGGAAGGTGCAACCCCAGCATTCAAGACACATTTTCTTTTTTGAAAATGACTTTTTTCATCCCTCAAACCTCCTTAGGAAATGTGGGGGCAATTCCATCACTTTGGGGGGTCCTTCTTGGGCCAGAAGAGGCCTTATTTTCAGCAGGAGGTTGACATACTGTTTGGTGGGAAAATTAATCGGAGGTGGTCGGCAGCTGCCATGTCAGCGGGGCAACGAATCCATTCCGGGTTTTCGTTGGCTTTAAAGGTGTTCTCCAGAGCGCTGAACTCATGGCAAGAGTTACAGGAACTATCCAGGGTGCTGAACCTATTTAGAACCAAGTTTCAGCACCTGGGAGAGCTCCCTTAAAGCCCCAATTAAAACCTGGAATGAATTCCTCATCATATTAACACAAGAGGACTGATTCTATTGCTGGACCACTCTTACCATCATAGAGGTGGAAGATGCCATTGAGTCCAACTCTCTGCTCAACGCAACTTCTTTGAGTACAAATATCATTCCTGCGCGTCCACTGCTAACTTTTCTGAAATACTAATGATCAAATCCCACCGTAATATTACAAATAATCCTTTTCTTGGAAAAAGAAATCTCGCTAACGATTCCCAGTCTTTCACAGAGGTTGCCACCAACTTCTCTCTTAGCAATATTGGCTATTTCGGCTAGTTTCACCTCTAGCATGGGCTTGTAGACAGGGCTCAGTCCAACCACTTGGAGTTTTGGGGACTCCTTTCAAGATGCATACTTGAAATTTGAAAATTTGCCACTATGAAAATACGGTTCACACATCCCCAGGTCCTGCTGGACGGAAGCGGGGATAAGCCCATGGCAAGGGTGAGGAGAGAAAGCCGTTGCCCTTGCAAAGAGGCAAGGACAGTCCCGCAGCCCGGGGATTGTCTCGTTCAGGTCCTGTTTCCACCGGATCTGTCCCTGACAGCCCATAAAAGGCTCCGAGGTAAGAGGGAAGCTGGCTGCGGAAGCCCCCCGGGGAGTCATCTGAGAAGAGAGGCTGTAACTCCATGCAGGTGGCGAGCACACCAAAGAGCCGCCCGGAGAGGCGAGGCCCAGCCTTTAATTATTGCAATTAAATCGCTAATGGCTTTTCCAAAGAGCAGCCCAGACAGAAATAATTCCGGTGCCGAGTCCGCAGGGAGATCATCCATCCCGCCTGTCATGGGACGGAGCATTCTGATGCTCTGTCTCCCACATGCCTTAGCGTGTGCACAAACACGCATGTCTGAGTGTGCTGTTTGCAGAAATGGGAGCGTATAGTGACTCCAAAGGTTAAAAAAAATATCCCCCGTCAAGTAAATTCTGTTTTAAAGGTTTTTGGAACCTAGAAGAAAAATCAAAGTATGATTGGTACAACAGAATCCAAGCTGAGCAACCTTTATCCAGAAATCTGAAATATTCCAAAATTGGCCATCTGACAGACAGATGGGTAGATCAATTGATAGGCAGATGGATGGATGGATGGATGGATGGATAAGATACCTAGGTAGGTAGGCAGGTAGGTAGGTAGATGGATGATAGATAGATAGATAGATAGATAGATAGATAGATAGATAGATAGATAGATAGACGGGTAGATTGATTGATAGGCAGATGGATGGATGAATGGATGGATGGATGGATGGATGGATGGATGGATGGATAAGATACCTAGGTAGGCAGGCAGGCAGGTACGTAGGTAGATGGAAGATAGATAGATAGATAGATAGATAGATAGATAGATAGATAGATAACAAGACAGATAGATAGATAGACGGGTAGATTGATTGATAGGCAGATGGATGGATGAATGGATGGATGGATGGATGGATGGATGAGATAGGATGGTAAGAGGTACTAGGTAGGTAGGCAGGTACATAGGTAGATGGAAGATAGATAGATAGATAGATAGATAGACGGGTAGATTGATTGATAGGCAGATGGATGGATGGATGGATGGATGGATGGATGGATGGATAAGATACCTAGGTAGGTAGGCAGGTACATAGGTAGATGGAAGATAGATAGATAGATAGATAGATAGATAGATAGATAGATAGATAGACGGGTAGATTGATTGATAGGCAGATGGATGGATGAATGGATGGATAAGATACCTAGGTAGGTAGGCAGGTAGGTAGGTAGATGGAAGATAGATAGATAGATAGATAGATAGATAGATAGATAGATAGATAGAGAGATAGAGAGATAGATAGGCAGATGGATGGATGAATGGATGGATAAGATACCTAGGTAGGTAGGCAGGTAGGTAGGTAGATGGAAGATAGATAGATAGATAGATAGATAGATAGATAGATAGATAGATAGATAGATAGGCAGATGGATGGATGGATGGATGGATGAATGGATGGTTAAGATACCTAGGTAGGTAGGCAGGTAGGTAGGTAGATGGAAGATAGATAGATAGATAGATAGATAGATAGATAGATAGATAGATAGGCAGATGGATGGATGAATGGATGGATGGATGGATAGGTGGATGGATAGATAGATAGATAGATAGATAGATAGATAGATAGATAGATAAGTTAGGTAGGTAGATAGGTAGGTGGATAGATAGATTGATAGGTAAATGGATGGATGGATGGATGCATAAGATAGGTAGGTAGGTAGGTAGGTAGACTCTGTAGCTCTGTTGTAGACCAGAACTCGATTCCCTGCTTGGTCTTAGAAACCCCCTGGGTGACCTTGGGTGCATCACAGACTCTCAGCCTCCCAGAAAACCCCACGAGAGGGTTGCCTTAGGGTCCCCCCCAAGTCGGAAATGACTTGAATGCACACAACAACCTATGTTGCAGAAGACACACAAAGCTAGTCCTCTTTTGACCAAAAAAAAAAAATCATTTCAAAACTGAAACTCATGGCTTTAGCTGTAATTACATAACTGAAGCAAAATATGCAAGGTTTGAGCATGAAACCAAAGGAAAAGTTCCCATTTAGAGTCTTTTGTTGGTGTGTTTCCCTTGTTATCTCATCTCTATTCATTCCGAGCCGAATGACAGCTGTAATTGCTATCCATAAATTGATGAAAGCCGGAAGTTTCATCACATTTCCAAGAAAAGGAACTCGGCATCACACACATATATATGTATATATAGGCAGAGGGGCTGCCTTGGTTTGCATTGGTGGGAATCACACAAGGCAACATTGCGCAGTGGTTAGAGCCATTGCCCTCTGATGGCTCCCACATCAGTGGGGCAAAGAACATATTACAAGATTGTAGTCCAAATTTTTACATATATCCAAGATAATGAGCTCTATCCTCCCCAAAAAGGCTGAATTTGGACTAATGGTTGAGTTTGGACTAAAATCCGGAGTGGATTCACTGTCCCAGAGAGGTCAAAGCCAACAGGCTCTGCTTCACGGGGACAAGAAGCGCTCGAGGTCGGGCGACAGGGGTTGGAGACACTTGCAATTAATCCAATCCGTTAAACCTCCAAATGTAGAGAGCCAACTGTATATTAAATCAAAAATGACTTAAAAAAAACAAAACCCAACCCCAATAATTACTTTAAATCATTAATCAATGGTTTTAATCAATAATTACTTTAAATTTAGCCAAACGGCTAAAAAAAACCCCAACCCCAATAATGATTTTAAATCAAAAATGGCTTAACCCCCCCAACCCCAATTCTTTTTGAAGAAATTAAGCTATTCTCCTTTTATATTCCTCTAATATAAATTATAACCGTACAATAAAAGATATAAGCAGTAAAGAGGGGGGAAAAAGAAGAAAGAAAAAGAAGGAATAGAAAGAAAAGTGGCGTTCTGATCTTCCCAGTCGTTATATCATCAAAGACGGTATTCATATCCCACTCGATAACATTTACAAAAAAAATCTATTTTATTAAAAATAGCACATATTTTTCTTTGACATCCTTCACGCAAGGATATAATTCCAATTCCAACAGGTAGGAAGGGAGTCTAAATGTGTTATAGCGTTATTATTCCACTTTCAACCTCCTGTGGGATTCCGGGATTTGTAGTTTCCCGAGGCCAAAGGGCTGAGCATGCTCAATGCCTCTCCCTAAACTACAAATCCCAGGATTCAAAAGTAGAGCGGGATTTAGCGGCCTCTCCTTCTTTGGCGATCTCCAAACCAAGGCTGGGCGATGGTGGTCACACTCTCTCAGCCTCCGAGGGAGGCAAAGGCAAACCCCCTCTGGATAAACCTTGCCAAGAAAACTTGGGTTTCCCTTGTTGTTCTTGTGCGCCTTCAAATTGCTTCTAACTTATGGTGACCCTAAAGGGGACCAATTGTGGGGTTTTCTGGGGCTGAGAGTGTGTGACTCCCCCAAGGTCACCAGGCGGGTTTCCGAGGCCAAGGAGGGAATCGAACCCTGGTCTCCAATGGCTCTCCTGGAGAGCCAGTCTGGGACCCCTTTTGCCGAAGGGCAAGGCATAAATCCTCCAAATAAATAAGTAGGATTATGTTTGCCTTTTTAGCAGCTGCGTCACCATAAACTGGAGACAACTGGAAGGCACGAGATGACGACAACAACCTGGGGTTAGACTAAATGGCCTTTGGGGGCCGCTCCAGCTCTAAAATTCTACGATTGTCTGGCTCTGTGTTCTTGCCTTTGACTTTGGATGCCCCTAGTTTTGCCTTAGACGAGCTAGTTTGGGGGAATTTTAAAAAGAGTCGAAAAGCAAAAGGAAAAATTAGCTGGAAATGGACCAATCGTGCCACAGTATTGGAAATGCAACTGTGCCATCCGTCTTGGATAAATGCATAATGGGTTAAAAACAGATACTCATCTTTCCTTCGCCTACTTCTTCCTTAAGCCTCGGTCTTTGCTTTGCTTTATTTATATATCTCCTTTTAATGCCTTATTTAATTTGCCTTTTTTCCCCCTTTTTTTGCGACGGCAGCTCACTTTAAGCCCTCGCTCGCTTCTCACGGTCTCCGCCGCCGCAGAAGACTCCCAAGGGGCTCCGAGTCCACTGTTAATAGAGAGGAATCTGAGTTTGGTTGTTGTCAAAACAAAGATGAAATTAAACCACCGTGCAGAAATATGCCGGCTCTTTCGCGCGCTGAGGGTTGTTTGTGGCAATTACTCGTCGCAAGAGAGTACTACGCTTAGGCAGGAAAAAAATTGGAATGCACGAATATAGGATGGGGGACACGTGGCTGGATAACGCTACGTGTGAAAGGGATCTGGGAGTCTTGGTGGACCACAAGCTGAATGTGAGCCAGCAGTGTGATGCGGCAGCCAAGAAAGCCAACGCGATTTTTGGTTGCATCAATAGAAGCCTGGTGTCTAGACTGAGGGAGGCAGTGGTACTATTCTGTTCTGCATTGGTCAGACCTCATCTGGAATACTGTGTCCAGTTCTGGGCACCTCATTTCAAGAAGGAGATTGATAAGCTGGAACATGTCCAGAGGAGGGCAACCAAAACGGTGAAGGGTCTGGAAGCCCTGTGAGGAGTGGCTTAGGGAGCTGGGGATGTTCAGTCTGCAGAAGAGAAGCCTTAAGAGGGGACATGATAGCCATGTTTAAATATTGGAAGGGATGTCACATGGAGGATGGAGCAAGCCTGTTTTCTGCTGCTCCAGAGACCAGGACAAGGAGCAATGGCTACAAGGAGGTAGCGTTGATCACATCCGCCCACTGTGTGGGCTGGGAGTTCATACGGAAAGGAGAAATGATGTGATTCCTTCCTGGGAAGCCACCGTGGTGTACTGGTTTGACCCTAGAGGCCAGGGTTCGATTCCCTGCTTGGCTGCGGAAAACCCGGGTGCATCACACACACTCAGCCCCCGAGAGCCCCCTGAAATCCCACTGGGTAACTTTGGCGGCACGAACTAGCCCCAGAAAACCTTGTGATAGGATCATCTTAGAGTCGCCGTGAGTCGGAAATGACTTGAAGGCACACAATGGCAACAGTGGCTTAATAAAGCCTAATGGTGATGCATACCTGGGTTATGTGCTGTCTGGACTACTGTAACAAACTCTATATGGGGCTGCCTTTGAAGACTGTTTGGAAACTTGAGCTGCTCCCAACAGTTGCAGCTGGATTGTTAACCACGGCTGGTGACAGGGAGCACTCAACTCCCTTGTTGGGTCCAGGCTATTGGAAGACCCTCCCTCCATCCCAACTGCCACTGCCTTGGCCTTGGAGGGAGAGAAGAAAAGGCAGTATCGGCCATCCCTTTTCCTTGTGTGTCTTGTCTCCTTTTGACTGTAAACCCCAAAACAGGGAACTCTCAAAGGAACACTGCGTAAGCTGCTCCAGGACCCCTTTTGCCGAAGAGCAGGGCACAAATCCTCCAAATAAATAAATAGGATTATGTTTGTCTTTTTAGCAGCTGCATCACACTGCTGGCTTCTGGCTGGTTGGATCCAGAGAGAAATATTTGAATAATTAAAAAAAAAAGCTATCAGGAAATGACTGGATCCATCTCTCTCTGTTAAAATGAATAAGGCCTATTCAGTTCCACCAGCGTCCATTTGTCGGGAAACAAATGGCCAGGACATTTGTAACAAGTGGCGGGTCACCGGGGTTGGTTTTTGCGATCCTATTCAGCATTTATTCTCGCTCTCCTTTGGAAGGGGGGTGGAGGGCCCTTCTTCCAACGGTGGCAGCTGCTTTTTATTATATCTGCATCTGCGTGTAATTAGATTAAATCCTTTAAAACCCACACCGTTCACAACCATATTGTGTCATCAGGCCGGCTGCCACTCTTCTGTGCCAGCCAGCCGCACCGTTCCTTTTGCAAAACTCTGTTCCGATCTGCTTCTCTGCCAAAGCCAGATTTTTACTCCAAACAGTGGCCCAGAGTCCTCTTTGGGCTATCTGGGGTCCATCTGGTTGTGCCTCCCCCTCCCTTTTGGTTAGGGGTGGTCAGCACTGGAAGGCTTTGCGTATCCAAGCACCCATTGGGTGACCTTGGGTGCATCACACACTCTCAGCCCCAGAAAAATCCCACAAGAGGTTCACCGCAAGTAGACTGGAAGACGCGCAGTATTTGATTGCTCGGCGCTGTTCTCTCCGAGCTGCGAGGTTTTGGGAGTTGGAGGAAGGGAGAAAAACAGAGAGGAAGCCACTTTGGGGCCAAGGCAAATAAATCTTCCCCCCTTGATTTAAAGGCTCTTCAAAAAGCAATTGCGAGAAGAGGAGAGTGCAGCCAGGGGACAGCCGCACAAAGGTTTCGGATGTGTTTTAGTGGGGGGCGAAAGGACCAGGGACAAAGGGGCAGCAGCTGGAGGTGTTGATTTATGGGGTGCATCACAAAAGAGCCCTTTGCCGGGTTGCTGAGGGCGAGGTGGACGCTGGACCCACATGGTTGTACAAAGTCTGTCTTTATTGCCACGACGGGAACCGGGGTGGCCAATGCCCGCTAGGGCTAATGGGGCAGATGGCAGGGGGTCACCCATGGTTATGAATTGCCATCAAGTTGACTTTGAATTGGGTTGACCCTACGAAGGACAGATCTCCAAATCACTCTGTTATCGACAGCCCGGGCTCGGGGCAGCCTTGGCTTCCTCGGTGGAGCCTTGTTGTCGTTTTGCGTCTTCAAGTCGTTCTCGACATCCGGTGACCCTAAGGAGAACCTATCGTGGAGCTTTCTGGGACGGAGAGTATGCGATGCACCCATGGGTTTCCATGGCCGAGCGGGGATTCGAATCCAGTGCCACACCACACAGGTATTGATGGTAAATTTTCAAATGCAGGAACTCATCATGAGAGTCTGGGCCTGAGCTTTGAACTGCAACCCTGGAGACCAGGGTTTGATTTCCTGCTCAGGCCTGGAAACCCACTGGGTGGCCTAGGGCACACAGAATCATGGAGTTGGAAGAGACTCTAGAGGCCATCCAGTCCAACCCCCTTCTGCCATGCAGGGAGACATCCTCAAAGCATTCCTGACAGATGGCCATCCAGGGGACTCCACCACAAGCCCAAACTGCTCTTACCATCAGCAAGTTCTTCCTAATGTTTAGATGGAAACTCTTTCCCCAAAGTTTGATGCTATTGCTCCACGTCCTAGTCTCTGGAGCGGCAGAAAAGAGGCTTGCTCCATCCCACATATAACATCCCTTCAGATATTTAAACACAGCCATGATGTCACCTTTTAACCTTCTCTTCTCCAGGGAGTCCCCTAAGCCTCTCCTCAAAGGGCTTTATGGTTTCCAGACTTTCTTTTCCAGCCTTTTCTGAATATCCCAGGAAGCAAATGCAAAGACCATGTTCTGACCCTCAGCTTCCAAACACAAAGTAAGGTTCTAGTCCTCATGGAGGTGAACAAGAGGGATGATTTTCCATAGGAAACCTACAGAGCTACCTTGCGCTGTCAAAGCACTCATCCGTTTGCCAAATATTGTCTAAACGGACTGGACAACTAATGCCTCTGGGTATCGGGCAGGATTTTTTTTCCAGTTCTATCCGGCGACACCGAGAGACTATGACCTTCAATATGCAAAGCTACTGTTCTTCTCCAAGGTCACCCTGAAGGACAGAACAAAGACAGACTTGGTGCGGACAGAAGAGAAACATTGCTTCCACGGAGGTTGCATTAACTTGGGGAAATTAATTACCAAAATGGGAGCAAAGTGAATAACCATCGGTTCCCCTTTTCTTTTGCAATTAATTGCTATACGTTAATTCCGTGCCAGTCGAAGCCATGCCTTTTTGTTCTGTCTGCAAGCGATCACCTGTTTCAAAAGCACCGATAAGTCTGCAAAGAACAGCAATTAGAATTCAGATTTCTAGTTTGCAATAATATCTCGGTAAGCCCCCCAAACAGCCTTGTGGGGTCGAGTTTCCCACGGCGGAGAGGAAGGGCTAGCAATAATTTTGCTCTGTCCGCACCAAAGCGGTCCTGGGTTTAAAAAGCATTTCCAATTTATGGGGTTTTCTTGGTGGGCTTTGGGCACGGGGGGGGTGCCATCCCTTCCCCCTGAGTCTGAGAGAGTGTGACCATTACGCCATCCTGGGAATAATCCCACAACAGCCTTCCTTGAAAAGCCTTCAGATTACAGTCAAACATTTGCGGGTTTCATTTTCATGGATGTGATCATTTGTGAACCCTGCCTTCACCTCAAATGCTTCTTTTCGGGGGAACCTTCCCTCTGAGCAGCTCCGAGCAGGCCGCGGGGTCCTTCAAAACCCACCTCTGGTCGTCCTCATCCTCCACCAACCACGACCTGTCCAGCTAAGGATGGATCACACCACAATTTCGGAGTGCCACAAACCCTCTCCTGATGCCCCAATGCACACCCGAGGAAGGAGATGGGCAAGAGAGAGGGAAAGGGCCACTGTGCCATTTCCAGACTGGACTATTGTAGCGCTATTATTCCACTTTCAACATCCTATGGAATCCTGGGGTTTGCAGTTTCGGGAGGGGGCCTCCCTAAACTGCAAATCCCAGGATTCCATAGGGGGTTGAAAGTGGAATAATAGCGCTACAACAGTCCGGAAATGGCCCTAGTTGGACCCTAGGTGCCTGCTCTCCCCCCGCCCTTCCGTGCACACACGGAACCCATTTTGATCTTTGCAACGTTTCCGCTTTTGCTGGGCTCCGGTGCCCCTAACCCGAGCAAACGCCGAAGGCCAACGATGCAACAAACCACAATTCCGGGGAGCCGATCCTGCAATGTGGAGCCGCCGCGAAAAAGACCCTTCAGGCTCACCTGTGACGCCGATCCACCTTTTGCTGGGCCGCTCCCACCGGCTTCAGCTCAGCCAAAGAAGCAATTCCCCGGGTGACACCGTCTCTTTACGCTTGGCGAGCCTCAGCCGGGTTGGCGTTTTGGGGTGCCGCGCTTTCAACCTCCGCGTTCCCACATCTGCTCGCCGGTCGGCCTTCCCTGCCCGCCGTTATCTCCCTCCTCCTCCCGTCCAGTGCCAGGTACTCTTTCGGATCTCGTTTTCCTCTTAATGGTGAACAGAACCCGCTCAAGGAAGGGGTGGCGATGGCAGGGGGCAACTGCGTCCCTTTTCTGCCATCCGATCCCCCTCTGGGGTTGTCATCCCCCTCCGGCCAGTTGTTCCCTTCCTCTCTCTCGTTCTTCTCTCTCTCTTTCATCCCCCTCCTAAGTTTCTTCTTTCCCCCTGCACAGACAATAAACCGGGTCAAGTTACCGTCCCTCATTCGATGGCATTAAAAAGCACGGCCTTCTTTCTTTCTCTCCAGTGATACCTTTTTTCCCCCCCATGGACGGTCCTGAAGTTTCACAGCACATCTAACTTACCACCTCCTCCTTTGTTGGGGGGAAGAAAGCAGTCACTTTCAGCTGGCAGGATGGGGTTACCGTTTGCGAGAGGCACCAAAGAGCCTTAAGTCTGTTTGGACAGGAGTCTCTGGCAAAGAGGCCCCCAGGCCACACTTTTTCAGGGGGCCACTAGGGGATACTGCTTGCCTTGTGGGGTTTTTTATGGTAGGAGAGTAAGACGTCAGGGCAAGCCTCTCCATCACTTCTGGGGCCCAATACTGTTTATAGCACTATGGCCACACCAAATGCACAGGAATAGGATGGGACATACTTGGCTTAGCAGTAGTGCGTGCGAAAAGGACCTAGGGACTGTACTTGCTGATCATAAATTGGACATGAGCCAAAAATGTGATGCTGCGGCAAAGAAGGCAAATGCTATTTTAGCTTGCATTAATTCAACCATAGTTTCCAAGTCAAGGGAAGTCATTGTGGCATCTCTTTTCTTGTCCTTTGAAGCCATTGCTCAGTGTCCTAGTCTCTGGAGCAGCAGAAAGCAGAAAACAAACAAACAAAATGGTCTGGAAACCATGAAGCCCTCTGAGGAGCAGCTTAGGGAGCTGGGTAGGTTTAGCCTGCAGAAGAGAAGGTGAAGAGGGGACTTGATAATTAAGTTGAAATATTTTGAAGAGATGTCATGTGGAGGATGGAAGAAGCCTGTTTTCTGCTGCTCCAGAGACCAGGACGCAGAGCAACAGCTCCAAACCTCAGGAAAAGAGATTCCATCTCAATATCTGGAAGAACTTCCTGAGGGTAAGAGCAGTTTGACAGTGGAATGTGCTGCCTCCATGGAGTGTGATGGACTTTCCTTCTTCAGAGGTTTTTAAACAGAGTTTGGATGGCCATCTGTCGGGAATGTTTTGATGGTGTCTTCCTGCCTGGCAGAAGGGGGTTGGACTGGATGGCCCTTGGGGGTCTCTTCCAGCTCTGCGACTAGGATTCTCCAACCGTCGAGGCCAACTTGATGGCCCACAAGCTTGGCTTATAGAAATTTGGGAAGCTGAGCCGTAAGCCAAAAGGAGTCCGAAAGCAAACTAACAGGGCCACGAAGTTCTATTGGGAGGCTCCGCGTTCATGTGGGTCAGCTGTTCTCCGCCGGCTGCCACGGTGCCCCCGGAACCTCCCCCCACGACAGGTGACCCAAGAGAACTGATGTCACCGTGTTGTAACCCAAGCCGGCTCTCCGGACAGCTGGCGGGGTTGCCAAGCTGGCTCCAGGGTTCCCGGCCCGGCGGTTGGTGATGTCAGAAGAATGCGGCTCCCATTGAGGCATAGGGTTACCAAGGTCCCTGTCCTGATGTGTGTGGGGTGGGGGGGCGAGCGGATAGAGAAAGGAGAGGGTCAGGTGGACGCATTTGTGACAGCTCCAGGGAGCGTCCCCTCTCAAACCCGCCCCCCCCGTCAGGCACAATCGGGGCAAATAAAGGACCCCATAAAACCAGCGGCCAGCAACCTGGAGAGCTGCTTTTAAAAACCAGTTAGGTGGTTACCATTCCATACAGTGGTTGCTAGTCACTAGAGTGGCCATTTAAAAAAAGGAAAAAAAGCTCTGTCCCTAGAATCATAGAATCCTAGAGTCAGAAGGGACCCCAGGGGCCATCCAGTCCAACCCCCTGCTATGCAGGAACACCCATCAAAGCATTCCCAACAGATGGCCATCCAGCCTCTGCTTAAAAACCTCCAAAGAAGGAGACTCCATCACACTCCATTGAGGCAGCAGATTCCACTGCTGGACAGCTCTGACTGTCAGGAAGTTCTTCCTGAGGTTCAAGTGGAATCTCTTTTCCTGCAGCTTGAATCCATTGCTCCTGGTCCTAGTCTCTGGAGCGGCAGAAAACGAGCTTGCTCCGTCTTCCCTATGACATCCCTTCCAATATTTAAACATGGCTCTCATGTCCCCTCTTAACCTTCTCTTCTGCAGACTAAACATCCCCAGCTCCCTAAGCTGCTCCTCAGAGGGCTTCATGGCTTCCAGACCCTCCACCATTTTGGTTGCCCTCCTCTGGACACACTCCGACTTGTCCATATCCTTCTTGAATCGAGGTGCCCGGAACTGGACACAGGATTCCAAATGAGGCCTAACTTCAGCCCACGGCAGAAGTCCAGCCTTGAGGTTACCAAAAGGTTCTTGATCTCATCCGCCTCTGCATTGCTGGAAGTAGCACGTGCCCACCAAAGTTTCATCGATGGAAACCAGGACACGTTTGGCCAAGCATGTGATCAAGACGGCCCAATTTATTTATTTATTTATTGTATTTGTAGGCCGCCTTTCTCCCAGAATTGGGACCCAAAGGTATTCAGGAGGAAGGAGCGGTGAGCTCGGAGACGCTGCCGTGGTTTGCTTTTGCCCGAGGCTACAGGGAAGGGCAAAGTCCTTTTATGCTCTGAACTCCGTTTGCAGCCGTCGGGGTAAGTTGATGACCAAGGGGGAAAGTGGGAGGTTGAAACCGGGACAGTTAAAAGCAGCTGAGAAAGTGTGACGACATGAGATTAACCGAGACTGTCCGGTTGGAGGGTACGGAGTGGCCCACCTTTGGAAAAGGTGAACCCAGAGACGCCGCAACTTGCAAAACGCCTCTTTGTCTCGTTTCGGCTCGGTCTCCGCCAAGCCCCGACGGCACCTCGAAACTCGTCTGACTTGTACCAGACTATTTGTCTGTCTAGCCAAGTATTTTTCTACTCCAGTTGGCAGACAGTCTCTCTCCGGGGATCCCGGGGGCACGGAGAGGGAGGGAAAGAGAAAGAGAGCGCGAGGCGGAAAGAAAGGCCGTTCCCATCTTCTGCTACCTGATCCGTTTCCACCTGGAGCGGGATTTTCTGTACTCACAGTCCCCTGATCCGCAGGGCCTGGCCCCAAGTCGCACCGCTTGGACTCTCTACTCTGGTCTTCCAAGTGAGAGGGAGGAATCTCAGGGCAAAAGCACTGCCTTTGAAAGTGTGTGCATATATGCTTTCCGTGAGAGCCAGCACGGTATGTGTGTCGGACTAGGACTCTGGGAGACTGGGTTCGAATCAGCCACGGAAACCCAGGAGGTGACTTCAGGCAAGTCACACTCTCTCAGCCACAAGGGAAGAGAACAGCAAACCTCCCCTGGAGAAATGAGTGACAGGATGGTGTAGCAGCGCAAGTTTTGGATGACAATTCCAGGAAACCAGAGTTCGAATTCCCATTCATCCAAGAGGGGGGAAGGTGGGTGAGCCACCTTCTCCCCCCAAACCCCTGATTTTAATAATTAATGTGTTTTGGGGGATAGAAGGGTTGGTGGGTGGGGGGGATGGGGTACATTTTAATGTTTTAATGTATTTATATATTTTTGTAATGCCGCCTCGATCCACTGGGAGAGGCGGGATAATAATAATAATAATAATAATAATAATAATAATAATAATAATAATAATAATTATTATTATTATTATTATTATTATTATTATTATTATTATTATTTATGGTTCATAAGGATGTAACTATGAAGAGGTAAAATCAGAACCCATAGAAGCATTCTGTCCCCTGTGATAGTTTTCATCTGTGTTCAAATTTCGAGCCTCACACTAAATTAAAATGACACCAACACTTAGCCGTTCACCAAGGATTGTGTAGCCTTCCCCCTTTCCTAAAAACTTCAAAAGCCTCCCCTGTAGTTTAGTTACCACCAATAAGAACCTGAAAATAAAATGTGCTGGCATTTCAGGAAGGATATGGATGCTGGGAGGTGTCCAGAGAAGGGCAACCAAAATGGTAGAAAGCCTAGAAACCCTGAAGCCCTAGGAGGAGTAGCTGGGTATGTTTAGCCTGGAGAAGAGAAGGCGAAAAGGTAGCTACGTTTAAATATTTGAAGGGATGTCATGTAGAGGATGGAGCAAACCTGTTTTCTGCTGCTCCAGAGACTAGGACACGGAGCAATGGCTTCAAACTTCAGGAAAAGATGGCATTTGGGAGCAAAAAAAAAAAGTTTGAGAAATGATGATTTTTTAAAGGTTGTTTGACTCCTTCAAACGTGGTAGAAATGCCCTCCATACTCCCTTGAGGGTTTTTAGGGGGCCAATTTGGAACAATATTTTTACCCTCCGGGGTCACAAAATGGCTCTGGGGACCCACCCCTATTGCCAACGACCCCCTATTCTAAATTTTGCAATTGCTGTTTTCAGCACAAAAATCGGATGTGAAAGCATATGGGAAAGATACCCTCGTCGAGAACCGCGGAACACAGAAATGTGCGCGGCAGACGACGGTACATATGGAAATCCACTTGTGAAGGAAAGCAGCACAGCCAAGCAGACGTGACTTTTTTCAGGAGAGTTTTTAAAAATAAAATAAGTTGCAGAGTGGCGCAGAAATGGGACGGAACAGGCTTTTATGATCAAAGATGTGGAAAATGGACGCGGACCAGAAATCGGCCGATTCGTCAATGGCGCACGAATACGGTAGGATAGAATTAAGTCAAAGCTGGGGGAGATCCTGATCTGCTTGGCAGAATTTAGCCTTTTCTTGCACTGCAGGTTTTGGCCAATGCGCTCGAGGAAGGCCGAATGCCAAATGGCAGGTGATTCGCCTGCATCTTACGGATACTTAAAATGCCCCTTGTGTGCTCTTTAATTGAAACCGATGAGTCTGGGAAACAGTTCTCCAGGGGCTGCGAGAGGAGGAGATGGACCACAAGGAATGTGGGAACCAGTTCCTCTTTTAGAATTGGAAGAGACCCCCAAGGGCCATCCAGTCCAACCCTCTTCTGCCATGCAGGAAAACGCCATCAAAGCATTCCCAAAAGATGGCCATCCAGCCTCTGTTTAAAAGCCTCCAAAGAAGGAGACTCCATATTCTCCCAGGCACAGTATTCCACTGCCACACTGCTCTTACCATCAGGAAGTTCTTCCTAATGTTTAGGTGGAATCTCCCTTCCTGATGATGGAATCCATTGCTCTGTGTCCTGGTCTCCGGAGCAGCCCAAAACAGGCTTGCTCCATCCTCCATATGACACCCCTTTTAACCTTTGTCATTGGCCCAGGCAGGGAGATTCAGAGGGAATACCAACAACAAGTGGGGTGGGGGATTTTTTTTTTATTCTAGCAACTGACCATCTCCAAAATTATTTCTTTTCTTCAAACTAAACAAGTTTGCAAGCATATCTGTCAGGAATGCTTGGCTCTATCAGAAGGGGTTGGACAGGAGGGCCCTCGGGGGTCTCTTCCACCTCAAGGATTCTGTGTGTTTGTCTGTTTAGGAAAAGCAAGACATCCCCTTCAAAGCAGGGCTGGACAAAATGCAGCCTGCGGGCCACATGAGGGCCCTTGGTGGCCTTTTGGAGATCAAATATATATATATATATATATATATATATATATATATATATATTTATTTATTTATTTGGGGCATTTTGGGGGGCATGTTTTTGCTCCAAAATGACCACTAAGGGTTATGAAGCTTCCCTGCCCTCCCCAAGGTCAAAATACTTTTTGCCAATTTTGTTTAAAAAACTGTTTGCCCTCAAATGCCTCCGAGGGTCTCCGGGAAGCTCCCAAACGTGGCGTGAATGCCCTTGAGCGAATTTAGGGGGCAAAAACGGGTTTGCCTTTTGCAGTGGAAAGGGTGAGGCCTTCCAAGGTCTCCTGAGTGGCATTAATGTGTCCCCCCCCCTCTCCAAACTTCCCCAGTTGCTCACTCCTGCTTTCAAGGCAAGAAATGCTTGGCACCGGCGACTGCAGGCGCGGCAAATGGGTTCCTTTGCAATCCCTTAATGGCATGCGGCTTGTGGAAACCTGGGGCTTTCGGGGAGGGATTATCTCCAGCCATCAAAAGCCATTTGGCTTTTAATGTGTGGAATGCGGAGATTATGCGGGCACACACACTTCTATCCCCCTTCCTCCACAGCGTTCAAGCAACGATTTCTGGACGAGGCAGCCCAGGAGGATAAGCCGTGGGTACAAATCAGGCAGAGAACATGGGGGGCAGTGAGGTTCCTTAATGAGCCTGGTAGACCTTAAGAGGCCAGGAAAAATCTTGCAGAACTAGAGAAAGTTTTCTCAAAAGCCATTCCTTCTGCTTCTTGGCCCTCCAAGGCCAAAGAACGAGAAAGGAATCAGAGACAAGGGTCCGGTAGAATGGATTTCTGGTCCATTTTATTCTTTCTTTGCATTGTTTTGTGCCTTCAGGTCATGTCCAACTTATGGCGACCCCAAGATGAACCTATTGTGGCTGAGAGTGTGCGATGCGCCCAAAGTCACCCAGTAGGTTTTCTCTGCTGAGTCGGGAATCGAACCCTCGTCCAATGTTCAAAATGCTTTACCATGCTAGTTCTCTACATGCGTTTATATCCACATCTCTTCCATCCTGGTTTGCAGTGGCCTGATTTTTATTTTGAAAATGGTATGAAACTCACTTTTTAAAAGATTCTCCGCCATTTAAACACACATGATGCATTTTTGCATGCTGGTGAGCATATACAATCCATTTGGCACACGTTGGTTAGCGCTCTGTCGGAGACATGCAGGTACGTCAGCGCAGCTTACCCGCGCACGGGTCCCTTTTTGGATAGATCGTGGGGTCTACTCCCCCTCCTCGAACTCCAGCCCACAGGTAGCTGTCAAGAACCAGCAGTGCCTGGCGACTCCCATGTCAGTAGGGCGATGAAGCCATTCCACATTTTCACCGACTTTAAATGAGCTCTCCAAGGTGCTTGAGGAGGGCTCAGGACCACGGAGAGCTCCTTTAAAGCCCGGATTAAAACCTAGCATGGCAGTGGGTTGGACTGTTGTGGTCTCTTCCAGCTCTGTAATTCCACGACCCCAATGGGTTTCTATAGCTGAGCAAGGATTTGAACCCTGATCTCTCCGAGCAGTCGGGATGTTGCATTTGGGAGAGGAAGACTTTGGAGTGGAAAACACACAGACACACACACCAAACCTGCTGCAATGACACCCCGCTGTCCCTCCCCCTAATCTCTGCTCCCGCTCTCCCCCAAAGAAGCACTCCACACTTGCGCCGAGAGACAGGGAACCTCTCCGGAGATGTGATTAATGTTTTATACCCGGAGTGCCAAGTGCAAGGGGAGGGCGGTGGCGGGGAAGGGTTGATTCTTACTAAGAGCAGCTGTAAGGAGATCTTGAAACTGAATCCACAGGTCCCCGGCTCCCAATGGCGGTGGTGGAGTGTCAGCGCAGCGGGGGAGCCAAGCGCCGGAGACATCGATCCGGCCGCAAAGTGGCCGAGGCAGCTGCTCGCTAGGTAAACACGAGCGGTTAATGTTCGCCATCACCACCGTAAGCACGTGGGCTCCCGGTGGCAAACCATGTCCCCCCCACAACTTTTTGCTACCCGATATGGCTGGGCTGAAACTCCAGATTGGAACCCACTGAAGGGAAGCAGTGTGGGATTTACGCACAATGCTAAACAAGCGACACGTTCTTATTATTTTTAATTTATTTTTATTATTTTATTTTATTTATGTTATTTTATAGAATCATAGACTCAGAGTTGGAAGAGATCACAACGGCCATCAAGGCCAACTCCTAAAAAATAATTATTATTATATTACCTTATATTATACATTATTTTATTATTTTATAGAATCATAGAGTTGGAGGAGACCACAATGGGCATCAAGGCCAACCCCCAAATAATAATAATAATTATCTTATCTTATATATTATTATTTTATAGGATCATAGAATCACAGAGTTGGAAGGGACCACAATGGCCATCAAGTCCAACCCCCAAATAATAATAATTATTATCTTATCTTATATATTATTTTATTATTTTATAGAATCATAGAATCACAGAGTTGGAAGAGACCACAATGGCCATCAAGTCCAACCCCCAAATAATAATAATTATTATTATCTTATCTTATATATTATTTTATTATTTTGTAGAATCATAGAATCACAGAGTTGGAAGAGACCACAATGGCCATCAAGTCCAACCCCCAAATAATAATTATTATTATTTTATCTTATATATTATTATTTCATAGAATCATAGAATCACAGAGTTGGAAGAGACCACAATGGCCATCAAGTCCAACCCCCAAATAATAATAATTATTATTATCTTATCTTATATATTATTTTATTATTTCGTAGAATCATAGAATCACAGAGTTGGAAGAGACCACAATGGCCATCAAGTCCAACCCCCAAATAATAATTATTATTATCTTATCTTATATATTATTATTTTATAAAATCATAGAATCACAGAGTTGGAAGAGACCACAATGGCCATCAAGTCCAACCCTCAAATAATAATAAGTATATACTATATTATATTAATTATATTATTTTTTGACAGTAAATGCTTTTTAATCAACACCAAATTTTAGAGACTGATGTCAGCAAGAAAAAAAAAAGTCAAGAAGGGAAAAATCTTCACAGGAGCTGGAACTTTACTGCCAAGCCAGGCATGCGTAAAATAATAATAAGTTACTAAACAAATATTTTCTGCTCCACAAGAATCCCCCAGCCACTTGTCTAATTCAGCATCCTCATTAGTTCTTCTAAGGTGTTCTGGATAGGTCCATAGATAGATAATATTTTATATTATTATATTATTTTATTCTTTCATAGAATCATAGAGTTGGAAGAGAGCACAACGGCCACTGAGTCCAAACCCCCCAAATAATAATTATTAGTTATTAATTATTAATGACTCATACTCTCTCAGCCTCAGAGGGAGGTGAAGGCAAAGACGAGCCCTCTCTGAACAAATCTCGGAACCTCGCTGGGTGACCTTGGGGTCATCACACCCTCTCAGCCCTGGAAAACTCCAGTATGGGTTCACCTTGGGGATGCCATAGGTTGGAAACGAGGGGAAGATATGCAACAGCATCAGATCCCACTCTATTGAAATGAACCTGCTTTAGCATTAATTTGCAAACTCTGGCCGGCAGAACGGTATTCACGGCTGAGCTTTCCATGGAGAACTGGGCGGATTTCAAAACAACCGGTACTCTGGGGACGCACAGAGTGCCTTCCGCCGTCCCGTTAACCTCGGCCGGCCCCGGCACGTCTCAAAAACGGACGCAAGGTCCGATTTCCACCTGGCGGAGGCCTCGCTCTTGGAGTGGTGCCGAACGCCTGCGACACCCGAGGAGAGATTGGCAGCCCTCCAGATCCGCAGGGCAATTTGCATATTAAATACACCCCAATCTGCATATTAAGTGTCCATTTGCATAGAGGAAGTCAGCTTGCATTGGCACCAAAAATAAACATCCAAAAGGCAGCTTCGGAATGCAAAAAGTTATGCCAAATAAATAACGGTCTATTAGAAGAGACAGGAAAGAGCGAGAGGTTATATTTTTTTAAAAAACGGCACAGCACCGTATCGGCATGGGTGGCATTATGCGCCTTAGGGAACCAGTTATGCTAAGGTAGGGTCTGCTCTACCCATTACACCACACAGCCTCAAATCAGATCTCTCCCCGGGTCTGAACGGGAGTCCGAACAGTGGATCCAGTGTGGTTTTGAGTGCCGAACTCTTAGGAGACCAAGGTCCAAATCCCTGCTCAGCCGTGGAAACCAACCGGGGCACTTCGGACATGTTGCACTTTCTCAGCCTCAAAATCCAGCCTCCTCTGAACAAACCTTGCTAAGAAAGCCCCAGGACAAGTTCACCTTAGCTCACTATGAGTTGGAAACGTCTCGAAAGCACAGAAATCCTAATGCGACATACCCGAATCCATACCAAATCCATATTCAATAATCACGCGGCACAAACGTGGTGCCGATCCAAAAAAAAAACCTGCCGCTCCGCTACATCGGAGAGCTTGAGAAGTACCAATCTAGTGGTCAGTGTTGACACAAGATTCCCCTACACAGCATTCCAGGGGATGGCCTGGATTTCATCTTGGAAACATTGGGGGCTAAGCTAAGCTCAGAGAGCGGGGAAAGAGAGATTGGCACCACTGCCGTTGGCCCTGCTCTAGTCTCCAAATTTGCCCAAAGGATGCTAAATTTTGCCACTAGCCTCTCCAATTTTGCCACTAGCCTCTCCAATCCAGTCCTTTTTCTCTCCCCGGCCTACTACACTCCCTCCATTATCCCCACCCACGGTCCATTAATAATCTGCCGCCTCTCTTCGGCGACACTTTAATTCTCCTTTTATAGGACTTTGGGAACGTTGCAAAGATCTCCTCTCTCAGCTTTTTGCTGCAATTGGACACCAGCCCCTTCCTCCAACGCCATCTCTCCCTCTTTCTCCCCTCCCCTCCTTTTGTCATCGTGCCCAACTTCCCAAGAGTGAGAGGCGGTAATTAAAATTAATTAGCCACCCCGGAGCCGGCCGCATCCAAAGAGATGGCAGGCAGAGAAGGGGAAGTTACGCATGGGGAGGGTGAGGAAAGAGAGAGATGGAAGCTGAATTATTTACCAGGCCAACTTCCCCTGGGGATCCGTCACGAAGGGGCAGGTTTCTACCTGGATGAAACCCACCACCTTGAATTATTTACACCGGTCAAAGGGATGGGAGAGTTGGGACGGGTTTGAGTGACTCTGAGAGACCACGGTTCGAATCCCCGCCCAGTTGTGGACACCTCATTCAGTGACCTCGGGCACGTCACATACTCTCAGCCCCAGAAAACCCCGTGACAGGTTCACAGACAACTTGAAGGTGGACTAGTTGGAACGTGTCCAGAGAAGGGCAGCCGAAATAGTAAACGGCTTGGAAACCGTGCCCTATGCAGAGTGGCTTAGGGTTTGTAGTACAGCCAGCCCTCCACATTTGTGGGTTTCGCTTTTGCAGATTTGATCATTCGCGGATTATTTGCTGTCCCCTCTGCTGCCTCCCAATTTTTAATCGGGACTGCAAGCCTTGTGAGGCTGAGAAACTGTGAATGAGGCTTGCAAGTCCCTCTTAAAAATGGTGCGGGGCAGCAGTGGAGGGGGCACCAGCCCCACCAGCCCCCTGCTTCTGCCTTGGGAAGGAGCCCCGATGCCTCGAAGGAATCCACGGTGGGTTGAATAGGCTGATCATACTGTTTGTGTGCGTTAAATATGATTTGGGAGGGCCTAGAGTTATTCACTTTTTTTTCACTTCCACGGGGGTCCTGTGCCCCTAACCCTAGCAAATGGTGAAAGACGAACGTACGGATGAGTTACCTGCAGGATTGCCTCCTCCCATACAATTCACCCCGTATGTTCAGGTCCTCTGAGGGACATTTATTTAAACTGGCCAGGACTGGAATGGCAACGGTCACCCAGAAGAGCTCCTCATGGGCCGCCCCCAGACACTGGAGTGGCCGGTCGGAAGAGATTCGACAGCAAAACACACTGTCCAAATTCAAAATATTATAAAGACCCATCTCTTCCTGCAGGCCTACCCAGTCTATTTTTTAAATTACGATAGCAATAGCAATAGCAGTTATATTTATATACTGCTTATCAGTGCAAAGCACAATGTATTTAGCTAATTGCCCCCAAGAAAATGGGTACACATTTTACCGAACTACGGAAGGATGGAAGGCCGAGTCGACCTGGAGCCCGGCGGGATCGAACTCACAACCTTGTGGCTGCAGTACCGGCATTTAACCACTGCGCCATTACGATGTATTTTTTAATTATGATATATTTGCATTTTCAACGCTCTTATGCATTATTGGTGTACTTTAACCTACGATGGGTTTTTAATATTTGATTATGATGCATTTTAATCACGATCTATTTGTGCTTTCAACGGTTTGATGCATTTTCGGTGTCTGTTAATCTATGATGCGTTTTTAATTGTACTTTATGTCGTACGCTGCCTTGAGCCTTGGGGAGAGGCAGGGAAGAAATAAAGATTTGTTACTTTATTTTTATAATTATTATATTTTATATATAATTTATTTACTACATTATTATAGTGTAGTGGAGTCTCCTTCCTTGGAGGTTTTTAAGCAGAGGCTGGATGGCCATCTGTCGTGAGTGCTTTGAGGGTGTTCCTGCATGGCAGAAGGGGGTTGGACTGGATGGCCCCTGGGGTCTCTTCCAACACTAGATTTCTATGATTCTATGATTCTATGTCTGTCGGGATTGCTTTGAGGGGGTTCCTGCATGGCAGGGGGTTGGACTGGATGGCCCCTGGGGTCTCTTCCAACTCTAGATTTCTATGATTCTATGATTCTATGTCTGTCGGGATTGCTTTGAGGGGGTTCCTGCATGGCAGGGGGTTGGACTGGATGGCCTCTGGGGTCTCTTCCAACTCTACATTTCTATGATTCTATGATTATCATATTATTCAGTGGGATTTACCCATTAGTAAATATGGATTGGGACGGCAGCCCTGGGATTCCCAACTTTCTTTGCATAGTGACCTCTTTTTTAAAAATCTATTTCTTAAATGACACGGAGCTAAGGAGGAGAAATAACTAACACGCCGGCTTCCTGTCAGATTGCATTGGTGATAATTATTATTATTACTTCGGCCATGCAATTTTGCACATTCCAAGCCCTGTGTTCGCTTGGCATTTCCGCCTCTTGTTTTTCCGCCCTCTGCCACGGCCTCCTCGCAGTGACCTCGGCTGAGTCACTTCCTCGCAAATCTCGCTGCCAAGTTCTCACCCGCCTTTTAAAAACCCCGCCAGGCAGGTATGGCGTCATTTCTCCCCCGGGGCTTGGTGGTTCCACTTGGCCACGGAGTTTATTATTATCCCCGGGGCTTGGTCGGTTTCCTCCCGACCCACAAATCTGACCTACTGCTTGGAGGGCCGGCAAGTGTTTCCAGGTGTGAAAAGCGCCAGAGACGGGAATCTCAGAGAGGGAAACTTCTTTGGCGGCTGTTGCTAGAAGCACGCCGATGCAAAGACTTTGAAATCATCTGTTTCTCAAGATGCAAACAAGACCGTGAATTATATTTAAGGGTGTAATTCTGTAATGTAAAGTATTGCATCTAAGTGAGCCGGCACATTCCAGAGGTTTGAGCACTGGACTAGGACCCTGCAGACCACTGCTTGATTCACACCAAGGTGACCTTGGGTGTGTCACATACTCTCAGCCCCAGGAAACCTCATGATAGGTTCGCCTTAGGGTCGCCATAAATCAGAAACAACTGGAAGGCCAGGGTTCGATCCCCTGCTTGGCCGTGGAAACCCACTGGGTGACTTTGGCCACGCCCCAGAAAACCCCATGAGAGCTTGACCTTGGGGTCACTATAAGTCAGAAAACAATTCAAGGGACTCAACAACAACGACTAGGGTAAAAAAAAAAACGAAATGTGCAAATACAAATGCAGAGTACCTGGCTATAAAGCACTACATGAAAAAAGAAACTAGGGGACTTGGTAGGCCACCAGCTATTTATGAGTCAATAGTGTGATGCAGCAGCCAAAAAGGCCAATGCAATCCATCAACAGGAGGATAATATTCAGACAGAGGAATCTAGTAGTGTCTATTGCTGCTTTGATTAGGCCTCGTTTGGAGGAACGCTGTGTCCAGTTCTGGGAACATGGTTCAAGAAGGATACAGATAAGCTGGAATGTGTCCAGAGGAAGGCAACCAAAATGGCAGAAGGCTTGAAAACCATAAAGCCCTATGAGGAGCAGCATGTTTAGCGTGGAGGAGAGGAGATTGAGAGTTGAGAAGAGAGCCATTTTTACATTTCAGGAGGGATGTCATATGGAAGATGGAGCAAGCTTGTTTTCTGCTGCTCCAGAGACTAGGACATGGAACAATGGCTTCAAACAACAAGAAAAGTGCATCGATCTAAACATTTGGAAGAACTTCCTGAGAGTAAGGGCTGTTTGACAGTGGAATGTACTGTCTCAGAGGGAGGTGGGGATCTCTGTCTTTAGAGGTCTTCAAACAACCCTTCCTTATTCTTCAAGGGGGCAAGAAGTAATTGCAGCCACTTTCTTCCTGCTGCAAGAAAGTCTCCAAAACTTGCAGTTCTCAAAGACTATTCACAGTCCGGGATTAATTCTGCACAAAGGTAAACTGGAAAAACTCTTCATCTCTCATCTGTCCCTTATTAATTGCCAAAAATGCATATTTCCAGAGGTCTGCAGCTGGGAATGTGAGAGGCTATTTGGAAACGAACGTGAGATCCCAAAACTTGGCCCATCACTCCCCTCTCCAGAACTCTCTCCTTGTCCCTCGCTCCATTTCCCTTCCAAATTCCACGTAACTTGTAGCCACATGTGTCTTTTCTTAACCAAAAGCATCTGGCAAGGCTCTGAGGTTTGCAGAATGGGGGGGGGAAGCAACAGAGAGGAAGGGGCTTGCTTTTCTTTGACCCAAGCTCCCAACAGTGCACTCCATAGCCAGGAATGCTGGGAGTTGTTGTTCAACAAGACTTCCCCTTCTTTAGATGTTCCTTTAGGTCCAGGCAGCTGTATTGAAAGCTAAGGATAAGCCAAGAGTGTGACACAGCAGCCCAAAAGGCCAATGCTATTCCAGGCTTCATGAATAATGTCCAGATCGAGGGAAGTAGTAGGGCCTCTTTATTCTGATTCAGTCTGAGCCCAGTTTGGGGACCCATGGTTCAAGAAGGATACTGAGAACGTGTCCAAGACGATCTAAGGTCTTGACATGGTTGCCCTCTAAAATTTCAAGGGTTTTCCCAGATAGGAAGGGGAAAGTTTGTTCCCTGCCGCCCCGGAGGGTAGGATCAAGTTTAATGGTTTGCAAGTTCCAGGAGAGTAGATTTCAATTCAACAAGAGGCAAAATTGGTTTTCCTTCATTCACACCTCAGTTGTGTGTCCACACTGCCCAATTATGGCAGTTTGATCTCACATTAACCCGTCGTAGCTCCATCCTACGGCTCTAGGCATTCACAAGGGATAGTCTTCCTTCCTCCCTCCAGTCATTAAACTGTAGCTGCCATGAATTGGGTTTTCTCCAACACACAAAGCATGTGCTCTACCACGCCACAGGGATGCCAAGATTTTAACCCGGAGGATCTGGCCCCGAGTTCGAGACCTACCAAGAAGCTTTCCGAAGCTCCTTCGAAAAAAGTCCTGTTAGGCAGACTTCCCTCAAACCTGGCGTCCGTTCGTCGTTCAGGCCTCCGCAACGCCACACACCCTTCTTGGAAAGCAGCCCGGAAGATCTCGGCAGAACGAGGAGCTCAGCGAGGGCTGCCAATGACCCACACGGCAGAGTAATGAATTTATGGGCCACCCTAGGAAAGGGAGGAAGAGTCCAGAGCGCGGCAGGAGGAGAGCCTGTCTGGCTGCCAGGAAAAACAAGCTGGAAGGAGAACGGGGAACAATTGATTCCAGGTTCCACGTGGGAGTATTTTTGGGGGGCCACTGGCTGCCAAGAGCCCCGATGCGTCCAAGATCCATCAGAAATTAGTGTCAAGATCTTGTCCTTATTCCCCTTGAAAAGGAAGGAGGAGGCCTCCGTCGCCAACAAAGACGAGATGCTTTTGTACGTCCTCGTTCCCAAAAAACGAAAAGGAAGGTTGCATGACCGGGGACGGAAAGGATATTTTAAAATATGCCAAAAATGGTTTTTTGAGCGTTGAGAAAACTCCTGGACAGATAAGAATCTTCACCATTCAGGACTTATTCGGCACATAATTCATGCGCAAAGTTTTGATTTTGCACAGAAACCGGTGTCGTCGATGCAGAAAACAACACTTCTACGCAGAAATGCCGCTTTCTGCCCCAGAAAATCTGCTTCCTGCGCAGCAAATGGGGAAAATAATGGTGTGTGAACTTTGCACTGAATTGCAAATAGAATCATAGAAATGTAGAGTTGGAGGAGACCCCAGGGGCCATCCAGTCCAACCCCCTGCCATGCAGGAACACCCTCAAAGCACTCCCGACAGATGGCCGTCCAGCCTCTGCTTAAAAACCTCCAAGGAAGGAGACTCCACTACACTCCGAGGCAGCATCTTCCACTGCCGGACAGCCCTGACTGTCAGGAAGTTCTTCCTGAGGTTCAGGTGGAATCTCCTCTCCTGCAGCTTGAATCCATTGCTCCTTGTCCTGGTCTCTGGAGCAGCAGAAAACAAGCCCTCTCCTTCCTCTACAGGGCATCCCTTCAAATATTTAAACATGGCTATCATGTCCCCTCTTAACCTTCTCTTCTGCAGACTAAACATACCCAGCTCTCTAAGTCTATCCTCATAGGACTTCATGGCTTCCAGGCCTCTCACCATTTTGGTTGCCCTCCTCTGGACTTGCTCCAGCTTGTCAATATCCTTCTTGAATTGGGGTGCCCAGAACTGGACACAGGATTCAAGATGGAGTCTAACCAAAGCACAGCAGAGTGGTACCAGTACCTCCTTCGATCTAGACACCATACTCCTATTGATGCATCCAAGAATTGCATTGGCTTTCTTGGCTGCCGCATCACACTGCTGGCTCATGTTCAGCTTGTGGTCTATGAAGACTCCTAGATCCCTTTCACACGTACTGCTATCCAGCCACGTGTCCCCCATCCTATATTTCTGCATTCCATTCTTTCTACCTAAGTGTAGGACCTTACATTTCTCTCTGTTGAATTTCATTTTGTTCGCCTTGGCCCAGCTCTCCAATCTGTCCAGGTCATTTTGAATTTTGATCCTGTCCTCCGACATATTAGCAACCCCTCCCAATTTGGTATCATCTGCAAATTTGATGAGCAGGCCCTCTATTCCTTCATCATTCCTTCCTCTCCCGACAGACAGATCCAAGCCCGTGTTTTAAGGCGTACAGTGTGTCCAAATTCCAGCCTCGCGTTCCGAACATTCTGCCTTTTTTTCCCTTCTCAGTTTGTGTTCCATTCCTTCTCCTCCGCCCCTGTGGGATGTCCCAACGGAGAAGAAAATCCCTTGGCTAGCATGCCTTCCAGCATTTCCCATGGAAGGCTGCGGATCCACCCCACGGAGATCCTATGGGGTTACTCACACCCTCCCTTAGTTCAGAGCCAAGGAGTCTGGGGGTCAGCCGATTTCCTGTCTTCGGCAATCTTTTCCATACAAACCGGAGGCGAAAATGGCAGGGGAGTTGTGCTGATTCTCTCTCTATCTCTCCTCTCCACGGATGGGGAAACGTGGTGTGACTCATACCTTGAATATGAACCTCTGGAAGGCCGACTTTCTCACCTCCTGCTCTGGGATTTGGTTGTCTCTTTCCAGGCCAGCCAAAGGAAGGCCGGGAGTGCATTCTTTTCCTTTGTGGAAACCCCCTTTCCTTGCCCAAACAAACAAGCCAGGAGGTCCAGAGATGTTCTCAGCCTGCGGAGCAAGAGGGGGATTTAGGAGAAAACTAGGAGGGGTTTTCGGAGATGTGCCAGGAAGATATGAGACTCGGGGAGGGGGTCCTTTTCCAACAAGCCCTGCTCACATCTCCGAATAAACCAGGACCAGAAATTTAGCAGTCAGTTTGGCAGGGGGAATTGTTCTCTAGGGACAGACGGGTTGTTTCGTCCCAGGCAGAGCGGGGGAAAAAATCTGGCATCCCACATTCCCTTGGAACGATGAGCAGAAGGGGAAAAAAGACCAGGCAATCTTTTTCACCTGCGAGGGTTGGAGCTGAAGAGGTCCCCAAAAGCTTATTTTGGAAACAACAGTGATGATGTTGGTTAGAATCATAGAACCGTAGGGTTGGAAAAGACCCCAGGGCCATCGAGTCCAACCCTTTCCTGCCATGCAGGAACTGGTAAAGTATATGTTTTGCATACAGAAAGTTCCTTATGGAATCAGGGGATAAGATTTCCAGCTGGTTTGTGGATCCCCCCCTTGCTTAGTCACCTAGGGTGAATCTAACTCGTCCCCAGGAGACCACCCTGCGAAAGTGTAAACGAGAAGGGAACCAAATTCCCCATTTTTCTAACTTAAGAAAATTGATTTGATATCCTAAATAGCAATTGGAAATTCGACAGCTTATTCGTCTGATACAAAGGCTTTCTGGGAGACCTCAGGTCTTGTCTCTTTGGACAATCAATGAACGAAACCCATTATTACAAATGAGTAAACTGGATTCCTCCGTCCCTCCGGCAGTAATTGATAAATGCAGATTTTGTTCGTAAGCCTAACAAAAACATTCCCATTGACGGCACATCTGAGGTTCATCAGGATTTTGCCGGTAGAGTCAGGCAGCATGAATGAGTGACGTCACCGTCCCTCCATCTCTATGGATCTGATCTTTGTTGTGTTCCAAAAAACAGAACAAAAGAACATCGGTGCGACTCAGAATGGATGAATTTTCATATTGGGAAATGATTCTTTCACCCTGCGTCAGACCACTGATGCGCTAACGCAGGTACAGGTTGAGTCTCCCTTATCTGAGACGCTTGGGGACACAAGTGTTCGATATCTAGGATTCTTTGATTCTGGGTTGCAAAAAAGAAATCGGTGTGCAAAGTCCAGTTTGCAAGAGCTGCCAGCCTTCTCCCTTCCCCGTATTCTCTGCTCTCCAGCCTCCTGTCTGCATCGCTCTCCCAAGTAGGCCTGGCTTCCCATCTGGACCCACACATCTCAAGTCTAAGCCCCGGTTGCAGTCGTATCACAAACCCATAGACGTTTGCCGTTGGCAGCTCCTTCTAGCCATAAAACAGAGGTGGAACGTATCGCAAAGCAGACCCCCCGAGGAACCATCCTAAGCTGATTAAAAACCAGTCACACGTGAAAGAGTAATAATAAAAAACTTAATGAACTTCTGAGCTAAGTGAATTTTTTTTTTGGAGATCTACACACAAAAGGGGGAAAAAATCAGAGTCAAGGACACTTTATGTCAACCCTCAGACCAAGGCTGGGTTTCTTTATAACAAGAAATGGTCCAAAACCCGCACCCAGAACACCCCAGGTAGCCGAGACGGCAACCAGTTGTCAGATGAAGCCCATAGAAATACGTCATTCGGCTCACCCGCTTCTTCTGCTTTTATCTCCGATCCATGATTGGAGATAAGAGCATTGCTTAAGGGATTTGAACTTCACACGCTCTGCTTAGTGATCAGAGATAAAAGCATCTTTAAACTTTACAAGATTGAGTCCCCCTCAACCTGTCGGTGGAAAAGCAGGCCCATGAGAATCACGCTTAAATATTTGAAAGGATGTCCTATGGAAGATGGGGCAAGCTCATTTTCTGCTGCTCCAGAGACTAGGACATGGAGCAAGGGCTTCAAATTACAGGAAAAGAGATTCCACCTAAACATTAGGAAGAACTTCCTGAGAGTAAGAACCTCTCCAAGTAATTAGTTGCCGTTACAGTTTTCCAAAGTAAGTCTTTCCTTCCCCATTTCTTGAAAGTAATTCAAAGAGCCCTCTGGGGCAACAATGCTCCTTTGGGAGAACAGCCCTTTCCACATTCAAAATATGCTAAAAACAGCATTCAACATGGTCATTCCTTCCAGCAATAATAAATACATTATCCTATTTTGTCATTACACTGACTTACAACCTAGCAGGTTTGAGGGTTGGACTCCACCCCTGGAAACTAGGTTTCGATTCCTCGCTCGGCCACGGGAACCCGCTGGGTGACCTTTGGCACGTCACAGACTCTCAGCCCCAGAAAACCCCACAACAGGTTCACCTTAGGGAAACTACTTGAAGGCACACAGTAACTCTTTCCCATAAGCCCCCAAAGGAATCCTTCTTGTTTTCCTTGCCCCAAAATGTCAGCCTATGCCTTTACATCAAACTGTAGGCTCATAGGAGGCAGAGACCTTCCCTTTCCACAGGCTTCTTGGTGAACTCTCCGTTGAATGGCTACCCTGAAAAATAATCAGACCCATCGCCAATTAAATAACAAAAACATTCAACATTTCATTCTGACCTGATTGCTCCAAACTGGGAATAGGCGGGGGTCGAATTCAGGGAGAGTCTCTCCAGCAAACCCAGAGCTTAGAAAAACCGACCGAGGCTTGAGTCCCAGATCTCATGCTTTCCCTCCCTGCGCTCCAGCTGATGACAGCCTTCGGATGCTTCCTGTTCTCTTGAACCGGGTGCCTTTCGTAATTCTGCATCTACAGCCTTCCCCCAGAGAGACGGCTGCGTTGCATCACAGGAGCCGGAGGTGCCAAGACCAACCACAACAAAGAGAGCTTGCCGATTCTTCCCAGATTAATAGTTGCAAAGGCAAGCCGGGATCGTCATCCTGGAAAGGGGCCAGAATTAATTGCCGGAGGCATGTATCACGGCAAGACGTGAACTCTAGACAAGCCGTACACCATCCCTGTTCCCTCTCCCCATATATATATATATATATATATATATATATGCACATGCTTGTACCTAGTTATGGGAACTGGAGGTAAAAAAAATAAAATCAGGGCAGGTAGAAGCGTGCACGGTATTGCCTGTTCAGTTAGATCCAAAATGGAGTTGTTACTTGGTGTAAAATGTGCATCGGCTTAACTCCTGATCGGATTATCATCCAGACATCCGGACAATACAACGGTCCTGGTTTGGCAAAAGGGAAACTTTGGAATTTGACATATCAAACAATAATGATTGTCAGAGTCTCTTTTTCTCTCTCTTACTCATCACACGCACACATATATATTGGTGCAATGGGTATTGTTACTCAGGTTTATTCCGTCTTTTTCGGGGTGGGTGGAACGCGACCGCTCTCTGAGGTGGTGCTTTTCACTTTGGCAACGGTCCCGTACCTGACGGGTTGTGCCGCATCCTTGCCGCTTGCCATTTTGAACAACCGGAAGGGATGACGCACATTTCCTACCACAGTTGTGCTGAAATTCCCATTCAAAGGAGGTCAGGACGCTCTCCACCCAGTTGTCCGGATTTGGCCGGGCCTGCTGCGATTAAACCTCTGCCATCCCACTTTTCCATCCGCTCTCAAAACGTCCCGGTTTCTCTCTCTACCTCCCACTTTCCCCCGTAGCTTGCTTAATTTCTGCAAACCGCATCCAAGTGCAAGGCTGGTTTAGGCGTTCAACGGAGTCTCCGGCAGACTCGGGTTCAAATCTCCATTGTGGCAACTCACCGGGGGCAAGCCACACTCTCTCACCCTCGGCAGAAAGCAGGGACAAACCCTCTCTGAACAAATCCAAAGCAAACCCCATAATAAGTTCATCTCAGGGTCGCCGTGAGTTGCAAACAATCTGAAGGCGCTTGACAACAAGGAGGATAAACAGTTCAAAATATTGAGCCGCACGAGGGATGAGAAAGACTCGCGGTTTATCATCCTCCTTAAATAAATAAATAGCAAGTGGAACGCGGCTGCTTTATAATCTTTTGCAAGCCTGCCTCCCTCGCTTCTCCGCCGCGCCAAGCGTGCGTCATGATTCCTCCGCTACCCGAGTCGTAGATGGCTGTTCCGATAGGCGATGCTTTTCTGTTCTTAATTTGTTCCCTGTCATATCTGATTTTTTTCCCCCTTTCGAGTTCTGCCCTATGATCTCAGCAATTAAAAAGAAGAAAGAAGAAACACACACACACACACACACACATCCACACGTGGAGGGAGAAAGGCTACCGTCTCGGAAGGCATGTCGTCACTTGGGGGACAATGACAACGTCACGGAGAACTTTAATCTCTCTGCACGTCCGTCCAGGCCAGCTTTGCCTCACCTCGGCCTGTCCACACTGCACAGTTACGGCACTATGATTCCAGTATATTTGCTACGGCTGCGAGCTATGGGGTTTGTCGTTTCGGAGAGGCCCCGGCTGAAAGAAATACAAAGCGTATTTACGTTTTCCTTCAATTAATCTGCAACTTATGGAGAGCCTAAGGTGCCCCTATTTGAAAGGATGACATAAGGAGGATGGAACAAGCCTGTTTTCTGCTGCTTCAGAGACTAGGATATGGAGCAATGGTTTCAAACTACAGGAAAACAGATTCCATTTAAACATTAGGAAGAAATTCCTGCAGGTAAGAGCATCCAACAGCGGAAAATGCTGTTGCATGGGAGTGTGATGGAGTCTCCTTCTTTGGAGGCTTATAAACAGAGGCTGACTTTTTAAAAAGAAATTAATTAATGCCAAATTGCCAGCTATTCCTAAAAATCTGAGTTTTTTTTTTAAAAAGAAGTTGACACCAAATTATCATCTATTCCTAAAAACCAAACTGTATCTCAAGAAAGAAAGACATGGATACCAAATTGCCATCTATTCCTACAAATCAGATCTTTAAAGAAGAAAGAGGGAAATTGATATCAAAGGACAGGTATTTCTAAAAATCTGACTTTTTAAAAAGAAAGAACTTGATATCCGATTGTCACCGATCCTGAAAAACCTGATTTTTTTTGGAAAGAATGAAACTGACATCCAATTGCCATCTATCCCTAAAAAACTGACTTTTGAAAAAGAAAGAAATTCATACCCAATTGCCACCTATTCCTATAAATCTGACTTTTTTTTTAAAAAAAATCATACTGAATTGCTATGTATCTCTAAAAATCTGCCTTTTTAAAAATAAAGTTGATATCAAATGGCCATGTTTTCTGACAAATTGTAGAATCATAGAATCCTACAGTTGGAAGAGACCCCAAAGGCCATCCAGTCCAACCCCCTGCTATGCAGGAACACCCATCAAAGCACTCCCAACAGATGGACCCTCCAGCCTCTGCTTAAAAACTTCCAAAGAGGAGACTCCACCACACTCCATGGAGGCAACCTGTTCCACTGCTGGACAGCTCTGACCATCAGGAAGTTCTTCCTGAGGTTCAAGTGGAACCTCCTTTCCTGCAGCTTGAATCCATTGCTCCTTGTCCTGGTCTCTGGAGCAGCAGAAAACAAGCTTGCTCCATCTTCAACATGACGTCCCTTCAGGTATTTAAACATGGCTATCATGTCCTCTCTTAACCTCCTCTTCTGCAGACTAAACATCCCCAGCTCCCTTGTAGGGCTTCATGGCTTCCAAACCCTTCCCCATTTTGGACACGCTCCAGCTTGTCCATATCCTTCTTGAACTGAGGTGCCCAGAACTGGACACAGGATTCCAAATGAGGCCTAACCAATGCAGAATAGAGTGGTACCAGTATCTCCCTCGATCTAGACACCAGACTCCTATTGATGCAACCAAGAATCGCATTGGGATCTGAGAGAAGGAGAGACATTGATGCCAAAATGCCATCTATCCGTCATTGTTCCCACTGCCATTATCTCCTGCTTGGCAGAGCAAAACCGACCAATGGAAAAAACAACCACCACCAAGGAGAGCATTGCCAAGTTCTATGGGCTCCACCCATGGGGTCCTCAAGTACCCTACAGACCCCTCCCACGAACCGGAGAGAGAAAGTTCTCCCATCGCAGGGCTTAGGGGGGGAAATAGCATCCCATCCACACTCCCAGGGAGAGGTGGAGACTTTGATCATCGGGTGCCAAGGGGAAAGGAGAGAGAGAGTGCGAAAGAGAAAGGGATGCATCGCCATGGCAACCAGAAGATTCGGAGGTTGCAAGGATGGAGAAACGTGGTCCAGCCCAACCGAGCCGAGAAACAAGGGAGAAGGGAGGGCGGAGAGAAAGACTGGATTGCATTTTATTTTATTTTTTTGGAAATTTGGAAAACATATATAAAAATAACCGGAGGCGGAGAGAGACTCCCCAACCGCCTCCTTAAGCCTTTCTAATTTACTACCGCTTTATTCCAAAGCCTCCCCAGCAGAGATGTGATGGATGGGGAAGGTGATTAGAAAGAAAAGCAAAGGAGAAATTACGGTCCCACGGCTCAGGAGATGGAAAATTATGGAGAATCTCTTCTTGGGGGTCTCTAAACTCACCACGAGCCGGGGTGTGGTAACCCCCAAACGAACCGTTACATCCTCTCCCCCAAATCCAGTATCTCCCCTGTTATGAAAACTCTCTCCTGGAGAGATAAGGGAATAGCCCCAAGGTTAGAGCCACGAGAAACTACCACCGTGTAGGACCACGGCACCAAGACTTTTGTTTGCATGAAGACAGAAGAACTCAATATTACCGTCGGCCCTCCACATCTGTGGGTCTGACGTTCACGGCTTTGATCGCTTGCAAGTTTCTCCAACCGCCGCCCACCTCAGGCATTCCTTTTTCGGGGAGCAAGTCCAGAGGAGGGCGACCCAAATGGCGAGGGGCCTGGAAGCCCCTATGAGGATGGACTTAGAGAGCTGGGGATGTTTAGTCTGCAGAAGAGAAGGTGAAGAGGGGACATGAGAGCCATGTTTAAATATCTGAAGGGATGTTATATGTGGGACGGAGCAAGCCTCTTTTCTGCTGCTCCAGAGACTAGGACATGGAGGGAGAACATCACGCTTCGGGAAAAGAGTTTCCATCTAAACCATGTAGAGTAGGGAGTGGGCTTGTTTTCTGCTGCTCCAGAGACCAGGACAAGGAGCAATGGATTCAAGCGGCAGGAAAGGAGATTCCACTTGAACCTCAGGAAGGAACCTCAGGAAGGTCAGGGCTGTCTGGCGGTGGAATCTGCTGCCTCCATGGAGTGTGGTGGAGTCTCCTTCTTTGGAGGCTGGATGGCTATCTGTCGGGAGTGCTTTGAGGGTGTTCCTGCATGGCAGGGGGTTGGACTGGATGGCCCCTGGGGTCTCTCCCAACTCCACATTTCTATGATTCTATGAACCTTTCCTTTCAGTGGCTCTGAACAGGCCGCATGGTCCTTTAAAAATTTCCCTCTGGTTGTTTCCACCTCCACCAGCCAAGGCCTGGCCAGCTAAAGATGGATCTCAGCCCACCTTCTCAGCTCCACAAACCCTCTCCTGATGCCCCCCACAAACCCAAGGAAGGAGATGGGCAAGAGAGAGGAAGTTCTGGGCCGCCATGCCAACCCAAACCCTTTCTCTCTCCTTTCCCTGACCGGGTTTGGATGCTGGGTGCCCGCTCTCCCCACCATGCCTCAGCCCCCTTCCCCCCTACATATTTTGATATTTGCATTTTCCCCTCTTTTTCAGGGGTCCGGCACCCCTAACCCTAGGCAACGTGGAGGGCAGACAGTTGTCAAAATCGACCGATCCGGCAGCGACTGACAAATTGATCCGGCTCGATCGGAGAGCGTTGCTGGAGACCTTTCCAAAAGATCGGAAACCCCTTTATAGACTTTTTGAGAAGGAAGAAAATGATTTGGCAACTTTGGGTTTTTGGCAATTGGTAAGACTTGGTTATCGGAAGGGGTGAAACCACGTAGATTTAGAGAGAAAGGTCTCCGTACTCACCTACTACTACTACTACTACTAATAAAATTATAATTTTAATTTTATTTTTTTATTTTATTATCCCGCCTCTCCCAGTGGATCGAGGCAGCATTACAAGGAATATATAAATACATCAAAACATTAAAATATACCCCATCCTCCCCACCCACCAACCCTTCTATCCCCCTAAAACACATTAATTACTACATGTATTAAATACTACATGTATGTATAACCACTGAAAAGAAAAACGGAAGCCGCATTTTCTTTTGCCTGTATTTCTTTTTATAGCTTACTTTTCTTCTTCTTTTTTTTTAAAAATGATCTGGAATTTTTAGTGGACTCTGAAAAATGCTTTGCAAAAATTATATTAAAAAAGAAATAGACCAAAAGGTATTAGTTTATCAGTGGAAGGAGGGTCAGGAGGGGAGGGGATGAATACTCCAGTGGGAAGGAGTTCCACAGACCAAAACTAACCTCCAGTGGGAAGGAGTTCCACAGACGAACCTAACCTCCAGTGGGAAGGAGTTCCACAGACCAACCTAACATCCAGTGGGAAGGAGTTCCACAGACCAACCTAACCTCCAGTGGGAAGGAGTTCCACAGATCCTAACCTCCAGTGGGAAGGAGTTCCACAGACCAACCTAACCTCCAGTGGGAAGGAGTTCCACAGACACCTAACCCTTAACCTCCAGTGGGAAGGAGTTCCACAGACCAACCTAACCTCCAGTGGGAAGGAGTTCCGCCCAAACAACCCGGAAGAGGAATACCCAGTGGGAAGGTAACTGGAACCCACCAAGAAGACGTCACATATCTCCTCACCAGACGGGGTTCTGGGATTCTGGGATCATTTTAAAGCGAGAGGAATAGCTAGCTGCTAAAGTATTGAACTCCTCCAATGCACAATTCTCCCCCTTCTCCCCAAACCCACCCCATTTGAGGACCTCCTGGAGCCCTATAACACCCCACTCTTTTTCTTCTTCCGGGAAAACGGCCTCTCTGAACCTGGCAGGCAGGTAGGACTGCAACACCCATCATCCACAACCAGAGAGAGCCAACTGGTCCAACAGATCCTATTGAAAGCCTGTGTTAATTACACTTACGCCCTGCCTTCCTCCCCAAAGGGTAGCCGAGGCGTCTCCAGCGCAGCTTAAAACAAAATGCAGCCGTAATGAATGCCTTTGTAATAAAACGCCGTTTAAAAAACCACGGAAGAAGCCATTCTCTTAAGACCAGCACTAATTTGCAAGAAATGAGAACCATTTAAAATAAAAAAAGATTGGGATAAAAATATAACTCCTCCCCCACAAAAAGTGTCTTCGGCAGCAATGAGATAATAGCTGAAAGAATACCCATAGAATATCATAGGTTTGGAAGAGACCCCAAGGGTCATCTAGTCCAACCCCCTTCTGCCATGCAGGAAGATACGGTCAGAGCACTCATTTTGTCAGATGGCCTCCCACCTCTGTTTAAAAACCTCCAAACAAGAAAACTCAAACCACACTCCAGGGCAGCATATTCCACTGTCAAACTGCTCTTACCATCAGGAAGTTCTTCCTAACTGTTTAGATGGAATTTCTTCTCCCGAAGTTTGAAGCCATTGCTCCGTGTCCTAGTCTCTGGAGCGGCAGAGAACAGGCTTGCTCCGCCCTCCATATGACATCCCCTCAAATGTTTAAACATGGCTATCATGTCCCCTCTTAACCTTCTCTTCTCCAGGCTAAACATTCCCAGCTCCATAACTCACTCCTCATAGGGCTTTATGGTTTCCAGGCCTTCTACCATTTGGGTCACCCTCCTCTGGGCCCGTTCCAGCTTGTCCACATCCTTCCTGAAGCTGTGGTCCCCTGGAACTGGACACAGGATTGCAGGTGAGGTCTGACCAAAGTCTGAATGAACCCACATTTCATAGAATCATAGTTGGAAGAGACCCCAAGGGCCATCCAGTCCAACCCCATTCTGCCATGCAGGAAGACACCACCAAAGCATTCCCGGCAGCCAGGCATTGTCTATTAGGTTTAAAATGGCAGGAGGGTTTACCGAGTAGCCAATAATAGCAGCCGACTTCCATGTCAGGGTTGTGGTGACTCCACTATGGGTTTTACTTCTGACTCCAAGTGCTCTCTCCAAGGTCCTGAATCTACTCCAGGCTTCAGCACCTTGGAGAGTTCCAGGAAAGCAAAAGTCAAGGTTTTAATGGAGACTTCAGATGAGCTCTCCAAGGTGCTGAAGCTATTTCCAGGTTCAGCACCTTGGAGAGTTCCATTAAAGCCTGGGGTAAAACCAAGAGTTGAGTCACCGCATCCAGAAATGGGAATCATAGAATCACAGAATCATAGAAATCTAGAGTTGGAAGAGACCCCAGGGGCCATCCAGTTCAACCCCCTGCCATGCAGGAACACCCTCAAATCAATCCCGAGAGATGGCCATCAAGCCTCTGCTTAAAAACCTCCAAGGAAGGAGACTCCACCACACTCCCAGGCAGCCGATTCCACTGCCGGACAGCCCTGACTGTCAGGAAGTTCTTCCTGAGGTTCAGGTGGAATCTCCTTTCCTGCAGCTTGAATCCATTGCTCCTTGTCCTGGTCTCTGAAGCAGCAGAAAACAAGCCCTCTCCCTCTCTCTTTGCGGGTTTTTATTGCACCTCTGGAATGGATAAAACCAAGAGTAGACTCACCGTCCCCCTGACATGGACATGGCCAAGTGTGGATTCACTTCTCCACTGACATGGGATAAAACTGGCATTCTGGCCATGCATCCAAATGGAAAATCGGAAAATCCGGGGATCCGGAAGGCTTCCGAGAGAGCTCTTATTCCCCTTCGTGCTTTCAGAAGCAGAGCCGGGGAGCTTATTTTTCAAAAACGGAGGATCCGCCTCACTTTCTCCCAAAACAATGCATTTCTTGAGACTCAATGGCTCGGCGGGAGCGCATTAGCAGTGCGCCGACAACGTCTCGCCCTTCCGTTTCAAAATTATTTTCTTCAAAACTCCTCCAAAATTAGACCCCGCGCGGCACAGCTCCCCAAACAACCATTTTAAAAACCTCATGTTTTGGAAGTAAAGAGGAACAAAAAAATAAAATAAAATAAATTAATCATTATACCCTGCTCCCGTCTCCAATTACACTACCAGGCAATATGTTACTTTGCAAAAAGAAACCTTTAGGTTCTGGTTCACTTCCAAAAGGAATCCAAGGCGGGAAAGCAAGATACTTCTCCGTAGATTTTTTAAAAATTTTGGAACAATTCCAATGCATTTCGGCCTATTTATATATTTCCATCGCCTTCTTCCAGGGACAATATGCTAGCTAGCAGCAGAAATTCCTGGAGCCCAAAATCTCATTCCAACAACCCAGTCCATTGGAGATGCACCTCCCTGTTTTTCTTCAGATTCCATTGGGTGGTAGGTTGGGTGTGTCACATTAATAATAATAATAATAATAATAATAATAATAATAATAATAATAATATAATATTTATATATTGGGTTGCTAATACGCCAGAGGACAGGATCAAAATTCAAAATGACCTGGATAGATTGGAGAGCTGGGCCAGGGCGAACAAAATGAAATTCAACAGAGAGAAATGTAAGGTCCTACACTTAGAGAAACAGAGAAATGTAAGGTCCTACACTTAGGCAGAAATAATGGAATACAGAAATATAGGATGGGGGACATGTGGCTGGATAGCAGTACGTGGGAAAGGGGATCTAGGAGTCTTCATAGACCACAAGCTGAACATGAGCCAGCAGTGTGATGCGGCAGCCAAGAAAGCCAATGCAATTCTCGGCTTCATCAATAGGAGTATGGTGTCTAGATCGAGGGAGGTACTGGTACCACTCTACTCTGCTTTGGTTAGACCCCCATCTTGAATACTGTGTCCAGTTCTGGGCACCCCAATTCAAGAAGGATATTGACAAGCTGGAGCAAGTCCAGAGGAGGGCGACCAAAATGGTGAGAGGCCTGGAAGCCATGAGCCCTCTGAGGATAGACTTAGAGAGCTGGGTATGTTTAGTCTGCAGAAGAGGAGGTTAAGAGGGGACATGATAGCCATGTTTAAATATTTGAAGGGATGCCACGTAGAGGAGGGAGAAGGCTTGTTTTCTGCTGCTCCAGAGACCAGGACAAGAAGCAATGGATTCAAGCTGCAGGAAAGGAGATTCCACCTGAACCTCAGGAAGAACTTCCTGACAGTCAGGGCTGTCCGGCAATGGAATCTGCTGCCTCGGAGTGTAGTGGAGGCTCCTTCCTTGGAGGTTTTTAAGCAGAGGCTGGATGGCCATCTGTCGGGATTGATTTGAGGGTGTTCCTGCATGGCAGGGGGTTGGACTGGATGGCCCCTGGGGTCTCTTCCAAGTCTACATTTCTATGATTCTATGATTCTATATCCCGCCTCTCCCCATGGATCGAGGCGGTACTACAACAATACATTAAATACATTAAAATACATACTCTCAGCCCCAGAAAATCCCATGATAGGTTCACTTTAGTGTCACCAAAAGTTGGCAATGACTCGAAGGTAACACAACAGCAACGACAAGAATTGCATTTGGGATTGGAAGTGTACCGACGAGTCTAGCAAGCCGTCCCAGTGCTAAATTTCTCCTCTCACACTCAACCTGGAAGAAATGTATCACCAAGATCTCCTGGGGGCTTTCTGACCTCGGTAATTATATCTAAGTTGACTCCCAGGCAGAGTTTGGATAATCACATTTTTATTCTATTTTTTAAGAAAGTTCTTCGTCTCTATTTTTGGAAACCAATCCAAACTCCGGCGGTAACCATTCATCCCACCGAACAGACAAAAACTTAACAATTATTGCCGTTCGTGGACGTCATCGTTCATCCCACTGCATATACAAAGGCTTAAAAATGATTGCAGTTCATGGATATAATGAAAAGAGCCATGTAAATCCATCAATAAAAATGCACATATTGATTTCATTAGCTTGAACCGCTTTTCTTACCATGGGTGGAAGGCAGCTGAAGTTCATTATAAAGGGGATTCCCTCCTCCCTTTACACAGAAATAATTTGCTTTTTAAAATAATTTGGGAAAAAAATGGTTTCTCATTGTTATCCAATATGCGGTTGAAACGTATCTCGTTGCGCTGGTTATGGGTTGTTTTAATACTCTGGGGAAGGTTGTATTGCATTTTTTCAAGGGAAACGGAGAATGGATAAGCAAAGGGCAGAAAATAAGAAACTTTAGATTCAAAATGCCTCTTAAAGTTCTTGGGTGCCTTCAAGACGTCTCCGATTTACGGCGACCCCCGGCGATCTTATCCTGGGGTTTTTTCTGGGGGTTGAGAGAGTGTGCCCAAGGTCACCAGGGGTTTCCCTGGCTGAGCAGGGAATCGAACCCGGGTCTTCAAACCACAATGCTTGCCGTTTTATCACCAACAGAAACCACAGATATTTCTGGATCGCATCCCAGTTCTTGCAGAGGCCTCAAAATACCATTTAGTCACATTGCTACAGGAAGCCCCCACTTTTTGATACCCCATTTTCGGACGTCTCGTTCTTTCGATGCTTCCAAATGGAGGACAAGTTCCATTCATTTGACCAGGTTTCTGTTCTTTCATCGGTTCTTCTTCCTAGGAAGGGTCTCCTGGAACCGCTTGCATGCAGGTGCTGCTTGCAAAGCAAGCTGAGAGGGGGACGAAGGGTGGTTGAGAGACTTTGCAAGCAACACACACGCATTGGCCCCCAGTAAGCCTCTGTAAGTCCATCATGCTCCCTAAAATATAATACGTGGGTTCCGTTTCCTTAACCAATTCCATTTTCCGAAAAGTGCTCTGAGCCCTAAATTATGAGATAAGCAGGGAAACCCTCTACTCCAAAACAGTTGCAGCCATTAGATCTGCTGCTGGATCGCCCATGATCACGGTCCATAGCCGTTGCCAGACTTGAGCGCGGTCCACGGCACGGAAAACGTTAAGAACCCCTCCTTGGAGGACAGAGCTCAAACCCTAGGCCTGACCTGATCCTGTTATCCCAATCTGATAATTTATTTATTTCCTGATATGAGTCTCTTTGGTGATTTTGGTGTGCGGAAATAAACCTCGCCTGTGTGGGGTTCCTTGAGTTTCAAGAAGGGCCACCTTTCCCTCTCCTTTGCTTTGGAGCCTGGGTGCCTGTTCTCCCCCCCTGCCTTGCCCTTCCCCATTTTGATATTTGCAATTTCCCCACTTTTGCAAGGGTCTGGTGCCCCTAACGCTAGCAAAAGCAGAGAGCTGACTGTATTTCCAAAATTCTTCCTGGCCGAGACAGGCTCTTGACTCCTAGAGTTGATACACAACGGCATAAAGGAGCAGAAAAAAAAACCCCTCCAACAACATCACATTTTGCCTTAATGGAAGCCAGGGAACGATTCCTAGGAGGCGATTCTCATTGTTTTGGAAGTGTGCAGAGAGCAATTCCAAAGGCAGGGCCGAAGCACTTGGCATCAGGCGCCCAGCGAAGAGACCTGCAACGGCGGACGGACGCCCCGGGTCAGAAAACCAACCAGCCGTGAAATGGCACCGGAGGGAACGCAGTAAAAAGGTTGCCAAGTTTAATAGCCGGGCTGCAAAAATCCACCAAAGGGGGGTTTAATGGTCCTGACCCGTCGTGCAAGCTCAACGCTCACGAGGTGCCCCAATTACTTCCAGGCTGGGGAAGGGGGGCACTAACGTACGCTGATAACAAGAAGGCCCGTGCCCATCGGGAAGCTGGCATTTGCTGGGAATCATCACTTTCTGTCTCTGCCCTCTGTGTGTGTGTGTGTGTGTGTGTGTTGGTTCACTAGTCCATTGCATACTGTCCTTGCCTTCTGCAGCATTTTTTTTGGAGAGGAAGAAGGAGGTTTGCACAGAAACTGAAGATTATCCGTGCCATTGTATATCCAGTTTCTATGTCTGGTTGTGAAAGCTGGACCGTGAAGAAAGCTGGCAGGAAGAAGATCAACTCCTCTGAAATGTGGTGCTGGAGAACAGTTCTACGGACACCTCGGACTGCTAAACAGATAAACAAAGGGGCCCTCAGAGCAAAGCAAGCCCGAACTCTCCCCTAGAAGCCAAGATGACCAAACTGAGGCTGTTGTACCTTGGACATATCATGGGAAGACACGACTCCCTAGAAAAGACCATACTGCTTGGGAAGG
>CAOLHI010001945.1:0-265000 GCA_948474755.1 Ctenosaura bakeri | reverse complement strand
TCATGGTGACCCTAAGGTGAACCTACCATGGGGTTTTCTGGGGCTGAGAGTGTGTGACATGCCCATAGTCACCCCATGGGTTTCCAGGGCCGAGCAGGGAATCGAACCCGGGTCCGACACCCAAATAACTACACTATGCTGGTTCCCATAGGTAGAAAACTGGGTCACTGAGCTCCACCCTGCTATGCTAGATTTCTTCTTGCAAGGACTTCTCGTTTCCATTTTAAACTTTTATTGCAATCTCTTCTGTGCCAAACTCTGCCTTATCATGCTGCTCCCTCTGTAAACCAGAGCCCCTGTTTGGAATATAATTATTCATTTACTGGGACTGCAGCTCTCAGAATCCTCCAGCCTGTGGATTTTGGAAGCAGATGTGCAAAGAAAAGAGTCATTTTCTTTTCCCATGCTCTGACCAGACCTACGTTTGTTAAAGCCAAGAAGAATGCGGCTGCTCTCCTGAGCAATTGCCCCATTCCGAAAGAATGCGCTTATCTCAGGGAAACTTGAGCATTTTCCAAAAAAGCATTCCTTAAGCCCGGCACAAAGAAGAGGGGAGGGGGGAGAAACCTCGTTAACAGCCAGAGAGTTAAACAGGGAAAGGAATCACTCCTTTTAATTCAACACAGAAGGAGATCTCTTCCTGCTGGTTTCATTTTTTCCTCATTTTTAACATTATCCTCCCTTGTCTGAAGAAAATTTAGCATCTATCCCGACACACACCCCCAAAAACCCCTTAAAAGCTGGGCAGATTTTGTTCTTATTGTCAGGAAGTTCCTCCTAATATTTAGGTAGAATCTCTTTTCCTGAAGTTTGGAGCCATTGCTCCTTGTCCTGGTCTCTGGAGCAGCAGAAAAGAGGTTTGCTCCATCCTCCATATCATAGAATCATAGAATCATAGAAATGTAGAGTTGGAAGAGACCCCAGGGGCCATCCAGTCCAACCCCCTGCCATGCATGAACACCCTCAAAGCACTCCCAACAGATGGCCATCCAGCCTCTGCTTAAAAACCTCCAAGGAAGGAGACTCCACTACACTCCATAGAGGCAGCATCTTCCACTGCCGGACATATGACATCCCTTCAAATATTTAAGCATGGTTACCATGTCACCTCTTCATCTTCTCTTCTCCAAGTACTCTATGCACATCTGCAGGGCCTGATGTGAAGGAATGTTAGGAGTCTTAGTAAACCAAAGGCTGAACATGAGTCAACAGTGTGATGCAGCAGCTAAAAAGGCCAATGTGATTCTAGGCTGCATCAATAGGAGTACAGTGTCTAGGTCAAGGGAAGTAATAATGCCACTCTATTCTGCTGGGGTCAGACTTCACCTGGAATACTGTGTCCAGTTCTGGGCACCAGAATTCAAGAAGAAAGAGCAGCTCTGAAAGAACGAGCAAGTGGAAAAGTGGAAAGATGCATCATTGAATACTAAAATCTGAATTTCCCACGCCATCGTATTTCCCATTTCTATGTATGGTTGTGAAATCTAGGCAGTGAAGAAAGCTGATAGGACGAAAATAAAATAAAAGACAAAGGAATGGGTCCATGAGCAAATCGAGCCCGAACTCCCCTTAGAAGCCAAGACGACCCAACTGAGGCTGTTGTACTTTGGCCGTATCATGAGAAGACCTGACATTACAGACGGAGAGACTCAATCAAGGAAGACATGTAGGGTGGCTTAGAAGTCTCCCATTCATAGTAAGTCAAGATCAACTTGATGACAATTAACAACAACAAATTGATGTGGTGGAACACGTCCAGGGGCGGGTGACCAAAATGGTCAGAGGCCTGGAAACCATGAAGCCCTCTGAGGAGCAGCTTGGGGAGCTGGGTGGGTTTAGCCTGGAGAAGAGAAGGTCAAAAAGGGGACATGATAGCTATGTTTAAATATTTGAAGGGATGCCCTATGGAGGATGGAGCAAGCCTGTTTTCTGCTGCTTCAGAGACTCGGACATGGAGCAATGGCTTCAAACCACAGAAATACAGATTCTAGGAAGAACTTCCGGATGGTACGAGCAGTTCAGTGCTGCTGCCTGGGGGTGTGAGGGAGTCTCCTTCTTTGGGGGGTTTTTTTAAAAGAGGCCATCTGTCAGGATGCTTTGATGGTGTCTTCCTGCATGGCAGAATGGGGTTGGATTGGATGACCCTTGGGCTCTCTAGGATCCTGTGATGTGCATAAGTGCCCAATGGGCCTGAGAAGTGCTCACGGGCATCAGCCACGGCTGGTTCACATTGGAACACTCTTGCCAGATCCCAACACCCATCTTCGCAGTTCATGAGCACATTTTTTGTTAGAATCATAGAAATGTAGAGTTGGAAGAGACCCCAGGGGCCACCCAAAGTCCAACCCCCTGCCATGCAGGAAGACCCTTAAAGCACTCCCAACAGATGGCCATCCAGCCTCTGCTTAAAAACCTCCAAAGAAGGAGACTCCAACCCCACTCCAAGGCAGCCTATTCCACTGCTGGACAGCCCTGACCATCAGGAAGTTCTTCCTGAGGTTAGGTGGAATCTCTTTTCCTGCAGCCCTTTAATCCATTGCTCCTTGTCCTGGTCTCTGGAGCAGCAGAAAACAGGCTTGCTCCATCTTCAAGATGGCATCCCTTCAAATATTTAAACATGGCTATCATGGCTTTTGTTAACACAGCCAAAGATCCAACAGGTACACAACACAGGCCACGGTGTAGAATCCTGGCCAATATCAATTAGAATCCTCTCCAGGGGCGAGAGAAAAAAAAAAGGTTTCTCGGGCACCGAGGAGAAGGAAACTCCTCTCGGGAAAGGGCCCAAAGGGGGAATGATGAATGGCCTCCGGCAGAACCAAATTGGAGTCCAGGAAAGTCTCCCAAGGTCAAAAGGGGAGTCGGTGGCAGAGAGCCCAAAGTCCATCATTCAGCCATCCAGCCATTCGGACCCCCTAAGCACCTAATGAAAAGCAAGCCTGTTTCTCCCCCCCCCCAAACCAAGCTGACACAGCTGTGACTCGGCTATATCCGACACCTTATCTTTGAGAACTATTTTGCAGCCTTCCTTCTCGGACGCAACAAAAGGTGATGGAGGGGAGGGCAATTGCAGCAAAAAATCTGATTTTCTAACTTCCCTTTTCGCCCCCTCTGTCTGCGCCGGGTGGATCTGGGGACCAAAACGGAACGGATCTAACCGAACGGAACAAACAGGCCATGGGCGACAGAGGCCTGGGAAAACCAGCGGGGTCAAATCGAAATCTCTTCCCCCGGAGAGAGGCTTCTATTGATTTCCCGTGTTATGGCAGCATTAATGAGCGAAGCGCCGGCTGGATGGAGACACAAAATGGCAACCTTCACTCTCACACCCATCATCCCCCAGGATCACTGGAGGGGGTATTCCAATGCATTGGGGGGGTTCAGATTTATGCTCAGGGCAGTGGGTGAAAAAGACACAAAAAGCCCTCTGGACATGCTCAGAGGCACCCTTGGTCATTGCTTCCCCCATTGCAGAGGGTTAAAAAGATAGCTGGCTGAGGATTGTATAAGAAAAGGGTGAACGGAGGTGACTGCAAATCAAAGAGACAGGTTATTCAGTGCAGAAAAATCACATTTTTGGAGGGAGAGAGACAATATTCTTTGTCGTAAAAGGTGCTGGAATTTATTTCAAATAACCTTCCTCAATGCAGAGTTGACCTGCATGTCTGTCAATGGCAGAGAAACGGAAGGGCTTTTTTTAACAGAGGCCAAGACCCTGAGGGATCAGCCCTCCAAGTGGCCACCGGGGGCATGCTCGCCCTGAAAGAGCATCACAAAGGCATCTCTGAGCATACGCAGAGTACTGACTTCCCAAATGAATGGCACTTAGCCCAAGAAGCCATTAGACTTTAAGCAAGAGGGCAGAATGACACACACAGGGGCATTTCTTTTTCCCCAAGGCTGGAAGGGGAACCCAAACATAGGAAACCACCGGAGCAGAAACAAGGAGAAGGAGGACTAGAAACGTGGTTTTTGTGGTGGCCGTGCGGAATGTTGCGGCAAAGAGAGCAAATGAGGTCCCTAAACAAAGTCTATAGATCCCAGATAATGGGTGCAACTGGATCCGAGCTTTACGTCTGAAACACAAGCAATGACAAAGGTACCTCTGAGCATGCAAAGAGTGCATACTTCTATCCTGTCTTCTTCTGCCCTCTATTCCCTGTTTGACAAAGGAGGAGGAGTTAATTTATATTCTCTCTTTTCCTCTCCTCCTCCTCGCCTTTCCAACACCAGTGACTCTGAGCATGCAAAGAGTACCTTCTTTTCCCTTCCCTCTCTCTTCTCTACCTCTAAAGCACCCAAAGGGTACACATGGATATCCTCTCTTTTCTCTCCCCCCCCTTTCCAGCAAAGGTGCCTCTGAGCATGTAAAGAGGACATATTTACATCCACTCCCTTTTCTCTCCCCTGCTTCTCTCTGCTGAGACTACAGAGCGGCTTGTCAGACTACAACTCCCAAGATCCTGGGACAGGAGACCCAATCTGGGGGACGATGGGCAATGCAGTCCTCCCCCAAAGGGCCATTGCACTGTGCCATTTTGCTGTCATCTCAGTGGAAGAGGAGTGAACATCAGTATATACTTTTGACATGCTCAGAAGCAACGACGTTGGAAAGCATGGATGGAAAAGGAGAAGCGACACTTTTCAGGACAAACAGGTAGCCTCAAAGCAGTTACATCATCATCATCATCATCATTCCATCATTATTAATTTATTTCTGACAAAGGTCAGAACAGCACTGAATGCATTGCAAACCCATTCAGATGACTCAAGAAAGATTAAAAATCGCATCATATCCCACAAAGCAGAAATGAATGTGTTTCTTGTGTGTGTGTGTGTGTGTGTGTGTGTGTGATATCATTCAAGGCTGCCCACTCATCTCAACAGACGATTTTTTTGTGTAAACCGGCCTCCATTCCTTGCCAAGAGCCTTCGGTTGCTTGCGTTCGGCCTGCTAAAAACAACTCCATCCTAATAATAATAATAATAATTAATAATAATAATACAGATACAGACAGAGGACTTTTCTCCCTTGCCGGTCCTACGCCTTTAAACCTCACCGAAGTTATATTTTCCAACACAACGTTTTGTTATTTCTCTTCCCCCGTCTTGCCGCCTTCCACAACCATCTGCTGAAATGCAGAAGGAAATGGGTGTGTTAACGGGGAAATGGGGAAGTGGGAAACAGATATCGGTGGCTCTCCCTTGGCCCCCATTTCAATATTTCTGCATCTTTGCTTTGTCTCATGGAAAGGTACCCCCTCCATTTGTGCAAAGGGAGACCGAGGTTGCAGGTGGCACCTTTTGTGTTTCTGTGTTTTCCAACCCAAGCTGTGACTTGGGGGGGCCTCTCCCGAAATCATCTGCCCTTTGAGGACAATGGGAAACCGGATTTTCAGAAATATACCCTTTTTCTCAGATATAAATCTGATGATGCCGGGTTCTAGCCAGCCTGCGAGAAATCGCCCAGGGAGGGAGACCGGGCCAGAAAGACTGCACTTGGATTCATCCCCTCCAAAAAAAAGCAAAATAAGGGTGGGAGAAGGATAGAAAAGCTGCCCTCCCCTCCGCCCCCGTTTGTGCGGCTGCCAAAGGAGTGTCAACACAAACACACAAAAGATGCGTCCATAAAGGGGAGGCAAGGAAAGTACCCCCCATCTCCAAATTGTGCAAATCTGGATTTTCAAGCGGGGCTTGGCTTGGCGGACTCTGCCCCTGGCATGATGGCAAAGCAACTTGTCCTCGGCGAATTGTGGTTGTATCCAGTCTCATCTTTTGCCTGGGAAGTGTGAATAATTGACAACACCCTCCCGACACACACACACACACAGAGAGGGTACCCTGTATGACCCTGCCGGAGAGGTCCACAGCCGTTCAATAGGTCTATTGAAGAACATCCGATTAACCAGAGAGCCAATATGGTTCGATAACTGAACCAGAGCAGATATGATTTCCAAAGAAGGAGAGGAGAGGGGGGGTTGGAAAGCCATCGAGCGAGCCGACGCTTTTTTTGGAAGCAAATATTGATATCAATAAACGGATATAATGACTGTCGAAATGCACACACACAACAGCCAAACGCTCGACCCTCTGGATGTGCACCGACAAAGCAGCACACAGGCAGGCGGCACTGACAGCTCCAGCATGCAACAAATATATATGAGATATATATTTATAATTGCATGCCACTTTGGCCATGGCATTCCTTCCCTTCTTAAACATCCCCCCCCAGAAGTATTTGGAACATCTGTGAAGTTTGCAAGCTCCCCCCCAAAAAAGAGATTGGGGTACTTGAAAGCCAGAACCCCCCTTAACCTTCCCTCTTGTTTTAGGAATAGGAAAAAAAAATATCAACCAAAAAGAGAGAGAAGGAATAGCTTTGTTTCTTACCTTGGATTTGCCGGGTGCCTCCCAGAAGAGCTGGTTTTTTTCTCCCCCCTCTCTCCGACTGCTGCAGTCCTTTTTTAAAAAATAAAATCACAGGCACAAAAGCCACCTTTGGAGGAGAGAGACAAGGGGGTGAGATGGTTGGTCTCTCTTTAAAAATCCCCCTCTTCTTCTTTTTTTCTTTACACCTGTCCCTGCCTCGCCTTCCTGGGCATCCTTGTCCGCAACCATCCGAGAGACAGTCAGCTAAGCAGGGACAAGGGAGAAAAAAGGCATGGGGGGGGGAATTTTCCAAGGGGGGAACCTCCCCCCTTTTTTTTGCTCAGTGGCTCTCCCCCAGCTGGGTTATAATGCAGTGGGTGGGGGGAAGAGGCAAGGAGGGGGGAAAAAAGCACCTTTTGTGCAAGAAAATTCACTGAGAGGATGGACACACCACTGCAAAAAAGAGAAAGGATTTTCAGCCTAGGGACACTGATGCTGCTGCTTCCCTCTGGCAGGATTTCGGAGACAAGGTTGCTTTAGGTGGCTTGGTATCTCTCTTTTATTCCCACCCTCTCTTCCTTCTTCTTCTCTCCAAGGGTCTCGTCTTTTCTGGTGCGAAGGGGAGAAGCCAAGAAGCAACATCCACAACACAGCTCTAGCTGGCTGGCTGGTACCGCAGCCTTCCAAAAAGTCTCCAGCTTCTCCTGGGGCTGGGAGGAAAACAGGGCTGGATTTCTCCGGGGCCTGGCTGCGGCGGAAGCAAAGGAACTGGATTGTGTCTGACCTAGCCAGCCAGCCACCCCCTTGCTATTGCTTAGAGGTGAAGTTCTGGATGCGCACAACGCACATACACACTCTCCTTGGGAGCTGTGAGCCACGAAATCTCCGGCTAACTCAAATCCGCAAAGGCTTGAAGGCAGGGATGGGGACGCGGTGGCCCTCCAGATGTGGTCGGACTGCATCTCCCGGCAGCCTCTAGCCTAAGGGGACAGACTGCTGGGAGCTGCAGTCCTACATCTGGAGGATTTTCTGGGTTTTATTTATTTATTGAATTTTTATCCTGCCTTTCTCCCTGGGTGGGATTCTGGGTTAAGACTGGAGAGGAGAACCTGTGTTTTATTTATTTGATTTATTTATTGGATTTTTATCCAGCTTTTCTCCCAAGGTGCGCCTGGGTTACGACTGGAACAGAGGGCTTTTTTCTCTCCCCCCACCCCGACATTGTTGGATGGCAGCTCCCATCATCCCTCACCCTTACGCATCCTGGAGAGATGGGTGATGCAGTACAGCCACATTGCAAAGGCTGCACAGTTCCCTGGAGGGCTAACAAGGCTTTTGATGGACATTAAACCCCATGGGGCTTACTTCTGAGCAAACACAGGCAGGGTTGCATTGCTTTTGGGCTGATTGGATGTAGCAAATAGCTGGCGTTTTCTCATACCTTTTTGGGGGGGTTGAGGGTTTTATGCACCCGATAAGGATTTTGTTCCCCCTTTTTGAATTTCTCCTGCGTCCCCCCAATGTCAAGCATTGCAGTCACTCTGGCCTCCGGTTCAGCATTTAGAAATGCAGTTTGGATCTCCAAAGAAAAGAGGCAGGGAGAGGAACCAAGGAAATGTCAAATACACCAAGCAGAAGAGGTCTAGGTCAGTGGTTTCTAACCTGGGGGGGTCCATGGAGCCCTCTTGGGGGTCCATGAAACCCCGCTGCTGGACCCCAACAGCAGGGGCAGCAACAGAGACGTGGTATGTGTGTGTGTGTGTGTGTGTGTGTGTGCTTGCCCTTGTTTCCTTCCAAGCCACTTTGGACTCAAGTCAACCCTAAGGTGAACCTATAACAGGTTTCACTTTCGGCAAGATTTGTTCAGAAGGGGTTTGCCGTCGCCTTCCTCCGAGTCTGAGAGAATGTGACTTGTGCAGTTTCAGAGCAGGGGTTTGAATCCTAGCCTCCGGCAGCCTTTAATAAATGGATAAGCATTGGAACATTTAGACAAATATTTGAATATTTCAATCTAGAATTAAAATACTGAAATCTCGAGTTAAGTCTGGGGGTGGGGATCACCGGCAACAAATTATATTTGCAGGGGGTCTCGGATAAAGAAAAGGTCGGGAAAGGCAGGCAAAAGGATTCCACCGAAATGTGGAATCCAGAAAACCGAAGTGCTTTGGATAGGAATGGTTTTCGGAGTTTCACCTCTTTGGAACGCTAGAAATATGGGAATACAAAGGAAATTTCGTTGGAGGTGCAGCATTCTTACTGGGCAATGCCTTCACATTTTGCTTCTCCTCCCGTAGCTACGTCACCGAACTTTTTAAAATTTCAATTTTGCTCTATCGTTGTTTTTGTTCTTTTTATTTTTTCCATGGATATAAAACCTTTCTCCCCATAATGGGACTCAAAATGCGGCTAACAGCCTATTTAAAACTATACAAATTAAAAACAATAAAAAAATTATAAAAGTACAAATATAAGACTTTTTAAAAAATACACAGTTTACGCCATTGTGTGCTTTCAAGCTGTTTCCAACTTACAACGATCTTAAGGCGGGGTTTTCTGAGGCTGAGAGTATGTGACACACATACATACTGAGCATTCCTGCGCCATGTGAGCTCTCTAAATACATTACCCGTTTAAAATAATTAAAATGCATTAGAAGAGTGTACAAAGCTGAAAAACAGAACTGCATGACATGAAAAATCAGGTTCTAAAAGCCCGACAGCATAAGAACGACTTGCTGATGGAAAGAAGGAAAGGACGGAGAGTTGCAAAATGTGGGAGCAGCCCCCCAAAAGGCCCTGCGTCTCCCTTGGTCCCACCGAACGAGACTGAGAAGATGGAGGGCCACAGAGAAGGGCCTCTCTGGACAATCTTTGAGTTCTAATTTCCCCCCAGCTTGCTGGCCTCCCAGGGACTACAAATCCCATCGTGCACAACCACCGGTCATATGCTCTGAGGACCCTTTTCCCACCCGCCCCTTGGTCTTGCTCAGCTCCTTGTGTGCTTCATTTGGAGTAAGCATCTCCAGGTACCGTCTTGGATGACAAACATTGTGTGTCTGTGTGTAGGTGTGTGCGAAGTCTGTACATAGTACTAGAAAGTGCCTGTTTTGTTTGGCTTTTTTTAAAATTGGCAACTATTCAAACAGGAGATGTGGGCAATTGTGCTTACCTGTGTCTGCTGGTTGAACATGAGATTTTAATTCTGGGTTTTGGACCTACTTTTTATATTTTGTTAAAGCTGCACTCAGCCCGTGTGGTGTAGTTGTTTGAGGACTGGACGACGGCCCGGGAGACCGGGCTTCGATTCCTTGTTCAGCTATGGAAACTCACTGGGTGCATCACACACTCTCAGCCCCAGAAAAGCCTTAGGGATGCCGCAATTCAGAAATGACTTAAAGGCGCACGGCAACATACTATGTTCACAGTTTTCGAACGGTGTTCAGAAGATGGTGGTTTTATGCAGCCTAGAGAGCAATAGAGTCCAACAAGATGATAGACAGCCAGGTAGACAGACAGATAGATATTGCTGTACCCCACCCCTGCAGGGATATAGGCAGAGAGATGGATAGGATAGATAGATAGATAGATAGATAGATAGATAGATAGATAGGAGAATAGATGGAAGGGTGGATGGATAGATGGAAGGAAGGAAGGAAGGAGGGAGGGAGGGAGGGAGGGAGGGAGGGAAGAAAGGAGGAAGGAAGAAGGAAGGAAGGAAGGAAGAGAAGGAAGGAAGGAAGGAAGGAAGGAAGGAAGGAAGGAAGGAAGGAGGGAAGGAAGGAGGGAAGGAAGGAAGGAAGGAAGGAAGGAAGGATGGATAGATAGATAGATAGATAGATAGATAGATAGATGGGTGATGGATAGATGGATGGAAGGAAGGAAGGAAGAAAGGAAGGAAGGAAGGAAGGAAGGAAGGAAGGAGGAGGGAAGGAAGGAAGGAAGGAAGGAAGGAAGGAAGGAAGGAAGGAGGGAGGGAGGGAAGGAAGGAAGGAAGGAAGGAAGGAAGGAAGGAAGGAAGGAAGGAAGGAGGGAAGGAGGAAGGAAGGAGGGAAGGAGGGAGGGAAGGAAGGAAGGATGGATGGATGGATAGATAGATAGATAGATAGATAATAGATAGATAGATAGATGGGTGATGGATAGATGGATGGAAGGAAGGAAGGAAGGAAGGAAGGATGGATGGATGGATGGATGGATAATAGATAGATAATAGATAGATAGATAGATAGATAGATAGGAGGATAGATGGAAGGAAGGATGGATAGAAGGATGGAAAAGGAAGGAAGGAAGGAAGGAAGGAAGGAAGGAAGGAAGGAAGGAAGGAAGAGGAAGGAGGGAAGGAAGGAGGGAAGGAGGGAGGGAAGGAAGGAAGGAAGGAAGGAAGGAAGGAAGGATGGATGGATGGATAGATAAATAGATAATAATAAATGGGTGATGGATAGATGGATGGAAAAGGAAGGAAGGAAGGAAGGAAGGAAGGAAGGAAGGAAGGAAGGATGGATGATGGATGGATGGATGGATGGATGGATGGATGGATAGATAGATAGATAGATAGATAATAGATAGATAGAAGAGGATAGATGGAAGGGTGGATGGAAGGAAGGAAGGAAGGAAGGAAGGAAGGAAGAGGGAGGGAGAGGGAGGGAGGGAAGGAAGGAAGGAAAGAAAAGATAGATAGATAGATAGATAGATAGATAGATAGATAGATAGATAGATAAGGACAGATGAAAGGATGGATTGATAGAAGGGAGGGAGGAGAGGGAGGGAGGGAGGGAGGAAGGAAGGAAGGAAGGAAGGATAGATAGGAGGATAGATGGAAGGGAGGGAGGGAGGGAGGGAGGAAGGAAGGAAGGAAGGAAGGAAGGAAGGAAGGAAGGAAGGAAGGAAGGAAGGAAGGAAGGAAGGAAGGAAGGAAGGAAGGAAGATGGATGGATGGATGGATGGATGGATGGATGGATGGATAGATAGATAGATAGATAGAATAGATAGATAGATAGATAGATAGATAGATAGACAGATAGATAGATAGCTGGATGGAGAGAGAGAGAGAGAGAGAGAGAGAGAGAGAGAGAGAGAGAGAGAGAGAATGGAAGGAAATCACTGTATCCTATACAGGGATAAAGGCAGGTGGAGATGATGGACGGATGGTTAGATAGACAGATAGACAGACAGATAGATAGATAGATAGATAGATAGATAGATAGATAGATAGATAGATAGATAGATAGATAGATAGATAGATATCACTGCATCCCATACAGGATAAAGAAAGAAGACAGGTAGGTAGAGATGATAGATAGATAGAGATAGACAGACAGACAGACATCGGTGTATCCCATACAGAGATAACGGCACGAGACAGGTCACAAAACGCACTTTGATGGGGGTCTCCACAGCCTTCTTTGTAACCCCAGGGGACCCAATCTTTCTTTCATAAAACAGCGCACAAAACGTGTAGAACCGTACCTCCAGAGGCCTCCAGGGGGCATGACTCTCCGTCCAAATGCAATTTCAGGGGGAAGGCTGCACCTTTTAAAAGCCCAAAGAGCATTTTGAGGAGAAAAGATGGGTTTGAAGGAAGAGAATGGAAGGTGTTGCCTGAAGGGATCCGGGGTGTGTGTGGAGAGCTGGGCGGCAGCCCCCAGACCCATTGAACTTGCTGATTCCAGTTTTGCAAAAATAAAATGGGGGCGGGGGGTGGGGACGGGGAAGAGATTAAGCTAAACAGGCAGTGGGGAAGCAGGAAGATTTGCTACAAGGTCTGTTGTCACCTGTAATTAGTTACACGAAATTAGTTAACTGTAATTAGTTAAAGAGTCTGGACAGCTACCTACTGGGAATGCGTTAGCTGGAGATCCCGCAACGAGCAGGGAGTCAAACTCAATGGCCCACCGAAGGTCCTATTTCCAGCTCTATGACTCTATGACTTATGACTTCCAAGCTCCGCTTAACTCGATTGCAGAGGAAAAATTTACTTTGTGGTTAATTCCTTTCTCCAACGACCTCTTGTTGTCGCACAATGTCAAGTCGCTTCCGACTTACAGTGACCCAAGGTGAACAAATCATGGGGTTTTCTTGGCAAGATTCATCCAGATGCTTTGTATCACATAGAATCATAGAATTGGAGGAGACCCCAGGGGCCATCCAGTCCAACCCCTTGCCATGCAGGAACACACCTCAAAGTACTCCCAACAGACGGCCATCCAGCCTCTGCTTAAAAACTTCTAAAGGAGGAGACTCCACCACACTCCGAGGCAGCATATTCCACCATCAAACAGCTCTTACCATCAGGAAATTCCTCCTAATGTTTCGATGGAATCTCTTTTCCTGTCGTTTGAATCCATTGCTCCGTGTCCTAGTCTCTGGAGCGGCAGAAAACAGACTTGCTCCATTCCCCATACAACATCCCTTCAAATATTTAAGCATGTTGCCTCTTAACCATCTCTTCTCCGGGCTAAACATCCCCAGCTCCCTAAGACGGACTTCATGGTTTCTACACCTTCAACCATTTTTGTCACCCTCCTCTGGACACGTTCCAGCTTGTCAATATCCATCTTGGAATGAGGTGCCCGGAACTGGATACATGCCAGTGACTTGGATCATGTCCAGCCCAATGACTTGTAACCTTGTGATGTCTTAAAGAACTGTGTTGATTACTTCTGACAGATCTAGGACATGGTGAGCCAGCATGTTTAGTGGTTTGAGCATTGGGTTATGATCTTCCCCCGGCTGTTTGCTGAACTGATGCGTCCTTACTGATGCGACACTCCCAAGTCACAAGGCGAGGGTCAAGGTTTCCAGGAACACGAGCAAGGGATCTGAAAGTGAGGTGTGCAGCTTCTTCCCATCCCTTTCCCGGTTTATATAGGCTGAGTGCCTCCCCCAGCTGTTTGCCTAATTGAAGTGTCTTTACGATATAAATGCTCCAAGTCTCCTGGGTTCTCCCTTTTGCACCTCTGGCGGCTGACGTGAAGTCCCATTTATGCCTCTGTGTTGTGGCTATTGGGAAGGGTCCTTTCCATTTCCAAGGACGGGGATGTGAACAGTCGAACTCAACGGCCCAGGAGGTCCTTCCCAATTCCACGATTCCGTGACGGGGTGACTCGAAGACTGAGGATCGCCGGTGTCCAAAGTCAACTTGACGGGCAAAGGACAGGAACGGCCGCAAAGTTCAGGGGAGGAAGGGAATTTAAGCGAGAAGGAAAGGTTCACGGGACAGTTGTGGATTTCATCTAGCGGCTCTCCGGCCTCTCCTGGAGATTGATCGCCCTGTTTACAATTAAATATGCCATCAGCGGAGAATGTGGAAAGTGGCAGCCCCTTGCGCAGCAATTGTTATTTACGAGGGCGGCGTAAATAGAGGTGTGAATGGAAATTATATTTCCATGCCGTAATAAGCCCCATCCATCAGCCTGCCTTGGGAGGAGAAGATGTCACGGAGCCGTCACCGCTCCTTGCTTCTTTTGGGGGCACTGGCTTTTGGCAAAATGCCCCCCGCTCTTCTGACTCGAGTCCCTGGTCCAAGGTCAATGTGGGGCCAGACGTCCTCCCAGCCTGACCTACCTTACAGGGTTGTTGTGAGGATAAATGTCGTGGAAGGAGCACCGTGGATGTTCAGAGGAGGCAAGCCGGGTTGGAGACGGAATGAATAAACAAACTACATTAGATGCAGGTGGTGAGAGATGACAACTGGGCAGAAAAAGGAGAGAGGGAGAGAGAGAGAGAGGGTTAGATATGCATATAGATGGAAGTATCTATCTATCTAAGAAAAGCAGTGGTGTCTAGTGGTTTGAGCACTGGACAATGACTCTGGAGACCAGGGTTTGGACGCCTGCTTGGGCACGGAAACCTGCTGAGCAACGCTGGGCAAGTCACACTCTCTCAGCCTCAAAGGAAGCCAAAGGCAAACCCCTTCTGAACAAATTGTGCCAAGAAAACTTTTTTTAAAAAAAGCATAAATTATTCCTTCAATCTTTTCCTTTGGGTTTGTCCTTTGATTCCCCCCCTCCATCTGTGGTTGTTCATAAATCATGGCCTTTGGTTTTCTTTTTAAATTATGGTTCTCAATATCGATTGTTGCGCATAATATTATGCGGAAATCAAACCCTTCAAAAATAAGGTTCTTAACATCTCCTGGCACAGAAGAAAGAGCTTCCATGTCAAAATCCATCCAAGATTTTGAACCTTGAGGACTAGCCCCTTGCATTTATTTTACGGAAAGCTGCTCCAGGACATGGGATACCAAAATCCATGGGTGCTTGAGTCCCATTATGAAATGGGATAGCAAAACGGCATCCCTTATATACAGTGGCAAAATCAAAGCTTGCTTAAGTTCAAGCGATGGCTGGTTGAACGTGCAGATCCAGAATCCACAGATATGAAGGGCTGACAGTTGTTATTCATTCCTCCCTCTCCAAAATTACAACCTATTCCCTTCTTTCGGTAGCCAACTCTGTCTAAACGTCAAACCCCACAATTACTGAGTCATTTTCTCCTTTCCCCAAAAAGTCTAGAAGGGGTTTCCGGGCTTTAAAGAAATGGCACTAATAACCAATCAAACCCGACAATTTGTCCATAAATCCGTCCGTTTCAGCAACCTTTCCGCCATCGTGGGCAGTGCTGAATTCTCCCGCCTTTGCATTTATAACAATCTTGCAGCCGCGCTCAAACAGGGAAGCCGTCTTCAGGAGCAAAGAAGCATCTAATGGCATAGGCCAAACTCTTATCTTGGAGAGCAATGCCCTCAATTTTGCTGTTACCCAGCTTTACTCCTGCCCCAGACCTTGGCGCAGAGACGGTTTCTGATACCCAGGGCCGTAACAAAGAGATGTTGCTTGAAGCCAACCTCCCCATCCATCCGTCGTCTTGCAAAAATTGTTCCTCGCTTTTGTCCAGCTCGAAGCTTGCTCTGGCCTCTCCTACGTCCCTCTTCCTCCCACCCTGGGGCTCCTTGCTTTCCTTTGCCACCTTGCACAAGCTGTCAAGTTCGACTTTCCTTGATTGGCTGGACGCATTGTTTTTTCCTCCTCTCTTTCCAAGACCTCTGACGCTTGTCCTTCCCTTCCCACCAGGCAAACCTCTCTTAAGTGCTTGCTGCAATTAAGGCTTTGGGGTTTTATAAGGGGGGGTGCAGGGAGGATAAATGCAAGGCACGAGCGGCTCGCTCGCTTTCTGGTCTCCCCCTCCCCAACTCTGAGAAGTACCAGATCTGGAAAATAATACGGACAGCAAGCGGTCCCCAAGGACTCCATTGCTACGTCGAACGGAGAGCTCTAATTCTTCGCTGAGTTTCGTTTCGAGGGAAGCAACGCGTAGCAATTTTTGTTTCCGCTGCCAGAAAGTGTTCCAAAACTAAGCCTGTTTGCAATTTTGGGATTTGTTCCGTGCAAAAATTTGCACCTCGTTGTTTTGCAAAATTGTCTTTTCTGTGCAATGAAACTGTGCAAAAGAACAAGGGACAAATTCTGCATAGAATAAGTCATAGAATCATAGAAATGTAGAGTTGGAAGAGACCACAGGGGCCATCCAGTCCAACCCCCTGCCATGCAGGAACACCAGAGAGCCAGAATGGTGTAGTGGTCTCAGCACTGAATGACCCCTCTGAAGATCAGGGTTGGGACCCCCATTTTGGCACGGAAACCCATTGGCTAACCTTGACCAAGCCACACTCTCTCAGCCTCAGAGGGAGGCAAAGGCAAACCCTCCCTGAATCCTGTGATAGGTTCCCTTTAGGGTCGCCGTACGTCGGAAACAACTTGAAGACACAAAACAACAACAGCAAAGCCCCGAATTGCGGATAGGCTTTGAAAACCATGGTTTTCAGAAATTATTATTATTATTTTTTTGCAGTAGGAAGAAAATTGCTAAAACTTATCCACTGCTTCCTTCCAGAAGAAACTTAGCGAAGAATTACACCCCTAGAGAGAGTAGATATCTTTTTGTGCAGAAAAGGCCGTTTTCTGTGCAAACATCTGTGTGCAAATTTGGTGCCGATAAGTCCCCAGTGAAAGGACTTTCTGCATAGAAAACAGACTTTTTTTTTTCTGTTCAGGAAACAATATTTCGGCACTGAAATTACATTTCTTGCCCGGAAATCCTATCTTCTGCACAAAACAACCATTTTTTTTTTAACAGATACAGTCTCAAACTGCAAAACTCCTCACCAATCCTTTATTATTCCTCCCCCCAAAAGTTTTTCGGCACTCCAAAAACATGCTTATCAAATATTCTTTCCATTCCTAACTGAATGGTCCATTTTTCCAAGGTTTTTGTGGGGCGATTGATATGCCCGACTAAATCCCACTCCGTTGCACATGGATTGATTATTGATTCATGTATTAAAGTGATAGGTTTGGACATCTATCATGGAGTGAGGGGTTTCAGATTTAAAACCACAGCCACAGCGAGAGACTGCAAGATTTCTGGCATTCGGCGAAGACGACAGGAGTGGCAAGATTTGTCACTAATTTTTCGAGGGAGTAATTTTAGAAATTTCCTTCCCGCTAGGAGGACGTCTTGAAAAAAATGTGCCGTTTTCAAATTTGTACTTGAGGCTGAGAGACGGTCACTTGTCCAAGGGCACCCAACAGGTTTCCACAGCTGAGCAGGGATTTGAAGCCTGATCTCTCCAAATCCTAGTGAAATACTCGCACCACTGCATTAGTTTGGTTCTACTCTCATAGAGAAGAAAGAAAACAATTCATATTATCCATTCTCCCACGCAAGAATGCAATCAATACAATCGCATCCTTCAGCTCAGAGGCTGATCCGTGAAACGGCGGTGGCAAGTGCCGTCCCTTGAATCGCGGAAGGGGGTCAGATTGGAGGACCTCTCTGTACCCCCATGCTCATTTTCCAAGGAGAGGGCAAAACCGCTCTCCAGCTTTGCCAGCGTGGGTGGTTGGAGAGTGAGGAAAGCGTGACGTCTCTCTCTGGAGAAGGTGCTGTGCCTTCAGGTGCTTCAAAAAGCTATCGGCCAGAGCCATTCTTTGGCGTTCCGAAAGAGAAACGCAGACCCCTGGGGCTAGCCGTGGGCTCCGGAGGTGTTGGGAGAATAGAGCGGACGGGGGCGGAGGAGGCGGAGCGAAGTGGGTCTCTTTGAAAGCCTCGAGTGCCTATAGAGGGGATTGTTTGCTTATTTCGAGACGAGAGGAGGGAAGGGAAATGAAGTGTTTTGAGATAAAGATGAAGAGGCCTGGTGTTGGATGCAGTGCAGGGAGAGAATTTGCAAGCGCGGGAACGGCTAGATGGAGCATCTATGGAGATAAAAAAACAAATATTGCTAAAGATGCAGGGAAAAAAATCCCCAGTTTTGCTTTTGCACACAGTTGAATTTTGCAAATCTCAGCTTGCACTCCCAGGGCTCAAGCCCCCAGAAAAAACTGTGTGCCCTTTCACGTGTTGTTGGATTGCAGCTCCCCAAATCCCCAATTGCTGGATAAGGCTGCTGGGAGTTACAGTCCAGTACCATCCAGAGGGTTGCTTGATTGCTGCCTCGGGGGGGACTAGGGAGCCCAGGTGGCGCAGTGGTTAAATGCCAGTACTGCAAGCCAGAAGGTTGTGAGTTCGATCCTGCCCGGCTCCAAGGTTGACTCAGCCTTCCATCCTTTCCCAGGTCGGTAAAATGAGTACCCAGCTTGTTGGGGGCATGTATAGAAATGTTTCGAAATACATGCTATTTGTAAGTTGTTCGCCGCCTCGATCCATATGGAGAGGCGGGATACAAATAAATAAATAAAAATAATAAATAAAATAAATAATACTACCTTCCAGACTCCCCCAACTCGGCACTCTCAGGACACGTTGCGCTACAAGTCCCATCATCTCCAGCACTACCAATAGCAAAGTTGGGAACCAGCAGGAAGTGGGGTTAGGAATAAAAATAAAGCAGGGTTGAGAATCAATGTCTCTCTCAGACAAAGTTGTGCAAGGATGGGATAGGAAAGCAGGGGGAATGCATGGTCTAGGAGCAACCATGAAGAAGCCCCTATTTAAAGAGGGTCATCATGTCATCTTTCCATCCTCATTTTTCTGAGCTAAAGACGCCCAGCTCCACATCCTTCCTGAATTGTGGTGCCCAGAACTGGACACAGTATTCCAAATGGCGTCTGACCAAAGCAGAACACAATGGTACCATCCCTTCCCTTGACCTAGATGCTATTCTCCCATTGATGCAGCCCAGAATCACATTGGCCTTTTTAGCTGCCGCATCACACTGCTGACTCATGTTCAACTAAGACTCCAATCCCTTTCCCACGTTACTGTTTTCAAGCCAATCCGTGCATTTCATTTTTTTTCCTGCCCAAATGTAATGCCTTACATTTCTCCCTGTGGAAATCCATTTTGTTTGTTTTGGCCTTAGGTCGAATTTCTCTTGTTCTCTGAAGCCATCGGTTGGTTTTGTAGCCACTGGAGCAGCAAATGACAAATCTGGTCCATTTTTCTACATTACCTCCTTTCGGATATTTAAAAAGAGTTATCATGTCCCCTCTTAACCTTCGCTTCTCCAGGCCAGTTCTCTAAGCCTCTCCTCATAGGCCTTCATGGTTTCCAGGCCTTTGACCATTTTGGTCACCCTCCTCTGGACATGTTCGAGCTTGTCCATATCCTTCCTAAACTGTGGTGCCCAGAACTGGACCCAGGATTCCAGGTTGAGTCTGACCAAAGCAGAATAGAGTGGGGCTATCACTTCTCTTGACCTAGACACTATACTTCTATTGATGCAGCCCAGGATCGCATTGGCCTTTTTAGCTGCCACATCACACTGTTGCGGACCAACAGTGATTCTGATGCAGACCAGAATCACATCCGGTCACCGTAAATCGAAAGCAACGGCTAGTAAAACTAAGGGCCTCCCAGCTTTTGGTGCCGTACGCTGTAAGCGAGGCATTTGCTCCGACGTCCTTCCCTAAACACCTTTTGTCAGGAGCATCTAATCTTAGCGCCTGTCTCTTTCCTTCCTCCTCCTCTCCCCGCCACCAAGTCACCCCACTTGGTTTCACCATGGAGATCAAAGGCAACCAGCTCTTTTCTCTCTGCACTGAGATGCCGTTTCATTAGGGATGCACAGCTCTCTTCTTCTGACAGCCCTAGCTTTGCAGGCGAAGAGAGACAAGGCCTGCAGAGAAGCAGGGGGAGATGCCAATTAAACAGGATGGAAGCCTCGGGACCGGATTGGCTCAATCTGGCACAGCGACTGTTCTTTTTTTCCCCTTCCTGGGTCTTCCAAAGTATATAGCGGGGATGCCTCTGTTGCGCTGCCCGATACATGGGATGCCCCTCAAACTGTTGGACGGCCCCCAATTTTACTTCCCCTTTTTTCGAATTTTACTTCTACCTGTACACGAAAGCCCCCAGCTCTGTATCCGATGCGGTAACATCATAGAAAGATAGAGCTGGAAGAGACCCCAGGGGCCATCTAGTCCAACCCCCTGCTATGCAGAACACCCATCAAAGCATTCCCAAGAAATGGCCATCCAGCCTCTGCTTAAAAACCTCCAAAGAAGGAGACTCCACCATGGAGGCAGCAGATTCCACTGCTGGACAGCCCTGACCATCAGGAAGTTCTTCCTGAGGTTCAAGTGGAATCTCCTTTCCTGCAGCTTGAATCACGAAACATTTCTGGGATTTTACGCACATCTGACGATCTCTTTGTCAATTTATCCTCTGGAGGGGTCGTCCTCATCTCCGTAAATTCCTATCCAGGGACTTTTCCCTTACTAGATATGTTGGGTTGCAGCTTCTATCATCCCCAGATAATGATGCTAGCCCCCTCTCTCATTGGCTGCCCTACTGGATGTCACAGAATGTTTGCAGGAAGGTGGGAGAAAGATGGAAAGGTAATTTTTCCTCCCCCTCTATTCCACCCGCTGCTCCAAAATCCCCTTCCAGTGCCGGCCGTGCCTTTGTCCTTCCGTCAAACCCGCCGCAGTCTCCATGGCATCCGCCTGTATAGGAAAGCCTCCAGCGCTGTATCAGAATGAATCCCCCGGGGAGAAAGAGGATTTGAAAGCAAGGCCGTGCGGCTGATCCAATTAAAGCAGCCCGAATGGAAGTGGAGCACGCTTCTTTCCAAAAGGCGGGGCCCCCCTCGCCCCTCGCTGACAGTCCCGTCTTGACGCCACACCGAAAGAGTCACCCATTTTAAGCACTGATTTCACAAAGCGATGGAGAGAAGGGAGAATTTCTTTTTTTTTAAAAAAGAGAGCCTTGGTTAAATAAAAGGACTTGGGGGCTCACAAGCATAAAGCAGTGCAATGAAGTGGTTCGAACACCGGACTATGACTTTGAGGTTTGTATCCTTGCTCGGCCACGGAAACTCACTGGATGACCTGCTCCAAATTGCACAATGACAAAGATCCTCTGAATAAATCTTACAAACTAGCATGGCGAAGCAATCTGAATGTTGGATTAATAGCAGAGCCAGTGTGGTAGTGGTTTGAGCGTTCGACTATGGCCCTGGAGACCAGGGTTTCATTCCCCGCTTGGCCATGGAAACCCACTGGGTGACCTTGGGTGCGTCACACACTCTCGGCCCCAGAAAACCCCACGACAGGTTCGCCTGAGAATGGCCGTAAGTCGGAAACGAGCTGAAGGCAAACAACAACAACAGAACTAGTTTGGGAAAAACTAAGGATAGGTTCCTCTCCAAAAACAGAAGAGCAACTCGACGTGTTTGAGCAAACGAGATATCCGAAACTAACCGTATGTGCGCATGTAAAACGAAACAACCCGGTCAGGTTGCATAAGTAAACCAAGAAAGTTTGAACCTTCCAGGCACTGCTTGAAAGCTTCTTGCAAAATGCACTCCAGGGTGATTCTCTGTTTAAATGTTGGTACTTTCAATATTTCTTTCCCTAGAGATTTACGCTTTTGAGAGAAGCAGCAAGGCAGGTTTATCTCCTCTCCTCTTTTCAATCTGCTTTGCCATTCGCGCATGCTCGGTAAGGGATTTGGGAGGCAACTGCTGTTTCCCTTACCTGTTGTCGGCCGGTCGGTATGGCTACAGGAGGATCACCTTGGAGAAAAATCCTATCTTATCCTAGTTTTCCTGTAGAAAAGCTGCTCCAACCTGACACAGAAAACCTTTGTTCCTCCACCCCTCCTTGCAAAGCTGATGCTGCTAGAAAACATTCTAGCTAAACAGAGGACAAGAAGGAAACTGCACACAATGGCTTTGCTGAAAGGAGCTTCTTTGCGAAAGGCTCTGTTAACTAGGACATGCACTTATAGGCATCTGTCATTTTTTACTTACACACACACATCACTATCGGGATTCACCCACCCCAATTGCTACGCTCGTCCATCTTCAATTCCTTGCCTGTCGTCCTCAATTATCCTAACATTTCAAATGGCAGCTTTGCTATAGCAACAGAACATCTAGGGACTCAGAGCATTCCTTTCCTTGGTTGTAAAAACAACACACACAAAACAGACTACAGTCTGAGAGAATAAACACTGGTGTTGCCACATTGGGCATCTCAGGAGTCACTCTGAAGCCTGTGGGCAGAGGAAAAGCACTCTGTACATGCCTCTGAGCCCTCTTCACTGTTAATTCACATGTGAATGGTAGATTGCAGAGAAATTAATTAGCTCTGTGTTTTGAAGGTTTTGTGTCTTTAATTAACATCTCACCTTTCCACCCCAAAAGGCATTCAAGTAACGAAAGAGATCAGAAAGGAAGCCTTACTTATAGTGTAACCACAAAAGAAATAACTTTAACAAAACCAAAAGCCATTTCCAGATAACCGACCTGTTCAGCATTTCCCGGACGAACGTATGGATCAGAATGCAGCCGTCGTTCAGATGGTTTTTTGATTTTGTCTCCAAAGTCAGCTGAAAAATTGCAAACAGAAAACATACATTCAGGAAAGACACAGAAAGCCGTGTGCAATTTTGTGCATTTTTTTAAAAAATTATTTTGAAAAATTGCAAATTGATGGAAAATTGGATGCAGGAGACTCTGGACTCCGTAAAGCCGGCATGGGGCCACTATGGTGTTTTTGGCCAGGGGTCGGCAGCTACAACGGGGGGTGGGACCCATATTTGCACCCTGTGGCTTCCAATAAGCCATACCACACCTCGTGGAAGTGACCAGAAGTGATGTCACATCACTTCCCGTCCCAAGGATTGGAACGCGGAGCCCACGACCCTCTCCGTCCTGCTTTATGCCACTCACCCCAGGCACCCTTTTGTGACGGTGGTATTTTGGGAACTCGGTTTCCACATTAACTGGAAAAACCAGCTCATCAGCGTGGAGATTGACAATCCCTCGGCTAGACGGTCCGAATCTCTTCCCAGTCTCATTAGAGCCCCTTCTCCGTGAGGGCTTTCCAATCCCTTTCATTAAGGCTGTGTCCTCGGTGCTCGTTAATACCGCCAAACGACCGCAGAGCAACCAACCGGGTTTGCTCTTTCTGCCTTCGACGTGCCGGGCTGAAACGAGAAGAGAGCAAAGACGTTTTCTCCTTTTATTTCTGTGACGACGCTGGGATCATTTCTTTATTTTACCAAAAGGGCACTAGCTGCAAATTGTTTCCACCAAAAATGTGCATCTAATGGGGAGGCAAGAGTTCATGCCATCTCACCTCTTACGGTGGCCTCTGGCCACTCCCAATCATGCAAAATATTGCCATTTTGTTAAAAACACAGGGAATCACACGTTAGGAAGCATGACCTTCCTTCACACCAAGTTGCATAGCTCAGCACGTACCTGGCTTTCTTAAAAATCAGGGCCAAGATCCTGTATCCGATGTGCAGCTTTACCATGACAGAACTGCGCCAGCGTGACACTGGCCATTTCCGCATTACGCTGTTACAGTGCTCTTATTCCACTTCCAACGTCTTGTGGAATTCTGGGGTTTGTAGTTTCCTGAGGCCAAAGAGCTCTCTGGCTGAGGATTCCAAAGGCTCCTCCCTAAAGTGCAAAGCCCAGGATTCAATGGTTGAAAACTGAGCTTGGAAGTGACACGTTCAAAATAAAAGGTTTCATGCAATTCACTTCTTTTTGCAAGAACTAAGCCTCTTCCATCCATAACGTGGCAAGGGATCACCTTTCTTTTGCAAAGGAACGGCAACATTTTGAATTACTTTTATAGTTGCATCTCCATACCTTGTTTGGTGCCACAGCTTGTTTCATTCTGCACAGGAACTAAAAGCTCAATTACTTAACATCTTTTGACGAGAAAGGAAACACAGAGTTACTTTTTAGAAGGCCTTGGTAGAGTTGTTCCGCTGTTACTGGGTGCCTCAGATCATTCCTGACTTATGGAAACCCCAAGAGGGACCTACCATGAGGTTTTCTGGGGCTGAGAGTATGTGACATACACAAGATCACCCAGTGGGTCTCCATGGCCAAGCATGGAATCAAACCGTGGACTCCAAGGTTGCAGTCCGATGCTGAAATGCTGGTAACCAGTTTCTTCTCCGAAGAAACATCCCAAGCTCTCGATAGAACTCTTAACAGCGACGGCCAAATTACAACCTCCATACCCAACAGCAGTCTATCTCCAAATTTCCTGGGAACAAGCAACAGAAAAGAAGCCACTTTCTGAGAGCCTTCACGGTAAAGCAATTTTTTTCAAGTCGTAGAGGTAACTGTCCATCCCATCTTGCCTACTGCCGACTGGTGGGGTGGTATGAACTTTGCCTGAACTTTAGGAGAGTTATTGGGAGGGTTTAAAGTTTGGACCACAACACAAAGCAGATACATTTCCCCACTCCACTGATATGGAGTCTTAAAGCGGCCGCTGAACTTAACCTTACATACTCCAAAGGCCAGCCAGTGCACGGAAGCGCCAATTTGGGGACTGACAAATGTTCCTCCAATGCTGTGTGTGTGTTTCTCTCCGCCTCCAGTGCCCTCCAGCAGTCGGATCTATCCCCCTCTTGTTTAGAACCATCGTCCCTCCCTACAACAAACACCAGCTCCACCGGCAAAAGAAAGAAAGATTGGGATTTTATTGCTGCCAATTAGGATAATGTGCCGTTTCCTCTGTGCAATCTGCTTAGCAAAGACGGATCACCCGTGCCGAGCAAGGAGAGGCGGAGAGACGTCGGCAAAGCTGTGTGTTGCACATGCAAAGAGGCGGGAGAAGCATCCAATAAACCTCTCGCCTTTTCTTTCTCTCTCTCATATTCTCCTTCCATGTGCTAGCTGATTCCGCTGTGATCTCTGAGGGACACAAAAAACACCAGGCACAGCTCTACGAAGACTGGGTGCCATCAGTTGTGAGAGATGATCCCTCCATGTTCCAATTCCCACTGCTCTGGCTTTTGGGGGAGAGAAGAACAGCCAGGTGTGGCTCCATTACGCCTTGGCCCAACCTCATGAGAGGCCGTCCCTCCATGTTCCCGAAGCCATTGCTTTGGCTTCAGAAGGAGAGAAGAGCAGCCAAGCACAACTCCGTCATGCTTGGCCCAGTGGCTGAAGAAAGGCTCTCCTTCCATGTTCCAATTGCCGTTGTTCTGGGTGCCATTCCCCACCCCAGAACCCAGACAGGACCCTTCCCAACAGCCACAACACAGAGGCATAAGAGGGACAGTAAGAGGAGTGTTTATATATTAAGGATGCATCAATTAGACAAACAGCTGAGGGAGGTTCTCAGCCAATATAAAGAGGGAACAGAATGGGAGGAAGCCGTTGCAGTCAACTGTTCCGATTGGTGGAAGCAACCTGACTTACATTCGGATCCCTTGCTCATGCTCCTAGAAACCTTGGCTTTTGCCTTATGTACGGACTTCACCACTGGACTGTTGCTCTGGCTTTGCAAAATGACGACCGGTAATTTGTTAACGGAGTAATACAAGCTTGCTAGGAGGCTCTAATTAGACAGCTGTAAGCTTTGGCTGGCTGCCGGCACAGGACGCTGGCCTCGGAGAGGAAGAAGAGCAGCTGGGCACAACTCCATCTTGCCGGGGCCCAGATGCAAATGAAAGACCCTCCCTCTATGTTCCAAAAGCCATTTGCTTTGCCTTCTGAGGGAGAGAAGAGCAGCGAGGCACAGCTCCATCACACCTTGTCCCGGTGGCTGGTGAGAGGCCCTCCCTCCATGTTCCAGCTACCATTGCTCTGGCTCAGAGGGAGAGAAGAGCAGCCAGCATCAGATGGACTTAAGTCTCTCCTTCATTGCTACCTCCTTTTCCCACTGCCGTCTCCTTTTTCCTTGCGTTTGATGTCTTATTTCGATTCTAAGCCCGAGGGCGTGGAACAGTCAAACCAAAAAGGCCCGCGATCCTTTTTGACGGGGTGTAAGCATTCCAAATAAATAATTCACATCACAGATATTTCTTTAAAACTGACAGCATTACGGCTCATCCTCCCTTCCCCACTTCTGCACGGACAAAGAACATCACGGCAACGGAGATGTGCTTCTTTCTGTACGCAGGTACCTCGAGACAGGTACATCATGTAGGCTGGAGAAATACAGTTCCTTAGAAACCTTGGCTATCATGACTCAGGCGTCCAGCAGTGACTTCGAGGCCTTTTCACACCATGTAGTTACAGCCCGGCTTTCTACTTTGGCTACCATGGCAACATCCTATGGAATCCAGGTTTTTGGGTTTTTTTGGTAGGATCTCAGGTAGGCGTCGTATCACTTTTCCTTTCCGTATGACGCTCCAGCAGACACTGTTGACAGACGCGATCAATACTGATTTTTCAAGACATTCCCACAAGCTTAGGAAAGGACTCCGACTCCCAGAATCCGGGCACGGACCGATTTCTGGAAACTGGAGCCTGCTCCAACTCCATGGCTGAGAATTCTAAGTACTCCTCCCTAAACTACCAATCCCAATCTCACAAGGAGTTCTTATTTGAAAGGCTCTCCTTCCATCCCAGCCGCCACTGCCCTGGCCTTGGAGGGCAGGAAAACGACACAGCTCCATCATGCCCAGAAGCAGAGGAAAGACCCTGGGGTTGATTTGCCCTGAAAATAAGTAGAAAAGGCTGTTTTCTGGACAAAACAGCCATGCACGAATTTTGCACAGAATACATCCCAAATTGCAAATGGCTTGAAATTAAAAAAAGTGTGGTTTTTGAAGTCTCTCTCCCAGCACGGGGGAAAATGGTAATTTTACTCATTGCTTCCTCCAAGAAGAAAATTAGTGGCAATCACATCCCCATGTTTATTAGAATTTAGAAACCTTTTCTCATGGGCGAGCTTTCCATCCAGGTCTTCTCCAAGGTGACCTGCCGGTAACCAGCTCCATCCAGTCCTGCTCGGGGCCAGGAGAGAAAGCCGCAACCTTCTCTTAATGAAAAATAATTGCTAATCATCCCTGTCCGTTGTTTACCCAGGAATGATTTAAGCGCGTTTCAGGCTAGGCTGAGCATCTTAAAAGGTGTTTTTGTGCCCATCGGGACTGCGTTCCCCTCCTCGACAATAAACACATCCGCGCTGCCGTAATGATCTTGTTCTTTGCCACTCCTGCATTGCCGAAAGAGAGAGAGAGAGAGAGAAGGGGGACATGCATGAGGGAGAGGGAGGTTCACTTAATAGGGTTCATCCATAAAAGACATGCAAAAATCTATGCCATGCGTTGGGGAGACGGCCAGGGAGCACATCGTTGCTGCTCCCATTTTTCCAAAACCCTAATTGTAGGAGGCGGCTTGTTGGATTTGCAGGGCAAAGCTGCGCAAATCCGAAGCAGCGTCTTCTTTTGAGGGCAAACGGCCCACCTTGTAGGGCTGGCGTTAGGGGTTATTGCTGGCAAAGTATCTCCGGCAGCTGTGTTTGATTTCTCCCTGTTTCCCTGCTGTGCACAGTCTCAGGGGAGATGATATATGAATTCTTCACATACCTCCACTTTTCGTTCTGTGTATCTAAGCATTCTTTGTCATCATTCCATGGCGAGATGTAATTTGTTCCAAAACACAGACAAAACAAGAGCTGGCTGATCAAGGTGCTGGGCTAGGACTGGAAAGATCCGAGTTCAAATCCTTGCTAGGCTGAGAAAACATGTAGAATAATCCTAGTTAATCCTTCCTCTCTTAGCCTGAGCTACCTCGCAGCGTTGTTGTTAAGACAGAGGTGGGGAGCTGTGGTGGGTCGGCGGGGCATTCTTCCATCCCTGGAACCCTCTGGGGGCCCCACAGGCTGCCAAAAAAATTGTGTCAAACATTATTGTCTTTTCTAGTGCTTCATGCCTTTCCATATGTTCAAAGTACGACAGCCCTGGTTTAGTCATCTTGGTTTCTTGGGAGAATTCAAGCTTGATTTTCCCTAGGACCCATCCCTTTTCTCTTTTTAGCACTCCAGGGTGCTCTAGCACCACATTTCATTGCAAATTGTAGCAACCTGATCCCTAGATTCGCACTCAGATCTTTCCTCTTATCCAGAGCTCAGCTCACTAAAACTGGAGAATCTACACTTTCACCGTCTACCTGGAGATGACCCATGAACACTGGAGATTCAGAACAAAGCAATGAGGTACGGCAATCCCAATGCAACCCCACAAGAGAGCAAAGAAATTCAAATTCTAAGCATTTGGATCATTTTTAAAAATGCATATATGATGACGAAGCACGTTAAGCAATGGCTTGTTTGAGCAAAACTGCACCGAGAAATGCGCAGGCCTTGAGAGAAGAGAAATCCAGAGCTTGAAAGCACCAGGTTTCAACATTAAATGCGCTAACGTCGGGAAAATCAATTCATTATCGTTAAGATTGGGGAAGGCAGACAAATTTAATTTGCTGGCGGAATAGATATTAATTGGTTGATTAAATCGTTCGTTCAAAGGAGGGATGGGAAAGATATTTGCAAATATTTGAGTTCCAGATTTTAAAAAAGGGAGTCTCCCGAGTGTTGGAAAACGCTGACGGGAATCCTGAATGGGCGAAAAAACGTCCACAGTTTAGGATCAATTCTGTGCAAGAAACACAAGCGGGAAAACATGTGCTGAGATGGCAGTCTATGTCTTGCAACTTTACGCATCTATGGCTATACTAAAAGAATTATTAAGTAGAAAAGAAAAGCAACCAAGAACCAACCATCCTATATAACAATACGTAGAACTACAAAGACACAATAATGCAATACAAATAAGAAAACCACAAAATTACAAGCGTCTTACAAAACCACAATAACAAACAAACAAAACCTAGAAATATATTCTGCTTTGGTCAGACCTCACCTGGAAGGCCGTGTCTGGTTCTGGGCACCTCATTTCAAGAAGGATGTTGACAAGTTCAGAAGAGGGTGACCAAAATGGTGGAGGGTCTGGAAGCCACAAAGCCCTATGAGGAGCGGCTTAGGGAGTTGGGGATGTTTAGTCTGCAGACGAGAAGGTTCAGAGGGGACAGGAGAGCCATGTTTAAATATCTGAAGGGATGCCATGTTGAAGACGGAGCAAGCTCGTTTTCTGCTGCTCCGGAGACGAGGACACGGAGCAATGGATTCAAGCTGCAGGAAAGGAGATTCCACCTGAACCTCAAGAAGAACTTCCTGATGGTAAGAGTGGTTTGGCAATGAAATCTGGTGCTGCCTCCATGGAGCGTGGTGGAGTCTCCTTCTTTGGAGGTTTTTAAACAGAGGCTGGATGGCCATTTTCTGGGGGTGCCGTTAGTGTGCATGGCAAGGGGGTTGGACTGGATGGCCCCTGGGGTCTCTTCCAACTCCAATTAATATATTTTGCCAATTAAACCATATCGGGACGTGGGTGTGCGCGGCCTGCTAACAACTAGGCGACTTCTGAGGCCTGTCCCAGCTTTGTTAGCCAATTCTTTCAACCTATCTGCCCCTAAATGTCTCACTCGCGCTGCCACGTTTGGACTTCTGGGTCAAGAACTTCCTTTTCTGCTTGGTATCGAACCTTTCTTTCCCTGCTGTCGGCCGCGCTCTGGCTCTGCAGTGGAAAAGGACACAGGTCGCCTTTCATGCCTTTTCCAAAGACGAGGCCGGGCTTTGCATCAAACGCCGGCTGCCAGGATTACCTTTAGTTGAAAGCCTGCGAGTTTCTCCTTGTTTTCCCCCTGCTTTCTTTGGACGTGCGCTACTTCCTCTCCACCACAAAAGAAGACATCATGTTCTTTGGTTTTTATTTAGGTTGGGTTTAAAAAAAGGGAGAGAGAGAGACATTGCAAGTGACCTCACCCCGGGGTAGCTCCAGAAGAGCTTTCATGCGGGTTACGGGTTCGAAACACAGGCAGCCCACCACGCAGGGGGTGATCAGAGACCACCTCGTTCCAGGAAAAACGAGGACAGGCATTGAAGGTGCAAAAATAGGACCGAATCTATTCTTTGCATCCCGGCTGCGTTTGTTCCTTCTCCCGGCTTCTTCCCTCGCTCCTCAATCGCCTCCTTGCAAAACGCCGCCGATAAATCTTTTCACGGATTTTTTTTTCTTCTCCCCCCAGTTTTTCAAGCACACCTTTATGATTGAAGCGAGACCCAGGGAGAGCAAATCTCGCTCGGAAAGCCGAAGCGACAAGTAATTTTTCTCTGGAGGTGCTGCGTGGCAGGGAAAAAAAAGAAGGGAGGACGGAGAGGAAAAAAAAAACATACACAGGTTTTTGGCGCCGGTTAAAGGAAAAGGGAGAGATAGAGATTCATTTGGAGGAGGGCAGAATAGAGATGGCCTTGCCGTCATCTTCGACTTATGGCAACCCTATGGGTCAGAGACCTCCGAGCTACCCTATAGCCCCAATTGCCCTGCTCCGGTCTTGCAGATTCGGGATAGGTCGTCCATCCGTAATGCAGTCTTCCTCTTTTCCTACCGCCTTCCGCCTTCCCAAGCATTATTGTCTTTTCTAGGGAGTCATCCCTTCTCAGGATACGGTCAAAGTATGATAGCCTCAGTCTGGTCATCTTGGCTACTGGGTAGAATCATAGAATCACAGAAATGTAGAGTTGGGAGAGACTCCAGGGGCCATCCAGTCCAACCCCCTGCCATGCAGGAACACCCTCAAAGCATTCCCGACAGATGGCCATCCAGCCTCTGCTTAAACACCTCCAAAGAATAATAGAATCATAGAAATGTAGAGTTGGAAGAGACCCCAGAGGCCATCCAGTCCAACCCCCCACCATGCAGGAACACCCTCAAATCAATCCCGACAGATGGCCATCAAGTCTCTGCTTAAAAACCTCCAAGGAAGGAGACTCCACTACACTCCAAGGCAGCAGATTCCACTGCCAGACAGCCCTGACCGTCAGGAAGTTCTTCCTGAGGTTCAGGTGGAATCTCCTTTCCTGCAGCTTGAATCCATTGCTCCTTGTCCTGGTCTCTGGAGCAGCAGAAAACAAGCCCCCTCCTTCCTCTACGTGGCATCCCTTCAAATATTTAAACATGGCTCTCATGTCCCCTCTTAACTTCCTCTTCTGCAGACTAAACATACCCAGCTCCCTAAGTCTATCCTCACAGGGCATGTCTTCCAGGCCTCTCACCATTTTGGTCGCCCAGAATTCAGGCTTTGTTTGCTCCAGGACCCGTTCCTTTGTCTTTTTAGCAGCCCGGGGTATTCATGGGACCCTTCTCCAGCACCACGTTTCCAAGGAGCGGACTTTCTGATCAGCTTTCCTCACTGTCCAGGTTTCACACCCATACATAGAAATGGGGAATATAATGGCATTTGAAGGGATGTCATGTTGAGGAGGGAGCAGGCTTGTTTTCCGCTGCTCCGGAGACCAGGGCAAGGAGCAATGGATTCAGGCTGCAGGAAAGGAGATTCCACCTTGAACCTCGGGAAGAACTTCCTGACGGTCAGAGCTGTCCAGCAGTGGAATATGGAGTGTGGTGGGGTCTCCTCCTTCTTTGGAGGTTTTTAAGCAGAGGCTGGATGGCCATCTGTCAGGAATGCTTTGATGGATGTTCCTGCATAGCAGGGGGTTGGACTGGATGGCCCCTGGGGTCTCTTCCAACTCTGTGATTCTATGATCCCAACTTTAGTATTCAATGATATATCTTTCCACATTAGGATTTTGTCTCCTTCCTTCCTAGCTGCCCTTCCAAGTCCTCATCTTCTTCTTGACTGCATTCTGATTAAGGGCTGAGCCAAGTTATAGAAAATCTTGAGCTATTTTAGAGTGTCTTTCGTCTGCTTTACGGTTAGGTAAATCACCGGTGGTCACTATTTTTATTTTCCTACTGTTCAACTGTAGGCCTGACTTTGCTCTTTCTGTCTTGACTTTCATAGAATCATAGAAACACAGAGTTGGAAGAGACCACAATGGCCATCGAGTCCAACCCTCTGTCATGCACTCAAAGCACCCCCAAGCAAATGGCCATCCAGCCTTTGCTTAAAAACCTCCAAAGAAGGAGGAGATTCCACCACACTCCTTCGAGGCAGCATATTCCACTGTCAGGAAGTTCTTCCTGGTGTTTAAGTGAAATCTCTTTTCCCGTGGTTTGGAGCCGCTGCTCCTTGTCCTCGTCTCAGGAGCAGCATAAAACAGGCTTGCTCCATCTTCAACAAATACTTAAACGTTGCTATCATACCCCCTCTTAACCTTCTCTTCTCCAGGCTAAACATCTCTGGCTCCCTCAGCCACTCTTCATAGGGTTTAATGGCTTCCAGACCCTCCACCATTTTGGTCGCCCTCCTCTGGACACGCTCCGGCTTGTCAACATCCTTCTTGAATTGAGGTGACCACAACTGGACACAACATTTCTGCATTTCTGGACACAGTATTTCTTTAAGTATTAAGCCTTTCTTTAAGAGCAATGCATAGTTTTCCAACCCGACGAACCACGGGTACGTTTTATGAAGATGCACACCCCATACGGAATTCCAGCCCTGGTTTTCCTATCGCCTGTGGACCTCTCCCCAGAAATGAAGGGAACCAGCTTGCTAGCAGCCCTGCCACAGCCCCCCAAAGCTTTTCCCACTGCTCCGGGTTGCCTGAGAGATCCATTTGGGGGCAAAAATGTGCTCCGCTCGGCTCCCTTGTTTTTCTCCCGCTCTCCGGTTCGGCTCCAGAGTTAGCTACGCTTGAGGAAACCGCCACAATCGATGTTCTTTTTCCCCCCTCTCGGCAGCGTCTATCCAAGCCATCTCTCTTTCTCTCCAGCGCTGATGCCATCCCAAGCCAGCACGGCTTCGGGGCCTGGGAAAAGGGGCTCCGAAAAAGACGCTTTTCAGGGAAAGGGGTTGTGCGGGTGCCAGAACACATGGGTGTGTGGCAAAGTTGCACGAGTCCTAAAACCAAGCCCAATATATAGGCTTTATATTGGTCATAGTGGACTCATTGGACGAACTGGGTTTCCTTTATCGCTCTGATTTATTTCTATAGTGCCATCGGTGTCCATGACACTTCATAAAGTAAAAATAAAAAAAAAGAATGCAATCAGACCGACCCAAGGCATGTAATCAAGACAGACAGACACACACACACAGTGTGGTGTGTTGGTTAGACAATCTATTTACAACCCTGGCTGTGTCACACACTCTCAGCCCCAGAACCCACCCTAAGAGTCACCATAAGTGAGAAAAGGTTTGAATCCATTGCTCCGTGTCCTAGTTTGCATCGGGAGGTCCTTCATTTGGCAGCGAGTCAGTCGTCTGAATGTTGGATATGACCTTGGAGACCAGGTTCGATTCGCCGCTCGGCCATGGAAACCCACTGCGTGACCTCGGGCACGTCACACTCTCTCAGCCCCAGAAAACCCCACGATAGGTTCACTTGATTATAAGTCAGAAACAACTTGAAGACGTATGAAAACAACTAGTGAGCCAATGTGATGTAGCAGCTTGAGAAATAGACGACAACCCTGGAGACCAAGGTCTGATTCTCCACTTGGTCATGGAAACCCACGTCACATACTCTCAGCCCACGGTAGATTCGCCTTAGAGTCACCCTAAATCAGGAACAACAACACAACCACACTGCTTTCTTCACTGCCCAGCTTTCCATACCGTATATTGGAAGGGATGCCATGATGAAGACGGAGCAAGCTTGTTTTCTGCTGCTCCAGAAACTAGGACACGGAGCAATGGATTCAAACTACAATAAAAGAGATTTCATCCAAATACCAGGAAGAACTTCCTGTAAGTCAGAGCCGTTCGACAGGGGAATAGGCTGCCTCGGGTGGTGGAGCCTCTTTCTTTGGAGGTTTTTAAAGAGAGGCTAGATGGCCATTTTCTGGGGGTGCTTTGAGTGTTTGTTCCTCATGGCAGGATCAGGTTGGACTCGATGGCCATTGTGGTTTCTCTCGACTCTGGGTTCCTATTATTCTATGTATAAGAAACTGGAAATGCTACCGCCTGGATGATCCTGATCTTTGGTATTTAAGGCGACCATTTTTCCTCCAGCCATCAAACTGACCTGCACGACAAACACGTGAATTGCTCAAAACCTCATTTGACATTAATACTCGCTTTTGTTCAGAGCTAATTACAATCTTTTCCAAGAATATCTTAAGGCTAGGAAGAAAAAGAAAAAAGCCCTCCCTTGAAACAAGCCCATCTAATGGAGGTGATGCCAGACCGGCTCCCCTTTTTCTTGAACGACGGAATATTTATCCGTGGGGTTCAAAGGAGTTTCAAAGCAGCCCCGGCTTTGAAGTCAAGATAATATTTCCCACCCACCCCGCCTCCCTCTTCTGCCCACCCCCCCTTGAAAATTATAATAACGTCTCCAAAGAGCGTTTCGCGGCAAGGCAAATATGAGGCAGAGATGTGTTACTTTATTCTAAATTTAAAAAAAAATAAAAGAAATTATGTATTCAGATGCAAATGTTGCAGAAACAGGGGTGGGCGAGGTATATGCTAATGCCGTCGCCTTTGATTAGGGGATAAAGGATAAAGACGCCAGATTTCTGGCGCTTTTCCCTGAGTTGGAGAAAAGAGAGAGTTCCTACGACCCCACCGTTGCGGCCCGACTTGAGCCTTGCCCATCTCCCCTCCAAAGCCAGGGTCCGTCCGCCAATTGGCATCTCTGGGAAGTGAGAGGTGTGCGTGTGTTTTTAAAAAGACCCTCTTGTTGGGTTCAAGAGGAACGTCTGATGTTGGCAGGGTTGCAAGGAGTCTAGGAAAACCACCCCCGTGGCAAAGCGATGCCTGCAGAAGCAAGGATGAGCAAAGCCATTGCAACTAGTGGAAGCTACTCGTTTTCTGGTGTTCCTTCTTCTCCTTCCACTAGGGGGCAATAGACCAAAAGGGAAGAAGTTGGTGGGCATAGCCTAGATGGGTGTGAAAGGTGAAAGGTCAGAGGTGGAGCTTGGATTCCCCAGATGAGGGGTGGAACCCAGAGAAACATGTAAACCCGAAGGTAGAACTGGCCTGGATTCCACCAGACCAAGGATGGAGCTCTGCATAAGCTCTTTGAAGGAGGAGACCTTCAACGTTTGCATAGACATCTTTGCATAATGCAAAGACTGAAGGAGGATTGGGTTCAAAATCTGCAAGAACAGAAGTCGAGGTTGGGTCGAATCCAGTACGTGCAGCCTGGAAAGTAGCTGAGAATTTAGAGCCGAGAATGTAGAAGGTTGGAAGTGGCACCAGCTCGGAAGCTTTCAGATCAAGAATGGAGGCCAGGTAGAACTTGGTGGATGGAGGTTAGAAGATTCAGAAGGTTGAAGGAGGAAGCAGTTCAGAATCTCCAAGATTAGGAATGGAATCTGGGAGTGTGTACAAGGTTGGAGACAGAGACCATTCAGAACCTCCAAGATCAGGAGTGGACCTTGAGGAGAACGTGGTCTATGGAGCCTGGGAGAATAATGGAGAAGTTTGGAGGTAGAGCCTGTTGTAGGGCTTCTCAAATCAACATGGAACCCTGGTAGAACTTAGTGGGTGGAACATGGCAGGTTGGGGATGGAAGCTATTTAGAGTCTGAGCTCTGGTGGAGGGAGGGCTCAGGTAGAACTTGGTGTGTGGGACCTGGAGGAACGTGGAGGATGAGTTGGGAAAGGACGAGGGGCTCGGGCATGATGTGGACCTCCCCTTCCTTGATCTTCTCACCTCCTTTTTTTGCTGCTGTTGCTGATGGCCCTGCCGTTGTACAGAGTGAAGCAACTGCTTCAGGGATGGCTGACAGCAACGGCTGAAACAAAACCCAGAGCTGATTCACCGTACTCCAGACATGGAAGCCGCCCGCAGCGTGGAAAACCTCAGAAAGCCTAAGAAGCTCCTGAGCTTGGCAGTGTGGCAAGTGGCCAAATAGGCCAACTTCTAACTCCCTACCTTGCAGTGCCGTTCTAGCTATCTGTTGTGCCCCATAGGTGGATTTTTTCCCTTCTCCTCCTTCAATTCTTGCACGCTCCCTCCTTTCTCTGGCTGCTTTTTTTGTTCAGACGCAGCAGGGAACTTTGGGGCAGCTTTGATCCCCAACCGTCGCAGCTCCGGGTGACAATCGCTTCTCTCCCCACCGTCTCTCTGCCAGGTCTTTCCAGGTGGGATTCCCCCCCCCCTTTGAAAAGATGAATGGGGCAGGGTGGGTGACAGACTGGGGTGGCGTTCGTGGAGGGGGTCTCGGGTGCATTCGAGCTTTTCCTTCTGATGGGAAAATTAATTATTCACCACCCAGCGGATGAGAAGGCAAGAGGAAGCGTGAGCAAGGGGGTGCGTGTTTGCCATCGAGGCTGAAAAGTCTTCAGAACAAATCCGACAGGATGTCCTTGGGGGAAATCGGGGAGAAGAAGAGGTACAAAGAACTGGAATCTTTGGAGGCCAGACCCAACCGCGCTGGAGGGGAACGGGCTGTATCATTTTAGCTTTATGGGTTCTCTTCGCCACCCAAAGGAGAAGCAAAAAAAGGTTAAGCGGAATGCTGCAAAGAACTTCCACTCAATTCCTCAAAACTTTCAGCCAAGCTCCTTTTGACGTTTTGCCTACATGGGAAAGTTGGAAATCGACCTCAGATTTCTGCTTAGATTGAAATTTAGCTCAAGAAGCAATGTGTTGCTTGAGCATGTGCAGAGTGCCCAGGCATGGAAACCCACCTTGGGTGAGTCACACTCTCTCAGCCGCAGGGGAAGGCAAAGGCAAACCCCTCTCTGAAGATATCCTGCCAAGAAAGCCCTAGGATGGGGTAATAATAGTTTAGTTTAAGTACGGTGTATGAGTATACATTTTTTTCTCTTTTTATCTTTAGTAGGTTGAGTTTGCTGTTTGTCTTTACTGCCCGTTGGTTTGGTGGCTTTGCTGCTTCATGTATCTGTGTTAATTTTTAAAATCTCTGATTAAAAAAAGAAATTTGGGGCCACTCCGAGCAAGGCTCCGCCGCCTTCCCAGAGTTTGGTCCATTGACTCTCATGGGATTCGGCTAAATTATTTCCTCCCCTTCCCATCCTCCCAATGCATTCCTTCTTATAGCTCCGATCCCTTTTCTTTCTCCTGCTTTATTTTTAACACAGGCCTGCTTTGCTCTCCCGTAACCTTCCTCCCTATCCGTTCTTTGCAGAAAAAGGAGAAAAAATTGTATCTCCCAAACACACAACCCGGTCCCTCCCGCCAGTGACGAATTTATAGCAAACATGGGAAAGAGTAAAAGCAGATCGTAAAACAATGAAATGAGTCTGTGCGTTCGAAAGTTGGCGTGTGATACAGAATACAAGGGACATTTTATCCCCGGCAATAAAACATCTCACTTTGCCGTGAGCTTCTCCAGACATTCAATCATGAGATTTGAGGGGCTATTTAAGCCGCGGGGCGGGAGTTTGGGAAGGGAGGGGGAAGGCGGAGAGAATACGTTCCTCGGAAAATGGATTTTTCTTTCTTTCTTTTAACCCAGATGTCTTCTAGCAGACATCAAGAAATTCCCGAAATAAAGGAAGGAGAGAAGGATTGGAAGTCAAAATACCCCTGACAAATATGATTGCATATTTTACTTGCGAGAGCCAGCGTGGTGGAGTAGCTCAAGCATTGGGTTTAATTCAGCTATGGAAACCCAAGGGGTGACCTTGGACGCGTTACATACTCTCAGCCCCAGAAAACCTTAGGATAGGTTTGCCTTAGGGTCGCCATAATCATAGAATCATAGAAATGTAGAGTTGGAAGAGACCCCAGGGGCCATCCAGTCCAACCCCCTGCCATGCAGGATACCCTCAAAGCACTCCCAACAGATGGCCATCAAGCCTCTGCTTAAAAACCTCCAAGGAAGGAGACTCCACTACACTCCATGGAGGCAACATATTCCACTGCCAGACAGCCCTGACTGTCAGGAAGTTCTTCCTGAGGTTCAGGTGGAATCTCCTCTCCTGCAGCTTGAATCCATTGCTCCTTGTCCTGGTCTCTGGAGCAGCAGAAAACAAGCTTGCTCCGTCTTCAACATGACAAGCCTTCAGATATTTAAACATGGCTATCATGTACCCTCCTAACCTTCTCTTCTGCAGACTAAACATCCCCTGCTCCCTCAGCCACTCCTCGTAGGGCTTCATGGCTTCCAGACCCTCCACCATTTTGGACACGACCCAGCTTATCCATATCCTTCTTGAAGTGAGGTGCCCAGCACTGTATTCTAAATGAGGCCTAACCAAAGCAGAATAGAGTGGGACCATTACTTTCCTTGCTCTAGACACCATACTCCTATGGGTGCAACGAAGAATTGTGTTGGCTTTCTTGGTGGTCGATCATGCCTTAACCGCAACGAGCTCACAAAGCAACATAGCCACTGGTTCACAATAAGGAGGTCACCTCGAACTCCAAGTACCCAATCCAGGGAGTGATTAAAAAGGGAAAATGGACAAGGAGAGGGAGAAGAACCCGAGGTTGGAACTGCGGGACCAACTTTGCAAGGGGACCTATTGCACACCTTTCCCACCGGTTACCTTTCCTTACCCTTCCGCCCCGTTGATGTGCCCCCCCATTCTTCCTTCTCTGTCCTTCTCTGATTTAACTCAGTTTTCAACTGCGTGATTAATGAATCATAAAAAGGAACATCTCTCCAAAAAAAAGGGGGTGCTCAGCAGATGGGGTGGGGGACCTGCCACGTTTGCAGAAAGCACGGAAGACGCGGTCCATCCAAGTGTGCAAAAATTGACCGAATAGTGCCAGAAACGATTAACTAAAATAATGAAGAGAGGTTGTTTTTTTTTTAAAGAAAGCACTGCAGGGGAAAAAAAATTAAAGTCATTAGAAAAGAGGTCATTTTTATAGTTCTTCGCAAAACGATTCCCGCAGCCGCTCTGCAAAGGACGAAGACCTTGGGAGAAATCTTTGGGTTTTTCTAGCCAAACTGCTCCACCAAATAGAAATTCTGGGGTTTCAGAGGATGTCGCCATGGTAGTTAAATTGGTATCTTAGTGCCGTAGTTGTGTGGCATGAAAGGGTCTCAGGTCTAACTACTTTTTCTTCACCGATGGCTACCAGGCCTCCCAGAAGTCAACGCAGAAAGGCAAACCGGTCCAAGAAAAGCAATGGAGTCTTTGCCAGGACTGCCTAAAAACCCTCAAGGCACCAGATCCTATCTGATCCTGGAAGCCAGGCAGGGTCAGCCCCGGTTAGTACTTGGATGAGAGACCGTCAACCTTTCCTCATACATTTATTTCTCCATACCTTTCCTCATTGCAAAATCCAATTAATGACAGTAACACATTGTTTCCAACCCGTTCTTTCCAAGCCCGGGGAAAAGCAATTGAAAATTCTTCCCCATGTCTTCCCCTCAACCGTCTCCAAACACTCATTCAACATTTGGGACAACTGTCAGAACAAAATCAATACCCAAATAGAAAGATCATAATAACCGATGCATGCTCTCTCTCTCTCTTTAAGAAAAAAAAATTCCGAGCCGCCCATCCCATCCCCGCAAAAGAGCCAATCATAGAGATGTAAATCCTCATTAGATTTGTCCTTGCACAAGTCGTGAGAAAAATGGGAAATGCTTCTTCTTGCAGTAAAAGGGTAAGACTCATCCAGTTTTGTTTTTCTTTTTTTTTGTGAGGAAAGCTGGCACTTTTCCTGAGTTGTGGTTTTGTTTTTTTTGTTTTTTCTGGTGCACTTAGTAAAATGCACATTATTGGAAAATGGTGATAAATGTTGCCACGGTGGCTGCACAAACCAGCTAGCACTAGGAGTATATTTTGCATGCTCTGAATCTTGGGGCCTTGCTAAGGAGCAGAGGTTAGGGTCGGGGGGGCCATTGTCAAAATTTTAGAAGCCTGCACTGGTGGGATTCACTCAGCATGGCTTCCAGTTGCCAAAAGAGTCATTACGGATTGCTAATCTGATGCATTCGTTTAGGGCAGGACCCTAAAGTAGCAAATACAAAAGACCCTTGGATCCAGATCAAGAGTGTGCAAGGTGAGGCCCATGGCTTTGTGCAGCCACCAGGTTGTTTCTGTGGCCACCTGGGGCCGGAGGTAGGTGTGTGCTTGCTGTTTACACCCAGCTTTTCTTCCTGATGTGCATACATCCATACTTCGAGGGAATGTGCACATGTCTTTTCTGTGAAGAACACAGTGTTGTGCACCTTTTCTTCCTAAGGTACACTTCACTCCCAAGCTATCCCTTGATGCACAACTTGTCTTCCTACGCACACATTTCCTGAGACTGCATACTCATGCGCAACTTTCCTTCCTATACAGACATGCTCTCAAAGTCCACACTCAGGCACAACTTTCCTTCCTATGTGCACATTTTCTCAAAGTACACACCCATGCACAACTTGCCTTCTCCCAAAGTACACATTTATTCACACCTTTCCTTCCTAATGCATATATCTTCACAGTACACATTTTATGCATACATTTTATTCCTAAAGCATGCTTATACAGTGCATCCTCTGTACTCCAGGAACCCTGGCATTAAACAAAAAATGCAAATGCTCCGTTCTGTTACCCTCCATGGACATCAGGTGTGTGCACCTGCGCTGGTGTGGGCAGCTATCCAGTATATCCATGGATGATAAAGGGACACGAGGCTTCGCATGACCTTGCATTTGTGTGCATGGAAATCCCATCAGCAGGGTCACATTGTATTCACGCCTTTTCTTTCTAACAGGTGCCTTCCCTCCAAAAGTGAGAAAATGCACTTCAGGGAAATGTGCCTAAGTTTTTAGTATACGCATTACCCCTAAGCTACGCATATATGCCTACCTATGTATGCCTTTCCGTCAGCAACCAAATCCTCCAAGTGCACATTTTTCCACTGCATCCATTTCTAGCCATGCAACTGTCACCCTTTTCCCCCCAAAAGCAAACGTGGGCCTGAGGTGCGTCGCTTCTTCCTCCAACCATACAAAGACCTCGGAAAAGCAAGGCGTGCTTCGACCTGGTTGCCAATCCTGGGAGGTGCAAAATGGATATTTTTCAAAAAGAAGAAAGACCCCCGGCAGCACGTTCTCCATCCCATTTCTCCACACGCCACCCTGGGCGCAGGAATAAAAACCAGGGCAACCCGCTGCGCGATTCCCCTCCAGGTCAAATGTTAGCAAGTGGAACCGTTTGCTCTACCTGCCGCGTAATCACCCGTGATAAGGAAGGGGGGAGCAGACTTTCCATTTAATTAATAACAGTACTGTTCAAAGTCCCCAGCAGGCTTTCTCTCTCTCTCTCTCTCTCTCTCTCTCTCTCTCTCGGATGGCGGGAGTTCCCCTCCCTCCCGCGTGCCGTGACTCTGTGCTCTTAATTACTAGCTGCTTCCCGTAGGGCAGGACAATGACAGGCCCAGCGTTCCCCTTCTGAGCTTTACCTGTCCCCCCCACCACGAAAAGAACCCCACAATGCCCGTCTTAAGAGCGTAAATCTCCCGTTAGGCTCTAAACTTCAGCCCCCTGGAACGGCGGCGATTAGCAATCCTTGGCTTTGATCTCCCATCAAAGCATCTTTTTGGAGCCTGGATCCTTCTCAGCGAGTCCCTTCTAGGAAAAAAATCCTCTCCTCTCCCCACCTATGATTCATCCTCCCACAACAATCCCATTGCTGTCCCCTCTGGCCTTGAGCATGAAAATGAACGAGCTAGGACTCCGTATTGACCTTTGCACGAAATGTTTCAAGAGTCCGGGTCCCTTTTGAGAGAGATTATTCTCGGTGCGGCAATCTGGCAGGGCAGACTTACCTTTTCGAGGGACAGAGATGTCCCATGACTTCCATGCTAGGGGACCGGGGATTCCACTCCGTGTTTTATTTCAGATTTTTTGGAAGGAGTGCGCCAAAATGATGCGCCTGTGGTGGAACTGTCCCAGAGGATCTCTCCAAGGTGCTGAACTTATTTTCAGCCACCCAAGGCGATGAAACCTTTTTCTTCGGGGGTTTCAGCACCTTGGAAAGCTCACTTAAAGCCTGAAAGGAAACCCAGAGTGGAGTTACCGTTCCCTGACATGGAGAAAAAAATTCTTGACCCTTGAAATCTGCACATTTGTGAGGCTTCCAATAAAAAAGACCCACAAATCCTGCTTTTTTAAAAAAATTACTGCATACAGTTGGGGGGAAAATGTACTAACACGTGTATTGGGTGCCCAACAACTCTTTTCACGGGCAGCTAGTGACGAAGATACTGACCTTCATTGCTAAATGGAGGAAAAAGTCAGCGCATTTCGGCACACAAATGAACGCATACGTTACAGAAAACCAAAGCAAAACCATCTATAGATGATTGGCTATTAAATGCTATGGATACGACAAAGACGGAAAAGTTGACAGCATTATTAAAGGAGAAATCAATACAACAATCCAAGAATGAATGGAAGCCAATTTTGGATTCCATCAAAAACCGACGGAAGCAAAAACGAAGATATCGAAAGATGAATTTTAGTTAAAAGACAACTAAAGTACTGTAAGACTTTGGCAGGACAATTATTAAATAACTGGAAATTGGTGAAAGCAATGCAAGGAGAGCAACTACGTAGGAACGAATAAAATTTAATTTAAGCGATAAACCCAAGGGAAAAGCAATAAAATGGAAGATAGCTGGGGGTGGACGGAGGTTGGAAATTATTTATTCATTTGGAGATTATTTGTAAATACAGGCCATTTCTACACTACATTGTTATAGCGCTATTATTCCACTTTCAACCTCCTGTGGAATTTTGGGGTTTGTAGTTTACTGAGGCCAAAGAGCTCTCTGGCTGAGAATCCTCAATGCCCCTCCCTAAACTACAAATCCCAGGATCCCATAGGATGTTGAAAGCAGAATAATAGCACTATGACAGCGTCGTGTGGAAATGGCCACAGACATCCTCGTTTATTTTTTGGGCATGATTAACTAATAAAAAATTTTTTTTTAAAAAAAACTAACCACGCCAAAATTATCGTCCCCAAAATCCCCGAGACACCCCTTCCAAAAAATAAAATGTCAACATCATCTCCTCCAGCAGGGAGCAATGTCTGAAATCTTTCCTTCGCCTTTCTGAGAATGAAAGATGGGAATATGTGCATCCCTAAGGCGAGCATATGTTTCGGTGCGCTCACATGTGAGTCCCGAGGGCCAAACAACTATCCCATGTGCCCCTCGGGTGTTCACAGGTTGCGCACCCTTGGTTTGGAGCAGGGAAAGAATGTGGAAGGTGTCCAGTATCCCGATCGGTGGGGTGCCCAGAAAAAAAATATGGGGTGGGGAGCAACTAACCTTTGAGTCTCAGGTTGGTGTGCATGTGCGTGCATTCGTGTTGACTTCCCAGCCGAGCGCCTTTAATCTTTGGCACTCGGTTACTTCGTTTATCTCTCCCTTTCTGCTCCGCGCATGGAACAGAAGGCAATTCCCTTGGCGAACCCTGACAGCGATTCTATCTTGAGAAGATTTAGAACTTCAAATGATGCTGCCTCAAAGCATATAAATATCTTTTCATCATTTCGGTCTCGATATAATTATCCAGAGAGAGAGAGAGAGAGAGAGAGAGAGAGAGAGAGAGAGTTTGCAGTGGCTACGGCCAAAACACCAAAGGGAAGAAAATAAATTCAGTATTTACCGAAAGCAAGTCGGGAAGGTGTTTTGTCACTAATTGCACTGAATAATCCTGGCCTGCTATTTTTCTTTAAACTCCTGACCCATTCTTTTTTAAAAATATTTTTTTTAAAACCAACATAGAACACAGAAAACAAAGCACAAGAACAATACACACAAACATTGCATACAAAAATCAAGACCAAACCACACGACACTAAAACAGATATGGATCTCCAACCGATGATACATTCAGTATGAGTCATATTTATTTAACCCCTACATGGGTAGCTATTGTTAAAAAATAGTTTCTCTATAGTAATAAACTACTGCCTTGTACCGATCTTAATTCCCCTGATCCATTCTTGTTGCGGCTACCTGTGTGTGGTTCGAGCATCCTTTGTGTGGTTCCAGGGGACATGATAGCCATGTTTAAATATTTGAAGGGATGCCATGTAGAGGAGGGAGTGGGCTTGTTTTCTGCTGCTCCAGAGACCAGGACAAGGAGCAATGGCTTCAAGCAGCAGGGAAGGAGATTCCACTTGAACCTCAGGAAGAACTGCCTGGCGGTCAGGGCTGTCCGGCAGTGGAATCTGCTGCCTCCATGGAGTGTGGTGGGGTCTCCTTCTTTGGAGGTTTTTAAGCAGAGGCTGGATGGCCATCAGTTTGGGAATGCTTTGATGGGTGTTCCTGCATAGCAGAGGGTTGGACTAGATGGCCTCTGGGGTCTCTTCCAACTCTATCATTCTATGATTCTATGATCACTGTGCCACAGATGTTGCCAAAGCCAGGAATGGGCAAAAAAAAAGGAGAATTTAGCGAGAGGGCAAAACAAACCTGTCAAAATACAGTCCGCCCTCCACCACATGTGGTTGAATGTTCCCTTCTCTCCTCCACAGTTTCAACACCTTCCTTCCAGCACTTACTCTGCTGCTTTTAAAGCGTCCTGGCTTCTCTCTCCTCCTCCGTCTTCGGCTTACTTCCATCACCGCAAATGGAGTTCATGGTCAAAAAAATTGTTTGCGGGGAGAGGAAGGGGTCAGAATCTTACCCTTTCCAGTGGGGTGGAAGCAAAAATGAACCACTGTGACCTCTCCCCGATGGTGTGATCATCCTCGTGAACAACTTGTTGGGGGATTTTCAGCAGACGTACTGTTATAGCGTTATGTTTATTACCTATGTCCCTTACAGTATATGGGGTGTTATAAATAAATGTTATCACAATTATTATTGCACGTTTCCCAGGTTTTATCTGTGGGGCTCGGAGGATATGCACCAACAACCTTCGAGCCAATAAGTTTTCCTGCTCGGCTGACGTTTTCGGCTCATCAGGTTTAATGTGTGTACAATGGAGAGTGTCTTTAGTCTTCAATTCTAACCACCTTCCCTGCCTCAGGACTTCGGAGATGCATTAATGTGCTCGGGAGCTTGGCCTCATACCAAACACCACCTCTGGCCCCAATCCTCCTCCGTCCCCGCTAACGAGCCGGATTGAGAGATGGCTAGTCTTCCTGTCTTCAGTGGCCGAATTAATAAAATGGCCAGTGGTTCACCCTCCGGCCCTGGAGCGCCTGATGACTCAAAACTGTGTTTTTTTTGCAAGAGAGCAGGTCAAAGGAGGCCAGTCGGTTCAGGATCACTTCTGGCGGACTTTCAAACATACATACATCTCGCCGAAAGTCTTTATACACATGTCTCTGTGTGCACGGGCTGTTAACGCATCTCCAAATCGACTCCAACATGTATTTTTAGCGGTCCGCTGTGTCCTTCTGGGATCCGGAGCAAACTTGTCGGAAAGGTTGTTTGTTTGCTCTTAAATCAACCATGCATAGATACAGAGATAGATAAGAGAGCCAACATGGGATAGCGTTCTTTTTTGGAAGGGATTCGACTGCAAAATATGCTGTCCGAATTTACAAAAAGAATACTAAAGACCTATCTCTTCCAACAGGCCTATCCAGTCTATTTTTAATTATGATGTATTTTAAAATGATTTCCAACTTATCAGGACCCTAAGGAGAACCTATTACATGAGGCTGAGAGTCTGTGATGTGCCCAAGGCCACCTCGTGGGTTTCCATAGCCGAGCGGAGAATTGCACTCTGGTCTCTAGGGCCGCAGCTCGACACTCAAACCACTAACCACACTGTCACATAAAAACAGGAACCAATAAATGAAGTCAACGACAAGGACAATGCTACAATTCCATGGTCCTTCCTTCAGGGCAGCTTGAACCCGGATCTGTATTCATCACAACCCGTTCCTCCACTCAATTTTAGCATAAGTGAGCCCCGGAAGACTTGGACGTGCCAATGCTTTTGGCTGTTATTTACATACGCCCCTAATCTATCTATTGTACATTTCCTCTCTCTTCTCCCCTCCCGTACTCTTCGCCCTGGTGAGAAATAATCCTCCCTTTTTCACAATATTTAGGATCCAATACCGCTCCGGCTGCCGAGGTGGGTGAAATGTTTTACATAAGAAAATCAACCCTGTCAACTCCTTCCCTTTTTGGCATCAGATGCCGGCATTTCAAGTTGGCAGTTTCTAAACATCGATGGGCACCCCCCTCCTTCCCTCTCATCACCATCACAAAAGAGTTTGTTTCCTATTCCATTCTGCTTGGAAAATACAGTATTAAAAAGGACCCCAACTCGGGCACAAATTCTTCCCTAATGCTGTGTTTCAAAGAAAGCCAAGCGCCCCTCCTTGCTGAGAAAAGAGCAACGTGCTTGTCCCCCAACACTAGGGCTTTGTACCCACCTGACAATCAACGAACGGTGCAAAGAATATTCAAAAATATTCAGAAAACGCGCTCCTTCGTGCTGAGAAACCCCAAGAAGAAGAATCGCAGATGGAAGAGAAAGTTCACATTTTGGGACTCATTCTGTACAAAATTCACACTCGCTGGTTTTGCACCAAAAGCAGGACTTTTCTGCAGAGGAAACAGCTTCTTCCACGCAGAGAATCATATTTTGATGCAGAAATTTTACTTCCTGCACAGAACAAGCCATTCCTTGTGCAGAAAATGCTGTGCCTGGGGATTTAATTCTGCGCAAAATTCACCTGCGGTTGATTTGCAGAGAAAACGGCATTTCCCCACACGGGAATATTTATCTTCCATGCAGCACATTCTGTTTCTTGTGCAGAAAATACTGGTTCCTATGCAAAATCAAAAGATGAGAAGGCAAAAAAGGCAACAACACCTCTCTTTTTGACCCTGACCTAGGCCGTTTGACTAATTGATGTGTCCTTATTATACAAATGCTCCAAATCACAAGGTGAGGGTCAAGGTTTGCAGGAACACAAGCGATAGATCCAAACGTGAGCATGCTGCTTCCAGTGGTAAGACTCGTTGCCTTCAATCTCTTTTTCTCATCCCCTTCCCTGTCTATATAGGCTGAGTGCCTCCCCCAGCTGTTTGCCTAATTGATGCATCCTTACTATATAAATGCTCTGCGTCAAAAGGCAAGGGTCAAGGTTTCCAGGAACACGAGCAAAGGGTCCAAACATGAGGTGTGCTGCTTCTTCCAATAAGATCAGTTATCCACAACAACTTCTTTCCACCCTTTTCCTGTTTATATGGGCTGACAGCCTCCCCCAGCTGTTTGCCTAATTGATACCTCCTTACTATTTCACCCAGAGTCTCCTGGGCTCTCCCTTTTTCACCTCCCTTGGCAAAGTATTGTCCCTTTCATGCCTCTGTGTTGTGGTTCTTGGGAAGGGTTCTGTCTGGGTCCTAGGATGTGGGCATGACAACTCCACTGCCACGCTGGGGAATGATTCCATTAGGGGGACTACATCTGTCGGGAGTGCTTTGAGGGTGTTCCTGCATGGCAGGGGGTTGGACTGGATGGCCCCTGGGGTCTCTTCCAACTCTACATTTCTATGATTCTATGATTCTAAGTCCCAGCATCCCCCAAAAACATGGCCACTGTGAGCAAAAGAAGCCTGGCCAGGATACTGTGTAGCTTTTACAGCCCTGCCTGGGCCAGTTGCAATACCTTCTGTTAATTTAACAGGCTCCCTTTTAGTTAAGCCAAGAGTTGTCAATAGTATTTGATCCTCTCGCCTTCTAACTTCCTCCCTTCCTCCCCTTCATTCCTCCCTGGAGAGAAATCGCTTTTCAGATGCTTGCAGCTCAGTCTGGTCCTCCCGTGCCGGCCAAGACAGCTTGCCTGCCTCAACCGTTTCTGGACGGCAGTGGAAATTCAGCGCCATCTGCGCGGCGGTTGGCCTCTACCTGCACCAGGTGAGCCCCGCCGTGGCACGGCTGCATTGCCCAATTAGCTACCTGCTCTGAAAATTGGAACGTGGTTCTCCCCAGTGGCTCTGTCTTTCCAGCTGCTGCCTTTACAAAAAAAGAGAACGAGAAAGAAACAGAGGAAGTCAGCTAGCAGATGCCTTGCTGTTGATGGATTGAAAGTCAATCTGTTTAGACAGGGCATCAAACTGCTCTCTTCTCCCCAACGGATCGCCAGACGCCGCAATGAATGGCTAGAGACCACTCTTCATTAGAAAGCATAGATGCAGATTTCTAGATGTTTAAGATGAGGGGGCTAAAGTGGTGCCGTGCTGGTAAATTTTCATAAAATCATAGAAACGTCGAGTTGGAAGGGACCACGAGAGTGCAGTTCTATGAACTTTAAGTCTTGCGTGGTAGAAGCACAAGGACATCTAGAAGCTCCTCGCTATTTGATGCTATAGCAGTGGGAGAAGAGGAGGTCCTGCCATTTGGTGGCAGAGGTGAGGAGAAGACGATGCCTCAACCATGTGCTGGCATGCTCTGGATGTTTTGGATGTTGGCCTGTTAGATCCAGTCCTACCCACCGGGGCAGAAAAAAATGGGCCAGCCCTCTCCTCTCTGGGACAGCCCTTGGGGTATTCAAAGAGTGCAGCCATGTCATCCTTCCGTCTTCTCTTCACCAAGATGAACACACCCAGCTCCTTCAAGCTTTCCTCATCTGTCGTTCTCCATACCTCTTATCCTTGTTGCTTCCCTGAATCGGTTCCAACTTGACTTGATCCTTCTTCGGCACCCAGAATTGAACACGGTACTCCAGCGGAGTCCACGGCATCTCCTCAGCTCTCAAGTCTTCTCTTCTCCAGTCTAAAGATACCCAAATTCCTTGGTCGTTCCTCCTCCTAGGCTTGGTTCCCAAACCTTTGACCTTCTCGGTGGCCCTTCTCTGGACACGCTCCAGATAGCAACGGTGGGGATGTCTTGAGGTCTGCGAGGCGGGTCGAAAAATCCAGCATCACGTTTATCCAGTCAAAGGAAAAGAAAGAAGGGGGACCTCTCTTCAAAGCCACGGGGCTCCCCATCTTGAATCTGCATGGCATGCCTTCCTTCCCCTCATGTTCTCAACCCATTCATCCATTCATTCTTTCTGCCTGTTCAGACACTTTTGTGACTTTCTCTGCAATGTTTTTTTTTGGGGGGGGAACAGAGGCTGTTGTGTTCCTTGGCAAAAGGCCCGCTTCGTTCTAAATTGCTGGTCTGAGTGGCTGGTAACCACACAAAAAAAGAGAGAAGGTGGGGAGATATTGTGGCAGAAGTTTTCCAGAGCTTGATGGAGAAGCCGGTGGGTCTGCCAGGTCTCTCTTCTCCCAAAAGGCGCTGTTTTCTTTGCTGGCCACAAAGGGATGGCTTTTGCCAAGGGCGGTGGAGACTGGAATAGCGGCGCCACGCTGAACTCGTGGGAGAAAGAAATAAGAATGGCCAAGGGGCAGGTGGCTGGAAACAGGAAATGGACAATCGGGTTCCCTCAAGATGAACTTCCTGCTGAAAAGGTCAGAGAAATCATGACGACAGTGTTCCTCCCAATTTTCTTTTCAAGGTCACCTGGTAGTTTCCATGGCCAAGCAGGGAATCGAATCCTGGTCTCTAGGGTCCTAGTCCGGTGCTCAAACCACAATACCACCATAATTTACACCATCGTAATTCCTTAACAGTATCCTCGCCAGTGTTTGGGTGTGTGTGATAGATCGTAGAATCGGAAGAGACCACAATGGCCATCGAGCCCAACCCCCTGGAACACACACTCAAAGCACCCCCAGCAAATGGCCATCCAGCCTCTGCTTAAAAACCCCCAAAGAAAGAGACTCCATCACACTCCCAGGCAGCAGATTCCACTGCCAGACAGCTCTGACTGCCAGGAAGTTCTTCCTGATATTTAGATGGAATGCCTTTTCCTGCAGCTTGAATCCATTGCTCCTTGTCCTGGTCTCTGGAGCAGCAGAAAACAAGCTTGCTCCATCTTCAACATGACATCCCTTCAAATATTTAAACAGGGCTATTATGTCTCCTCTTAACCTTCTCTTCTCCAGGCTAAACATCCCTAGCTCCCTAAGCCTCTCCTCATAGGGCATGGCTTCCAGAACCTCTACCATTTTGGTCGCCCTCCTCTGGACACATTCCAGCTTGTCAATATCCTTCCTGAACGGTGGTGCCTGGAACTGGATAAAGGATTCCAGGCAAGGTCTAACCTGAGCAGAATGAAGTGGTATTATTACTTCTCTTGATCTTAACACTATCCTCCTATTGATGCAGCCCAGAATCGCACTGGCCTTTTTAGCTGCCGCATCACACTTTTGACCCATGTTCAGCTTGTGGTCCACTAAGACTCCTAGCACCCTTTCACATGTACTGATTTCAGGTATCATCCATCCTTGTGCCCTCCTGACTTTTTGGACTCCAACTCCCATCCACTAGTGGCCCAGTGTGCTATATACACTGAATAATTGGTCAAATAGAGTAGCATTGCTCCCAAAAACTTGTTGTCTTTGTAGCCGCTGAGACTTCACAGCTCCACAAATGAAAATTTCCCATGAATCACAAAAAGAGGAGAGGATTGTTGGTCGGCGCAAAATGCCACTTCGCGTCTTCTGCACAAGCGAACGGTCCCACTTGGGAAGAGCCTAGGAGCAGCGCGAGATTAAGCAGCTTTTGCAAAAAGGCGAGGGAAGAAGAGATGTGGGAAAGAGTCTCCCGGGAGGAGCATCTAACCCTGTTGCGCTGCTGCTGTTTGGAAAAACACACAGAAGCGGAACACTTTGAAGCAAAGGAAGGCACGGATTCCCAGCCAGAGGGTCCTCGGGAGAACACGCCGCTTGGAAACCGACGCCTTCAGTTCTGGGCTGTCTTCTGGGCACAATTAAGAATCTTTCGGGAAGCTTAAGGGATTCCAGCTTTGCCTTATCCGGAGCATCGGGTGCACTGATTTAAGTAGTCCCAATAGGCTGCTACAGCTGAAGCAAAATGACTCACTGTTTTGATTTCCCGTTTGCGTGATCCGCCTTCCTTTCTCTTCCTCCTAGTCTAGCATTCTTTTTTTTTAACCAGAAAAAAAAAGTCACTTTGTGGGTTTAGGTTGCACCTGTCCTCCACTGCCATCGCTTGCCCTCGTTGACATCATTGCACAGACAAACCTAACTGGGTAAGCACCCCGTCCACAGTCAAATTGCCTTTATCATCCGGAAATTCTTTCTTATGTTTAGGTGGAATCTCCTTTCCTGCAGCTTGAATCCATTGCTCCATGTCCTAGTCTCTGGAGCAGCAGAAAACAGGCTTGCTCCATCCCCCATAGGACATCCTTTCAGACATTTCAGCATGGCTATCATGTCCCCTCTTAGCCTTCTCTTCTGCAAACTAAACATACCCAGCTCCCTAAGACGCTCCTCAGACAGCTTCGTGGTTTCTAGGCCTTCTTCCATTTGGGTCGCCCTCCTCTGGACACGTTCCAGCTTGTCCATCTCCTTCCTGAACTGTGGTACTCAGAACTGGACACAGTATGCCAGGTGGGGTCTGACCAGAGCAGAATAGCATGGTACCATCACTCGAACACACTCCCTGTCAGCCCATTCCATTCTCAAACAGCCCTTACCTTTGGGAAGTGCTTCCTAATGTTTGGACAGAATCTCTTTTCCTGAAGTTTGAAACCACTGCTCCACGTCCCGGTCTCTGCAGCAGCAGAAAACGCGCTTGCTCCGTCCTCCATATGGCATCCCTTCAAAAAGGTGGGGCTGTCCTGTAACAGAGTCATTGCACCAATGAGATTTACCTACATGTTGACCCACTGAATTCAACCAGTTGATTCAAGGGGAATAATTTAGCTGGGATTCGCCAGCAGGGCTCAGTCCTATGTGTGTTGCTATTAAATGACTCCCTCCTCTGCACAGAATTGAACGCTGGTCTCCTTCCAGCTATTACAGAACAGAATTGCTATAACAATTTGAAGCGACCCCTTATCAATAAACCCATGGCTGATGCTCTTTAAAAACAACAACAACCCAACCCTTCTTCCCACCCACTCCCCGCACCCCCGATTAATTATTTTAATTAAGGAAAGGCTGTTTCCACTCCAGACTGCGGCTTGCCTGAAGATCTGTTGCTAATTACAGCAAGGGGTGGGGGGAGGCACAGCGTGGCTTGTTAGAGCTCCTCGACGGAAAGGTGGGGGAAGAGAGGAATTAAAGATATTTTTAAATATTGGCGTAATCATGTTAAATGGATGGGAAGGATAAACACAGGGAGATGATTTGGCCCTAGAGACTGGAAAGCTCTTCTGAGCTCGGTTGACTCAGGAGGGATCTGAGATCTTTGACTTACGTGAATTCCGGGAAATTCAGAGATACTTTCCTTTCCTGGTCACTTGAGATAATGGGAAGGGGAATCCTTTGAGGGCTATAGGGAAACGAGTGGGAGGGCATGGAGAACTGCAAAGGCTCAGTTGCACCTGGAAGCTGGCAGAACTGTGGCAGAACTGGCAGGACTGTGTCCAGTTCTGGGCACCTCATTTCAAGAAGAAACAGAGAGAAATGTAAGGTCCTGCACTGAGGCAGAAAAAATGGAATGCACGAATATAGGATGGGGGACGCGTGGCTGGATAGCTGTACGTGTGAAAGGGATCGAGGAGTCTTGGTGGACCACAAGCTGAACATGAGCCAGCAGTGTGATGCGGCAGCCAAGAAAGCCAACACGATTCTTGGTTGCATCCATAGGAGTATGGTGTCTAGATTGAGGGAGGTAATGGTACTGCTCTATTCTGCATTGGTTAGGCCTCATTTGGAATCCTGTGTCCAGTTCTGGGCACCTCATTTCAAGAAGGATATCAACAAGCTAGAAGGTGTCCAGAGGAGGGCAACCAAAATGGTGAAGAGTCTGGAAGCCATGCCCTATGAAGAACAGCTTAGGGAGCTGGGGATGCTTAGTCTGCAGAAGAGAAGGTTAAGAGGGAACATGAGCGTCATGTTTCAATATCTGAAGGGATGCCATGTAGAGGATGGAGCAAGCCTGTTTTCTGCTGCTCCAGAGACTAGGACAAGGAGCAATGGAGCTGCAGGAAAGGAGATGCCACCTGAACCTCAGGAAGAACTTCCTGACGGTCAGAGCTGTCTGGCAGTGGAATAGGCGGCCTCCACGGAGTGTGGTGGAGTCTCCTTCTTTGGAGGTTTTTAAGCAGAGGCCGGATGGCCATCAGTTGGGAATGCTTTGATGGGTGTTCCTGCAAGGCAGGGGGTTGGACTGGATGGCCCCTGGGGTCTCTTCCAACTCTATGGCTCCCATATCTTTGGAACAATGAATATCCTCTGTGTTTTCAACAGCTTGCATTCTGTACTCTGTGTTTTTAAGGAGCTCTCCAGGGTCCTGGACCTATTTGGGGAGACAGGTGTCCCCTTGGCACTGGCTGGGATTTCTCCCGATTCGCCTCTGTGAACTGGAATGGTTGCCCACTTCAGAAGAAGACCCTGGGTTCAACCTGGGCCCTCCTCACTGACTGAGCAGAAACAGGAGCTTCCAAAAATTCAAGTCATTTTGGGAGGTAACGCAGAGGGGAAAGGAAAAAGAGAAGGACGGGAGGGAGAAAAACTCCCCGATTTATTTTGGCACAATCTTCTTTCCATTACAGCCCACATCTTCCAGCTGCATCTAGCAAAACAAATGGTTCGTCTTAAAGGTGCCACAAGTCTGCTCAATTTTCCTTCCTCCCCCGGTTTTATGCCGCCGCAAGAAGCCCGGCTCGATTTTTGTCGTTGTAAAACAAAGACGCGGAAAGATCCGCGCCACGTTTCTTTACGGCCCCATCCCTGCTCTCCTTCCGTCGGCCGGTCAAAACATTTTTTTTTGTGCCGCTGGCCTTCTACAAATTGGCCAGGTTTGGGCTCTGGGTGCCGTCGAGTCCCATTTTTAAGGTTCGCGCAGTCCTCGAACGTCTCTCAACGTTTTGAATGCGCCAGGTTTCCGGCGCATAAAGGGTTCGATTGTTTTCGAGTCCTACCCCGATGCCTTTCCGAACGTTTGCATCGCTTATACTTGGCGTCGTTTTAATATTGTTACCTGCCCGTTACCTGTCATTTTGGAAGGAAGGTGGGATACATAGGAGGAAGAAGAGAAGTACAAGCCTCTTGGTAGCAAATTTGGCCCCAAATCAAATAGGATATTCTGCCAATTCTGCCCCAAGTTTCTCAGACAGCAATTTTTGCATCGCCTCTCCCCTATCTACCTCCTTTCCATTTGGTGCAGTTAAAAGGAAGGGGGACTAATGAGCCACAGGTGACCCCCCCAAGACCATTTCTGTGGTCCCCAGGATGCCGCAAAAAGCTAGAGAGTGGGGGGGGCACTTCCTCCATATTTTGGAGACCCCTGGGCTGATTTGGGTGCAGGAGAAGCACCTAAACTGGAAGTGACTCCTATTGACTTCATGTTGTTAAAAGGGTCCCAGAAAGGCCCAAAATGCCCCCCCACGTCTCATTTGGGAGCAAAAAATGGATTAATTCTCCCCCACCAGGCAGCCCTCCAAGGTCTCCTGATAAGCTAACGAAGCCCCCTCTATTAACCTCCTACTGCATATACCCAGCATTGCTTTGGATTTTATTTTCTCATGGGTGATATTTGTCAGAAAGATCGGAGATCCCGCGCCTCTCATTCCCCAAACTGTCTTGTCCAGCGCCTGTAACTTTTCCCCACATTTCCCAATCCAATCTGAATATTATTAGTCATTAACAGAGAGAGGGGTTGGGTTCCTGAGGGAACGCGCTGTCCTCCTCCTTGCTGCTAGGCCTCGTCTCCATAGCAAACCAGCCTATTCAAGACAGGCACAGTTGACTGGGGCCCAAGAGGTCTCTGGCTGAGAATTCTAAAACTGCGAACCCCAGGATTCCATAGAATCTTCTTTAGGCAGCCAATCATGCAAGGTCTTTGCCTGACACAGACAAACTTTGATTTTTATATATTAGATGAAGACCCCCAGAAAGATGATTTTTGTCGGCCTCAGCAGGTGATCTCTGGCGCTAAACTGAAAAACTTCCATATACAAGACAGGGGTTCTAACTTTGAGTTCTAGCCTTCCTCTTTAATCAAACTAAGATTCTAGTTCTCATCGTTCTGAACTTAATGGCGGTTCTCATAGCACAAGGAGGACAGTCCTCCCAGACTCTATGCATCAAAGCTGCGCACAGCGGGCCGTCGTTGCAAAGCTACGGATCCGTGGAAAGGAGAGATGGATGAGGTCCCAAACCATGAAACGCAAAATCCGTCACCTGCGCCTCCGCGAGATGTTTTTCCAGCTGGGTGGCTGATCTCCCCTCCGCGCCATCTCTCCGGGTGGGGTGCCGCCCCTTCCCTTCGGAGGAGCATGTGGCCCCATTCAAGCGTGGAGACTCGTTTACCGGCTGAGATCGGGAGCGCCGCGTCGCCAGAGGCGCCCATCTGTTCGCGTCACGGCAGAGCGGGCGGGAAAAATTCTTTTACACCCGAGCCATTTGGACGCCGTCCTCGGCCGAGAGCCGAAGCGTTGGATTCGTTTTGCCGTCTGAGCAGGGGAGGGGGAAGAACGGGGAAATGTGGCGGGGCGTCGGTGCGCAGCCAGAGATAATTAGCATCGGAGCAAGTGACGACGAGCGGTGTCCGTGTTGGGGGTACGGTGGGTCTGCTCTTGGTTTCATTTCAGACACTAAAGGAACTTTCCACGGTGCTGAAAGTGCTGGAGGGGGCAATATCCCTGCGAGCTGCCCATCGAACCTATTGGGAAGACAGTCAAAAGAACTCCTTTGTTGTTGGGATTTATAGTGGCCCCTCCGCTTTCACAAGGGTTTGGGGTGCAAAACCCTAGCAAAAGTGGGAAAATCATGAATAACTGCCCCCCTACAACCCCCCTCTTTTCTGGGGCTGCTCGCTAACAACCCCTCGCCTTTTGTCAAGGAAATGGGAGGAGGAAGCTACGGAAATGAGAAGGAAAACTAACACAAGCCTTCCTCACAATTCCCTTCCCTTTTGCCTCAGTGCGAGTTTGCAGCGCAGGGCCAGAGGCAAAGGAATCGGAGGGGGGCAACTCCAAAGGGGAGAATAAAGGCTCCCATCAGCCTTCCACCTTCCATTCCCTTGCATTTGCTTCATTCTCCGCGCCCAGCAAAACGCAGCCTGGAACCGCATTGGCCTTTTTAGCTGCCGCATCACGCTGCTGACTCAAGTTCAGCTTGTGATCCATTAAGACCTTTTCACGTTAAGACCTTTTCACCTTTTCACAGGTCAATGAGTCATGTTGAGGAAGGAGAGGGCTCGTTTTCCACTGCTCCAGAGACTAGGACAAGGAGCACTGGATTCAAGCTGCAGGAAAGGCGATTCCACTTGAAAACCTCAGGAAGAACTTCTGACAGTCAGAGCTGTCTGGCAATGGAATCTGCTGCCTTGGAGTGTGGTGGAGTCTTCTCCTTCTTTGGAGGTTTTTAAGCAGAGGCTGGAGAGCCATTTGTTGGGAATGCTTTGATGGGTGTTCCTGAATAGCAGGGGGTTGGACTGGATGGCCCCTGGGGTCTCTTCCAACTCTACCATCCTATGTGTGGGTTTCTCGGGCCGAGCAGCAAATCGAATCCTGGTCTCCAGGGTCATCGTCCAACTCTCCAATCACTACTCAATGCTGGCTCTCCTTTTCATCCTTAGGCCCCTCAAATATTCCGCTACAGGGCCCCAGCGGCACAACCCAGCCTCCCTCTCCATGGCTACGGCACCGAAAGGGTGAATCAAAAGCTCATTACGGTGTCACCGAAATGGAACCCGCTCCCCAGGCACCCGGTGATTTAAATACAAAGTTTGCCAATCTCTCAAGCCCGTAATGAATATCTAATTCGCCCATTTTGTCATCGGCACAAACGACAGAGCCGCTCGCCTTGCCGTTAATGGCCTTTATGAATTTTAATAGGAAATCTTCTTCAAAGAGCGAGGAGGGGGGAGAGGACAGTGATAACAACAACATACAATTATCTGCCCCCAAAGAATAATCTTTTTTGGTGTGGTAGGCTGGTCTCAGGACCAATTGCCTGGAAATCCTTTTTCCAATTCTGGGCAACACAACTCAGGAAGGATATTGGCAAGCTGGAACGTGTTCAGAGGAGGGCGAACAAAATGGTAGAAGGCCTGGAAACCATGAAGGCCTACGAGGAATGGCTTACGTGTTGGGGATGTTTAGCTTGGAGAAGAGAAGGTTAAGAGGGGACATGATAGCCACGTTTAAATATTTGAAAGGATGTCATATGGAGATGGAGCAAGCCTATTTTCTGCTGCTCCAGAGACGAGGACACGGAGCAGTGGCTTCAAACGACAGGAAAAGAGATTCCATCTAAACATTAGGAAGAACTTCCTGACAGTAAGAGCAGTTTGACAATGGAATAGGCTGCCTCAGAATATGGTGGACCCTCCTTTTTCGGTGATTTTTTAAAAATAGAGGCTGGATGGCCATTTGATTGTGTCTTCCCCCATAGCAGAATGGGGCTGGGCTGGACTGGCTGGTCTCTTCTAGCTCTATGATAAATTTGGAGAGTGAAGAAATATTTTTTTGGGGGGGAGTATTCCTATCTGGGGAGACGATGCTTCATTCCCCCCCCCACAAATGCTACGCCTCGATTGGGACATTCTGCGGCCGTGTTTTCTTAAATTTGCAAAGCCCTGACCCTGTGCTCCCTCCTCTCCGCAGGAATTCCGCTCTTGAACGAATGCCTTTTTATTATTCAAGAAGGTCAGAGTCCTGCGGGATCGCCCATTAAACTGAACAGCTATTCCTGCTAAAGCAAACCAGAACCGGTATCACGTGAGCGCAGCTCGCCCGTCTTCTGATGTTGTTTAATCCATGTACAAGCTTCTCCTCCGCGCACCGGTGTCTGTTTCATCCTAATACAAGGAGACACAATGCCCGTGGACCCAAGGCAACTCTGGATATTGCCGGGGGCCACTACAGGATGTCCAAAGTGGTCCCCAAAAGCAAAACAGAAAGCAGAAGTGGGTGGAAATTTAAAAAAAAAATGGGTATGGTATTGAGTATAAAGATATATCATTGAATACTGAAGTAAGGATTTGCCCAGTATTCCCAATTTCGATATATGGTTGAGAAAGCTGGACAGCGAAGAGAGCTGATGGGAAGACAATCAATTCCTCTGAAATGTGGCGCTGGAGAAGAGTCCTACAAATACCCTGGATGGCTAAAAAGACATATTAAAGGGTCCTGGAGCTAACGAAACGTGAACTCTCCCTAGATGTCAAGATGACTAAACCGAGGTTCTCGTACTTTGGTCCTATCATGAGAAGACCTGCCTCCCTAGAAAAAATAATACAGCTTGGGAAGGTTGAGGGCAGTAGGCAAAGAGGAAGACTGCATTACAGATGGAAAGACTCAAATCAAGGAAGACCTGTCCCTGAACCTGCAAGACCTGAGCAGGTCGGTTGAGGATATAAGGTGACCTGGGGTCTCTCGTCCACAGGGTTGCCGTGAGTCAAAGTCAACTTGGTGGCAGTTAACAACACCACTGTTGTTGAGATTAAATAAGTAGGCAAGGAGAGGCATGCACATTTCAAAGCACATCATTTGTTCTGGTGGCTCCCCAGAGTGGCTGTTCTTCTCTCCCTCGGCCCACCAGGGACTGGCTGCTCTTCTCTCCCTCGGCCCACCAGGGACTGGCTGCCCTTCCCTCCCTCGGCCCACCAGGGACTGGCTGCCCTTCCCTCCCTCGGCCCACCAGGGACTGGCTGCCCTTCCCTCCCTCGGCCCACCAGGGACTGGCTGCCCTTCCCTCCCTCGGCCCACCAGGGACTGGCTGCCCTTCCCTCCCTCGGCCCACCAGGGACTGGCTGCCCTTCCCTCCCTCGGCCCACCAGGGACTGGCTGCCCTTCCCTCCCTCGGCCCACCAGGGACTGGCTGCCCTTCCCTCCCTCGGCCCACCAGGGACTGGCTGCCCTTCCCTCCCTCGGCCCACCAGGGACTGGCTGCCCTTCCCTCCCTCGGCCCACCAGGGACTGGCTGCCCTTCCCTCCCTCGGCCCACCAGGGACTGGCTGCCCTTCCCTCCCTCGGCCCACCAGGGACTGGCTGCCCTTCCCTCCCTCGGCCCACCAGGGACTGGCTGCCCTTCCCTCCCTCGGCCCACCAGGGACTGGCTGCCCTTCCCTCCCTCGGCCCACCAGGGACTGGCTGCCCTTCTCTCCCTCGGCCCACCAGGGACTGGCTGCCCTTCTCTCCCTCGGCCCACCAGGGACTGGCTGCCCTTCTCTCCCTCAGTGCTATGGCAGTGGAGGGCCTCTCGCAAGGAAGCTGTGGCTGGATGCTTGTTTCTCCTGCCAGTGATTGGACTCATTGGAAAAGACGAAAATCCTTCATAAAAGGGAAGGCAGTAGGAGAAGAAGGAGATTGTAAAACAGGTGGATCTACTCCATCAAGGTAGCCACTGATGGCTGGAATTTAAGCTTCAGAAGACCAGTCGATGGGCTGGGGATGTCTCCTTCCCAGGGCTGCCGTGAGTCAAAGTCAACGACACCATCGCTAGCAGCATTCTACCCCTCCTGTCTCTGTGCTTAGTTAAAAACAACTCCTCTTGTATTCCTCCAGCTCCTACAAGACAGAGCAGGCCTCCTAGCTTTGGAAAGCAGGCAGGAGATAATGGAAACCAAAAAGAAAAAGAAACAGAGAGCCGCTTGCATTGCCACGAGTGTGCCTAGGAGCTCCACTTTTGCAGGATTCAAAAGCTGCGGGGTCTACTTGGTGCAGAAGCTGACGGAACAGTTCCCGCCCCCCAAAACCTCAGCAAGCAACCCAAAATCCTTAAGAGAGGCAGCAGCTGTCTCCCTCCTCCTCCTCCTCCTGAGACATCTGTTCTTCTTTCCTGAATTAAAATTCACAAGATCCACTCACCCGGGGCTGCCCTATCAACAATTCTGAGCAGGCTTTTTTCCCCTCTCTCCTCCCCGTGAGCCGAGTGACTTTATCTGACAGTGAGATATGGATTTATCCCTGCAAAAGGAGCAGCCAAGTTCAGTGAGATGGTGACCTCTTTGACCTGTAAGCAGCCGGTGGAGGCGGCAAGGGCGGGGGGATGTTATCCACCCTGGGAAATACCAAGTGAGAACGAAGCTGGAGAGAATTCATTCTGAGGTGGGGGGAATGTTTTGAATGCAGTGGGCAGGAGCTGAAAACAAGCAATGTCCCCTAACTCTAGGCCTGTGTCAGATCCACCCAGAGAAAACTGACTTTTGCCATAGTCATACATGCCCTTGTAGGCTAGGCTACTGTAATACAATCTACATGGGTCTGCCCTTGAAGATGACGGGACGATTGTTGCCTTTGCTGGATTTTGGGGAGGCTGGGTCTCTTTGGGCCTTGTGATGGTCTTGGACTTCAGGTTTCAAATTCCTGCCCAGCCATGAAAACCTACTCCTCCGCAGCCATGGAGGAATTAGGTAAGATCACAGGGTTGGAAGAGACCTCAAGGGCCACCTAGTCTAACCCCATTGTGCCATGCAGAAATACACAATTAAAGCATTCCTGATAGATGGACTCTGTTTAAAAACCTCCAAAGGAGGAGGCTCTACAACCCTCTGAGGCAGCATATTCCACTACCAAACTGCTCTTAAGTTCTTCCTGATGTCTAGATGGAATCTCTTTTCCTGGAGTTTGAATCCATTGCTCCATGTCCTAGTCTCTGCAGGAAGACAAAACAGGCTTGCCCCATCTTCCATATGATATCCCTTCAAATATTTAAACATGGCTATCAACCTTTCTTCTCCAAGGCTAAACATGCCCAGTTCCCTCAGTCGCTCCTCACAGGGCTTCATGATTTCATGTTACCTTTTAACCTTACAACAGAACACTTATCAGAATGACACAGGCTGGAGAGAAATTGAATTTTCTACTCCCCTTTCGCATTCTTCTGCCTGGATGCAAGGGACGAGCGAGGAAGGCCCAGTACTCCTTCCCGCCTCCGTTACCTCTTCGACAACTCCCGCCCCCACACTATCTCAGCCTCCGATCAAATGGTTTTTTCCTGTCTCTTGTTCATCAAAGATTTATCTGATGAACCGTACAGCCAGGGAACCGAGAGCAGTGTCTCCTGGCTCGGTTACCTTGCTGATATGATAAGGCCAGGCGTTTGCTTTCTAATCCCTTCTCACTCTTTACATGCCACGAAGACGGCTGGTTTTAGTGTGGTTCCACCCGTGGCTGTCATTCCATGCTTCAATCCACACACGCACATATATATACACACACACATAGCAAGCACTAACACATACCCAACTTATGTTCTCCGCTCAGGTAAACAACACTGTGAGATTGGCGGAGAATCACACTTCTTTGTTTTTCCAGCCCTCGCTCCTTTTCAGGAGGGAACGGCAGGCATTCCAGGTCTCCGGAGCATCTGTCGGAATCCATGTCCTTGGATAAACCGTGTGCATTTGTGTTGAGTTGGGCATTGTGTTCTTTGAATGCATCATACCCTCCGATATTTCAAAGATGAAAACGAGAATGCGCGAGGCCAGGTGACATCGAAGCATCATCCAGATGGCAAAGGTTGCTAAAGACAAAGAACAGACAGGTTAGGAGAGGCTGCGCCTTCTGGGAAGGGGGCAAGATCTTGTCCCTTTCTCTCCCCTCCTGCCGTGTTAACGGAGTTCAAACTCTTTCGCAACCTGAATTCAGTTTGTAGCAATGGAAGGAAGCAAAGAGGGAAGGAGAGAGGAAAAACCAAGATGCTTTAAAAGCTCTGAAAGAGTGGGACATCAGGGGTCCGGGGACCCCTGGGGTCTGAGAGGCCTGCAAAGCCCTGCTGCCGGACACCCACAGCAGCAACAGGGATGTGGCAGTATGTGTGACGGGCTTTGGAATTGCTCCTTCGTTTGCAAATGAGAGAGCAGTTTGGGTATATGCACGCGCATACCCCTGATGCAAGGGACACAGCGGCAGGCGTGTGGATGCACCTAAATTATGACTCTGGAGATGAGAGTTTGAATCCCGCTTCGCCACGGAAACCCAGTGGGTGACCTCGGGTGAGTCACATTCTCTCAGCCTCACAGAAAAGCAAAGGCAACAAATCTTGCTAAGAAAGCCCTCCTGATAGGTTTGTCACCTAGTGTCTGAGCAGGGATTTGAATCCTAGGGCCTTTCCACCCTATACTGCTATTATTCCACTTTCAACCTCTTGTGGAATGGTCGGGTTTGTAGTTTCCTGAGGCTCAAGAGCTCTCTGGCTGCGAACCCTAAAGGCCCCTCCCTAAACTACAAATCCCAGACTTCCATAGGCTGCTGGAAGTGGAATAACAGCACTAGAAAAGTGTAGGGAAGAAAAGCCCTGAGTCTCCAGAAGAAAATCCAAATAAGCATTTGAATATTTAAAATTAAATATTTAAATCTGAAGTCTTGGGGGTCCACATTAAAAAGAAATGACATTTGCAGGAGGTCCTCGGTAAAGAAGGGGTTAAAAATCACGGACATAGCCAATAATAGATGAATGAATGAATACCGGCCTTTTGCGGCTTTCCTACCTGTCCCCCTTCCACGATGCCCACGTCTCCCTCCAACCAGTGTCGCTACTGGGCCCTCTACCACTGGCTTTGTAAACACCTGTAAACTCGGCTCCCTCCTTGCGTGCGGCTTGCTGCCAAGCCCGGGCGTACAATGTACGATTCCATAAAGTTACTTAGCTCAGTGAAGTAAGTAATAACATTAGCTGCAGCGATCTCTTATGACTAGCCTGGGTGCTTGGTCTTTCCTCCTCCCCGCTCCCCAGTTCTTACGGTGCCATTAATTACCACCCGGGGGACGGCCATGAACTTTTATGCCCTTTTTTAATGTTGCCAGGGATGGGTTTTTTTTTTCCCTGTCTGCAACACTCAGGCGTCCTTGCCGGTTTTACTGTCCAATTGATGTGCCAGCTGTGAGTGAAGACGGAGGACGGAGGAATGGCAGAAATGAGGAGCCGGAGAGTTGGGTGGAACCTGCACTTCTCCCCCACTTAAGGAAGGGATACTTCCAATATTGCTGCAACTTCTTCTCTTGTTTCTGAGCCAGAATGCATCCCAATATTTTACATCTCCTTTCCCCCCTCTCATTTCTGGATTACGTACCCCTGTAGGGTCTGACCTGGAGACAGATGACTGGAACATTTTCCATGCAAAGGATTTTTTTTTCTGGTTCCAGCCCTCAACACTTCATCAAGAGGGGTAATATGATTATGTGCCTAAGTACCTTCTGGCCTGATGAATTTCATAGTGTTTCCTTGTTGTTTCCAACTTATGGTGATGCTAAAGTGACCCTGTCATGGGTTTTTTCTGGGGCTGAGAGTGTGTGACATTCCCATGGGAATCAAACCCTGGTCTCCAGAGACATAGTTCAATACTCAATGCACTACACTACGCCGTCTCTCCCTAGGAACAGTACCCAGGGTATTATTTCCAAAGGAAGATGTATTGCACAAGAAGAACAAATCTACACACACACAATCATAGAGCTGGAAGAGATCTCAGGGGCCATCGAGTCCAACTCCCTTCTGCCATGCAGGAACACCCATCAAAGCCCTCCCTTGGACAGATGGCCATTTAGCCTCTGCTTAAAAACCTCCAAAGAAGGAGACTCCACCACACTCCCAGGCAGCAGATTTCAGTGCTGGACAGCCCTGACCGTCAGGAAGTTCTTCCTGAGGTTCAGCTGGAATCTCCTTTCCTGCAACTTGAATCCATTGCTCCTCGTCCTAGTCTCCGGGGCAGCAGACAACAAGCCCGCTCCCTCCTCGACATGACATCCCTTCAAATATTTAAACATGGCTCTCATGCCCCCTCTTAACCTTCTCTTCTGCAGACTAAACATCCCCAGCTCCCTCAGCCACTCCTCATGGCTTCCAGACCCTCCACCATTTTGGTGACCCTTCTCTGGACTCGCTCCAGCTTCTTAATATCTTTATTGAATCGAGGTGCCCAGAACCAGACACAGGATTCCAAATGAGGTCTAACCAGTGCAGAATAGAGCAGGACCATTACCTCCCTCGATCTAGACACCTTGGCTCGCACGTGCGTTGCACCGTGATTAGGAAGGTTCATTAGGGCGCCGGAAAGCTTCCGGCACTCGAGAGTTCATTAAAGGAAATGGGCCATTAATGGAGGAAGAAGCAATTTTGGAGGAGAGAACTCAGGTCTGTAAAGGAGAGGCTTGTGACTTCCCTCTGGCTTGGCGTCTCCCATACATGACAAGGGGGAGGAGGGAGAGATGAGAAAGGAATTGTTATCTGGTTGGGCTCTTTTTTAAAACATCATAAGGACTAGAAGCTTGATGGCAGTGCCCAGGAGGAAAAAAAAAAGATCCGGCAGGGAAGAGTGCAGCGTGAGAAAAGAGAGGAAAGTTTGATGGGGGAAATAGTGTGAAGCTGGAAGCAAAGCAACTAGAATAAAAAATGTCTCAGGGTTTTATATTGCATATCTTTTTGTCTGTCCCAAAGCACTCTCTCACTCTATATGTCTCAAAGCATCCATCTATCCATCCACTCATTTTAAAACACTTTAAGTATTTTCATTTATGGAGAGGTAACTTGGGTGCTTTCTATGCACGGAAACAATTTACGGTAGCTATGTGGCTACCTCTGTCAAGGCACCCAATTTCTTCTCTCCCTCTCTCCTTTTACAAAACGGAAGAGTAAAAAAACGATGCCTCCTCTTGTACTGATTTCTCAACCGATACCCCATCTTTATAAAAAGGACCAAATGGTTTAAAGTAGGGGGTGCCAGCAAGTAAAATGGAGGAATTGCTTTGGTCACACTCCACCTGGACGAATATTGTGTCCAGTTCCGGACACCACAGTTCAGGAAGGATATTGGCAAACTGGAACAGGTCCAGAGGAGGGCGACCAAAATGGTAGAAGGCCTGGAAACCATGAAGCCTTATGAGGGAGCTGGGTCACACTATCTTTAACTGTGCAAATACACTCCCAGCCACTGCAGAAACCTGAGCATCGAAAGCCACGGCTGAATCCAAAAGAATACCAGTTAGAAGAAAGTGGAAAAGCAATGGCTAAGGAACAGCACAGTACTTAAGTGATGGTGTGGAGGTGTGTTATTGCTACATGAAACCCTGTTTCTTTTTTTGGCATTTTTGTCCTGCTAGGGTTACTGCAAAATTGTCAGGATGGAAGCTGAGGATGCTGAAATTCACCCCCTCATCTCCCTCCTGCAGCAGCTGTTGGAAAATTTACAACGCACACTTCATAAACCTAAGTGTTTCTCAGACAGCTGTTGGTAAACATTACAAATTATTCTGTCTCGTCCGCCGCACCGAGCACGCTCACGCTATCCTGTGAAGAAACCGTTAACCAGAAGCCTCCCTCCAAGAGGAATAAATTCCTTTTCCATAGATCCATAAAATGGGTTCTCAGCTTGAAAAGGGCAGAGTTTGGAAGAGAGAGGGAGACTGAAAAAAAGGAGAGATCATTGCACTTCCGTGCAATGGTAAATTTGCTGTAGTGACTTTCTGCACCAAGCAGTGTGCATCTCATTATAGGTAGAATCTGGATCAAGTGTGAGGAACCTCTTTCAAAACCAAGGGCCAAATTTGACTCCGAGGGCCCTTCCACACTAGCCACGCCTGGCTTAGCTATACCGTAGCCATTCTGCTGTGTCCCCTTCGATGTTTGGGGAGAGGGAGGGGGACCTTGGATGGACCATGGGAACCAAGGTCATTCTAACGGACTGGTACGATCTCGTGTGCGAGAACAGCATGTGAACTGGAAGAAGCCGGGAAGGGCAAGAGGGGATCTAAGAAGCAAAACCTGCATTGTATCTTCAGTCCTAGCAAGGGCGTTGCGTGTGTGCAAAACCTGCTTTGTATCCTCAGTTCTGGTAAGGACATTGTGGGCATGCTGAACCTAATCTTTCATTAAAACTTCTCTAGATCTGTTAGGATAAGGCCAGACATTACGGAAGGGATGCCTGGTGGTTTCCATGCCAGGGGTGTGTTGAGTCCCTTCCGGGCTTTATTCCAAATTTTAAAGGACCTCTCCAAGGTGCTGAACTTATTTGGAGGGACATTGCTCGGCACACTCAACAGCTAAAAACAGGTTCAGCACCATTAATGGCTCCTTTGATGCTACCTTTAGGTTCAGCACCGGGGAGAACTCCTTGGTAGTGTTTCCTAAACAGCTTCAGCACCACGGAAAGCTCCTATAAAGCCTGAAATAAAACCCGACATGGAACCACCGCACCCTTGACAGAGAAGTTTCCAGCCGCCCCTGAATCCCGAGGGCAGAACAAACACCACTAATGAAATGGGAATTGAAGCTTATTAATTGTTCTTTACTGCCTCTAGGGCCTTCTCGCACACAGCCTTTCTCTTTCTCTCTGATGCCTACTGTTCTCTTTTTGGACCAAGTTCAAGAATCTGAGTTGGGGGAGGTGGAGGGCTGCCCTGTCCACCTTTGGACTGAAACAAATGGACAAAGCAGTTGCTACATTTGTGCAGGCGGTGCAGCTTTCGGTACATTGCTTTCTCAGCCTAGCCGAGTGAGGATAAGGCCAGACTTTACAGTCCGCTTCCCTCTGAAACAGCTCTTCCCATCAGAAAACTCTTCCAAATGTTTAGGTCAAATCTCTTTCCCTGCAATTTGAATCCATCGGTTCATGTTCTAGTCTCAGGAGCAGGGGCAAACAAGCTTGCTCCGTCTTCCAAATGACATCCCTCCGGACAGCTAACCTTGGTTTTCAGCCACCTCTCAGTCTTCTCTTATCCAGGTTAAACATACTGAGCTCCCTCAAGTGTTCTTCTTATTCAGTTTCCAGACCTTTCATTGTCTTGGCTGCCCTCTTCTCTGCATTAAAAAAGATCCTGCATTGGGACTGCACAGTCTAAATCTCCATCTGCAACGTTGTTTATGGATGGTGCTACCCAATATTTCACTCAAACAGCAACAATGAACACTTAATGTACATGCAATGGTGCCACTGAACGCACAACCTGACACACACCCTAATGGTTATCTGCGTGCATAGTAGCTCTACAGGAACAATTATGTTTTTAATAGCTGAATGCAGACCTTGTGCATTGAACAACAAAATGTCCCGGAAATACATGAGCCTAAAACCCCAACAGGATCCCAGTCCAGAATAATTTTGTGCAGAAATATTGCCTTGCATCTTACAGATACATCCAACATATTCTGTGCAGGATAATTACCTTACGGCACACAAACATACTGTGCACAGAATAACTGCCTTGCAAAATCCAAATCCAGACAATTTATTTTGCACAATATAATTGTCTTGCGAAATGCAAACACAGACAACAAATTCCGAGCTGCCTTGGAATGGAAAATTCTGCACTGAATATCTACTTTGTGATGTACAAATTCTGCACAGAATAATTGCTTTTGCATGCTGTGTGGAGCACGCAAAGCCATCCAACGTATTCTGCACAGAATAATTGCCTTACAGTATGCAACTCTATACGAGATATTCTGCACAGAATAATTGCCCTGTGACACACAGACATATACATGTTCTGAGCAGAACATACGATGCATTCTTAGCCTTGCAACATGGATGTTCTGTGCCGGAAAACTACCTGCATGGAACAAACCAGCACCATACAAATTTGTGCAACATATTCTGTGCACAATAATCATACATTGGTGCAGAAATTTCCAAGGTATGTATTTTTTTTCCCTGCAGCAGAAAGAATACTATGGAAATTATTTGTCCTTGTGTTTGAGGATGAAAGCAGAAAAGCTTTACAACCCTGTTCAAATCCCATCCCCACGTGTGGCTGTGAAGGCCAGGTAAATGAAAGCTGTTTGCACCTTGAGTATTACATAAGTAGCCGTAGATGAAATAACATTAACATGGGGGCAGCAGTGGGAGAGAAAGGATTGAAGGCAAACACTTTGGTTTCTTTGCCGAGCTCGAAAACCTGCGAAGAACAATCAAACACTCTCACTTTGCAACAAAGATATCTCTGGTGGTACATCTCTCCATCTGCTCAGGCAACTGGCGCGGTCACATTGACCGGAGCGCCAAAGCGCGATTCAAGATGGGGTGTGAAGATTTTGATGTCCGACGGCCAAGAAGAAACTTGAAGGAAGGAGTTTTCGAAACTAATTCTTCCAAGGACTGAATCGGCGTGTGAAAATCCAAACCATCTCAAGTCCTCAGCTCCCCTCACGCCCTCTCAATCGTCTATGTGCAAGAAAAAGAAACTTGTGGAAGGAGGAGGAGGAGGAGGCAGCCTTGCCAAGCCAATAAGCCAATGCAATTAGGAAAGACAGAAAGAATATCATATATAGTCCTCCCTCCACATTTGCTAGGGTTAGGGGCCCAGGACCCCCACGACAGTGGGAAAACCACGAATAACTCCAGGCCCTCCTAAGCCATATTTAAGACACAAAAAAGTATGATCAGCCTATTCAACCCACCATGGATTCCTCTGAGGCATCAGGGCTCCTTCCCAAGGCAGAAGTGGGGGGCTGGGGGGGCTCATGGCCACCCCCACTGCTGCCCTGCACCATTTTTAAGAGGGACTTGCAAGCCTCGTTTGCAGTTTCTCAGTCTCACGAGGCTTATAGTCCCTATTAAAAATGGCACAAGGAGGCAGCAGAGGAAATAATCCATGAATAATCAAATCTGCAAAAGTGAAACCTGCAAATGTGGAGGGCTGACTGTACTCCTCTATCCAACTGCTATTCCCAACTAGAGTAAACCTATTCAATCAACGGGATTTACAGAAGCATTAAATTAGCAATTTAGAGCCAGCATGGTGTGTAGTGGTTTGAACATTGGACAATGACCCCAGAGGCCAGGGTTTAATTCACTGTTTAGACATGGAAACCCACTGGGTGACTTTGGGCACGTCACACACTCTCAGCCTCAGAAAACCCCATAATCAGCTCTCCATAGGTCACCATAAATCAGAAACAACTTTGAAGGCACAGAATTACTAGAAGGGTTGCCTTTTTTTAACGTCATTCGCTAAAGCCTATGTAAGTTATGCTAAGGCATTCCTCAAAGTTTGGGGTCTAACTGCCTCCATGGCTTAATTTTGTATACTTTAATTAATGAATTTTTATTAATTAACACATACGAGGGCCCTCGGTATCTGCTAGGATTTGATTTCAGTGCGCACACCCGTGGATACCGAAAGACATGGACACTGAACTCCCATTATGTACAACTGAGTAAAAAAATGTACAAAATCAAGGTTGGATTTTTGGATTTCTTCTCTAGAGCAATATTTTCAAGCTGTGATTGGTTGAATCCATGGACATCAAATCCATGGATATGGAAGGCCAACTGTATGAGAATCTGAAGAACGCTGGCTGAAAAACCAATGTGGAAGGGAGAATGGAATGGAAACTCCTGGGAAAGGGTCTGGATGTCTGACGGAGGTTATTCCGCACTGTTGTAACGCTACAATTTCACTTTCCTAGGAAATCCTGGGCTTTGCAGTTTAGGTGCATTTAGAATCCTCAGCCAGAGAGCTCTTTGGCCTCAGGAAACTGCAAACCCAGAATTCCACAGGAGGCTGAAAGGGGAATAATAGCACTATAACAGTGTAGTGCAGAAGTGACCAAAAGACTCAAGATTGGTACTAGAATATTTCCACCCCCCAGAGTCTTCTCCCCAACCAAGCAGTAAGCCGACAGTGTGGAGAACACGCCTTTGAACCTTCCTGTCATGTCGGGATCTTTGTACATGTGCGCACGCATCCTTTCCCTTGGAACAAAGGGGAGTTAATTAAATAACAGGGATGGGGGTGAGCTGGAACGAACGCAAGGCTGCTCGGAAGCCCAGACAAGCCCGGCTTTAATTATTAAGGAAGGCGAGTCGGGCACCTCTGCCGCGCCGATCATCCACCAAAGTGACAAGTTAGCTGAAGTCATGCTAACAAACTCACCGGCGTGGCTTCTCCCACCTCCCCACTCCGCACCCCCGCCACCGATCCCCTTCCAAGGAACGTACCGTAATTGGAGTGACAGGGTGGAAAATCAGTCTGAATGAATGAGGTCACCTGCTTTATAAATAATTCATCCAACACATGGGGTGAGACAGAGTCCCCCTGTCCCCTTCCTGAGCCTATTGGCCGGGAGTCAAAGGCAAAAAACGGAGAAGGAAGGAAAGGGACACATGGATAGATGGATGGAAAGATAAAAACACAATGGGAGACCAGTGGCACCCTGGATGGGGAACATGACTAGCATCCCATTTGAGATTTTATTCATAGAATCAAAGTTAGAAGAGACCCCAGGGGCCATCCAGTCCAACCCTCTTCTGCCACACACTCAAAGCCCCCCCCAGCAAATGACCATCCAACCTGTGCTTAAAAACCTCCAAAGAAAATGATTCCACCCCATTCCCAGGCAGCATATTCTACTTCAAATGGCTCTTACCGTCAGAAGTTCTTCCTGATGTTGAGGTGGAATCTCTTTTCCTGATGTTTGAAGCCATTGCTCCATGTCCCGTTCTCTGGAACAGCAGAAAACAAGCTTGTTCCATCTTCAACATGACATCCCTATTGTTGGGTGTCTTCAAGTCATTTCCTCTTCTCTGACTCTCAGGAGGCAAGGAGGAATCTCAGAGTGAGAGCACAGCCTTGGGAAAAGGTGCATGTTGTCCGTTGCCATCCAGTTGGCTTTGACTTAGACGGACACTGTCTAAGAGAGAGAGAGCGCATTAGTGTAGAGTAGTGGTTTGGAATCTCCTGCACAGAAACCAGCATTTTAATGTTCATTTTTTCTCTGCCAAATATGCAATTATTTCCATGCGGAAATGCTATTTTTTGCACAAGACAACCATGCTGATTTCCCCCCCTCCAGTATCAGTCTTGAAAGACAAAGAGCATTCTAAAACTGCATTTTTCAAAGCCCTTCCCACAGCAAGAAGACAGTGGCTAGGGGCCTTTCCACACTGCACAGTTACAGCGCAATTATTCCACTTTCAGCCTCCTATGGAATCCTTGGGTTTGAAGTTTAGGGAGGGGCACTGAGAATCCTCAGCCAGAGAGCTCTTTGGCCTCCGGAAGCTGCAAACCCCAAATTTCCACAGGATGTTGAAAATGGAATAATAGCGCTATAACAGTATAGTGTAGAAAGGCCCTGGAATTACTCACTGTTTCCTTTGAGAAGAAAATGATCATGGAATGAGACTGTGTTTATCTAACAGAAGCTCTCCTAGACTCCATGAGAACTTACAGTAAATAAAACTCTGTAGTCCTCAAGGTACGACACCCTCTACGTTTCTTAGAATGTGATTTGGAAGAGTTGGAAGAGATTCTAGAGGCCATCCATTCCAACCCCATTCTGCCATGCAGGAAGCATTCCCAACAGGTGGTCATCCAGCCTCTGTTTCTTCTAGGAACGCGGACGTCCCCTCTTTCTATACCTATTAGATGCTTTCCAAGGACCAACCATTTTGTGCAACGGGTGGAGCGGGAAGCATAGAAACCTGGCAGCCTCTTTGCCGATTCCTTTCTAGCTGAGGTTTCAAAAAAACAGACATTGCATCCATGCACTGGCTCTGCATTTCTGCCTGCAGCTTGGGAAACCGCGCGGCTGGACCTCCTTTCCCACACACTACCTGCGCAGTACCGACAACGAACCCCAAACTGCACGGGAGAAGGGGAAAGAGCGGCCGGGTCGAAAGGGCCAAACACGGTCAGGGTTTCTGCAAGCTGGCGGGTTGCAGATGCCAACACAGCACACTCTCGATGCGGGGTCTGCAGCGGAGACATCTGGAAGGGCCAGGCCGCGGTCCCGGTGGGCGTTGTTAAGAGCTTCATTACCCGTTTCTAGCAGCTGGATGAAGCTCGGAGCTCGAGATGAGAAAGGGGGAGTGTGCTTCTTTCCCTTCCATCTTTTCCAAACATAATTGGGGGAAGAGGCAGTGTGACATTGTTACTTGCCGTCCCCTCCAGTTTCCTTCAAAATTCCATCGGCTGCCGGCCCTCCATGTTTGTTAGGGTTTAGGAGTGCAGGACCCCGAATTGCAAATACCCAAAACGCGTGTGTCTGGGGGAAGGGGGCCAAGGTACGGTGAGGAGAATGGACACCCGAGGTCCAAACCAGGTCAGGGAAAGCGGGGGACATATGGCATGGTGGCCCTATACTTCCTCTCTCGTCCTTGGGTTTTGCAGAGTTGGAAAATGGGGCTGCGATCCATCCTTAGCCGGTCAGGCACTGGCTGGTGGAGGAGGAACAGGACTTTTAAAGCTTTTAAAGGGCGGTGGGGTCTGATCGGAGACATCCAGAGGAAAGGTTTCAACACTCAAACCACTACAATTCAATTCAATCCAATTCAAGAAGGATATTGACAAGCTGGAGCAAGTCCAGAGGAGGGCAACCAAAATGGTGAGAGGCCTGGAAGCCATGAAGCCCTATGAGGATAGACTTAGAGAGCTGGGTATGTTTAGTCTGCAGAAGAGAAGGTTAAGAGGGGACAGGAGAGCCATGTTTAAATATTTGAAGGGATGCCACGTAGAGGAGGGAGAGGGCTTGTTTTCTGTTGCTCCAGAGACCAGGACAAGGAGCAATGGATTCAAGCTGCAGGAAAGGAGATTCCACCTGAACCTCAGGAAGAACTTCCTGACAGTCAGGGCTGTCCGGCAGTGGAATCTGCTGCCTCGGAGTGTAGTGGAGGCTCCTTCCTTGGAGGTTTTTAAGCAGAGGCTTGATGGCCATCTGTCGGGATTGATTTGAGGGTGTTCCTGCATGGCAGGGGGTTGGACTGGATGGCCCCTGTGGTCTCTTCCAACTCTACATTTCTATGATTCTATGATTCTACAACACACTGCCTCCCCATACCTTCACTAGGAAACACGTGGCCAAGAAGCAACAGAGTCCAATCAAGATGACGAAAAATATCAGTTAGAATCATAGAATTCTAGAGTTGGAAGAGACCCCAGAGGCCATCCAGTTCAACCCCCCGCTATGCAGGAACACCCTCAAAGCTCTCCCGACAGATGGCCATCCAGTCTCTGCTTAAAAACCTCCAAGGAAGGAGACTCCACTACACTCCGAGGCAGCAGATTCCACTGCCGGACAGCCCTGACTTTTAAGAACTTGCAAATTCAGAGAGGTTACAGCAGTTTGCTTTTTCCTGAGCGTACAGGGAAGGGTGAGATTCTGCCCTCTGCACGTTCCAATGAGTAATTGCACATTGAGCTCAGTTTGCAGCCATTGAAGTAAGCTGGAGTCAAAGGGGGAAAGTGGGAGTTAGAAAGAAAAACTGGGCCATTTTAATAGCAGCTGAAAATGTGGGAAAATAGAGGATTAATGAGGACTTACCTCCATGAAATCAGGACAGTTGGGGAGTATCCATTGCTGAGAATGTCAGGAGGACACCAACCAAGGAAAGCAACCTAGCAAATGACCAGCTGCACAGGACAGGATGAGGACTTTTATAGGCCAATGTCTAATCCTATTGGTTCCTTGGATCACCTGACCACGGCTGCAGTACCTGCTTTGGCCATTCAGTCAGGGGCGGCGCTGTAGGACAGAAAACATGCCTTGCTTCACTGCCAAGCTAGTGAGTGACAAGTTTTACCATCAAGCTAGTTAGTGATCAATTTTGGGTGCATTAATTACAACCAAGAGATACAGCATTATATAGTGGTTTGAGCATTGGACTGGAGACCAGGGTTGCACTGGAGCATTGACCCTGGAGACCAGGGTTCGATTCCCCACTCAGTCATGGAAACCCATTGGGTGACCTTGGGCACGTCACACACTCTCAGCCTCAAGAAACCTTGGGATAAGTTTGCCTTAGAGTTTTCGAAAGTCGAGAAGGGCCTGAAGGCACACAACTTCAACAATGACAATCAGTTTGCCGTTCAATAGCAAGACTTGGCACGGTGAAATGGTTTGAGCGTTGGGCTACAGCTCTGGAGAACAGAGTTCGAATCCCTGCCAGGCCATGGAAACCTGTTGAGTGATGAGTCACACTCTCTCAGCCCCAGAGGAAAGGAAAGGAAAGCCTTCTCTGAACCAATCCTGCCAAAGAAAACCCCCTGATAGGGCCACGACGTATTGGAAATGACTTAAAGTGAGTGGGAGAAAAATGAGCCGCAAATCAGCAAATAAATACATGAAACAGGTAATGGTCTGCCCATGGGAGGATCTCATTTTTGGGTCTCCTCATCCTGGGATCCGTTCTCAGATTCTTCCTAGCCCAGATTCTTCCTAGCCCTTCTGCCCCACAGGCTGGGATTCTGCAGATGGGTCGCTGCCCATTTTGAGTCCAACGTGGTTTTGGACGGCCCGACGGAGTGGCAGTCGGTTATTTCCATGCCAGTGGGGCAGCCAATCCACTCTAACTTTCAGTTTGAATTCTAAAAGAGCTGTCCGAGGTGGTAAATCCTAGCCTCCAGCTAGGTTCAGCACCTTGGAGAGCTCCTTTAAAGTTCGGACTAAAACCCAGAACAAGTTCGCCATCCCCTTGTCATGGAAGCCACCCCTGATCTCATGGGGGCCTCTCTATGGAAAGGAAGGTCTGTTGTGGGGGGCATTTTTGCCACCCCTCAAAAACCTTGAGAGCCAATCCTTCACCCCCCAATTTATCAGTTCCCCTTTTCCCACTGCATTAATTCCAAGTTCTTCCTTTTGCTCTCCTGTTTTTCCTTCTCCCCGCTTAGTTTTGACACGAACCACATCTCCAGGGCGCTCAGAAACCTCGACAGCCCCAAGGCATTGAATAATCTTGACAGCTTGGTATTCTCAGATAATGGTCAGCTCCGGCTCTCCCACCATACCTTGCGCCTTCCTCCCTTCCAGCCCATAATTAGGCCGGTACCTAATTCCGTTTGCCCCGACGCTAAGCCGTCCTGCTAAAAGATAAATAGATAACATGGGAGAGCGAATAAAAATGAGGACAGGCGAGGGAAAAGGAGGCATTTCAAAAGAACATCTCGCAGACATCTCGCCATCTGTTCCATTTTCGGGGTGGCTGAGCGGGCGGCGGGACTGGCTCTGATCTTAGGCGCGGTGGCTTCGCACAGCAGATGCCAGGAGGCAGGGGTGGCCAGGGATTGGGGAATGCACCAGTGTAATAGCAGCCTGCCCTGGGCTCCTTAAGGTAGGTCTCAGCTGCGGCTAAGGATGCAAAGTATCAGAAGATAGACATGTGCGACTTAATCAGCGCCATGCGTGGCTGGACGTACAAGGGATTGGAGGATAGACCTGTGTGACTAGCCGCCTGCCTTGCACCCCTTAAGGTACATTTCAGGCATGGCTAAGTATGCAAGGTATCGGAAGACAGACCTGTGTGACTATCAGCTGCCCTATGGCCCTGAATTGGCTTCCTACATGGCAGAGCAATACAAAGCATTAGAGGATAGGCCTGTGTGACTAACGGCCTGCCCTGTGCCGATGAATTAGCTTCCTACTTGGCTGAACATACAAGGCATTTGGGGATAGACCTGTGGGACCAACAGCCTGCCCTGTATCTCTTAAGGTACATTTCAGGCACGGCTAAGTACGCAAGGTATTGGAAGTCAGATCTGTGTGACTATCAGCCTGCCCTATGGCCCTGAATTGGCTTCCTACATGGCTGGACATACAAGGCACTGACTGGGAGATAGACCTGTGAGACTAACAGCCTGCACTGTGGCCCTTAATATAAAGGAACTCTCCAGGATGTTCAACCCTATTCCTAGATAGGTTCAGGATCTTGGAGAGCAACTGTGGAGGTCACCAAAACGTGGACTGGATTCATGGGAGTTGGTGCCCAGCACTGACAAAGATGGGGTCCTTCAGCCAGCCTGGACCCCAACCTGCTCCTTTGGTTGTGCATTGGGTTGCGGATTTGATTGCACAAACTGTTGTGCAATTCCTTTGTGCATTGAGATGAGAGTGGAGCAAAGTGAAAGAGGTGTTTCGGGAACCCAAGCTGTCTAAAGATAAGGGGCAGGAAATACGTTCCTGCCTCAAGGATGAAAGAAGGGTAAACAACTGCCGATCTGGGAAACGTCTAACGATGGAGTGACGCTAAATTTACGATCCTCTCTGGTCACAGTTTTGCGTGCCTGAAATTTGCACGCGTAGGTATAAAACCTCCAAACTCTGTGCATGCTTTAGTCTCAGCAGCTTTGGAAGAACAGGGCGGTGTTGCTTGCTTTGCAACAAATAAACCTCAGTTTGCAGATTGCGAGGGTGTCGCGCATTATCCAAGGCAAGACACCCTCCAGCCACCGCCCCGGCCTGCGCGGACGCTGCCTGGCTTTGCTCCTTGGAGCCGGCGATCATCAAAATGGTAATCAGGGGCCTCATTAGCAGGAGCAAGGGATCGAACTGTGCACATCCCCGGCTGATTGCTAGGCGAGAACCGCACAACCTGAGCATGTTCTCCTTCCCTATCTGCCCCGGGGGCGGGAAATAAAAGGAAATCCATCTCCCTCGCCTCCTTGGCCGGCGCGTGCCGACAGACACAAATTAACTGCGCGGCTTTCACCGGGCCCTTCTCGGCTCACGCAGGCTGCCTGTCATCCGCCAGCCGCCTCTGGGCAGAATTGATCGGCGGCTGCTACCAATTGCCTCTTGGATTTGTGTGCGAGGGAGGAGCAGAAGCAGCTGGCATTGAAGAGTGTGTGTGTGTGTGTGAGAGAGAGAGAGAGAGAGAGAGAGAAACAGACAGACAGACAGACAGAGATCCACTCCGGATTTTAGTCTGAACTTTAAAGGAGATACCCAAAGAGTGTGTGTGTGAGAGAGAAAGAGAGAGAGAAAGAAAGAGAGATCGAGATCCACTCTGGCTTTTAGTCCAAACTCTAAAGGGGGGTATCCAAAGTGCTGAACCTATTTTGGAAGGAATGGGCTCAGAATAAAACCTGGAAAGGATTCCCTACCCCACTGACATGAGTAAGGGAATTAGGGAATATGGAAATTATGAAGCCCTACAAGGAGCATCTTAGGGAGCTGGGTATGTTTAACCCAGAGAAGAGAAGATTAAGAGAGGATGTGATAGTTTAAAGATTTGAAACCATGTCCCACGGAAGATGGGCCCAGCCTGTTTTCTGCAGCTCCAGAGACTAGGACATGGAACAATGGCTTCATTGGAGAAGAGATTCCACCTAAAAATTGGGAAGGACATCTTGAGGGTAAGAGCAGGTTGACAGTGGCCTGCCAAGGGAAATGGTCACCCCCTGCCACCATTTTGAGAGGGACTGCAGAGGAAAACTGGGTAGTGCAGGGCTCTGGGATGCTGGTGGAATGGAACAGAGGTATTTCCATGTACTTTCATGCATTTAGGGAGTCTTCTGCATCGTTTAAGGGCCAAAATTGTCCAATAATCATGTTGATTTCTTTTTTAAAAAATGGGGGAGTGGGGACTTTGGGGGACAGGGCCTAAAAAAGTGGGGTCCAGGAGCCACATGGCCCCCAGTGAGCTCTGCTATGCCTGTGTGCATATGTAATTTCGAGTTGCCTGTCAACTTATGGCAATGCCACAAATTTCCTAGGGCTTTCTTAGGGAAGGAGGTAGTTTTGCTGGTTCCTTCCTCTGAAACATGGCTTACAGCCCCTGGGATTCACTGGCGGTCTCTCATCCAAGTAACAATCAGGGCTGACCCTGCTTAGCCATCAGGATCAGACAGAATGTGGAAAGAGAAAAGCCCCCTTCCAAAGTCCTTTTTTTCCCCCTGGCCGAATTCCAATTGTTCAAAGAGCATCAGGTTTTCTCGGCTCGGTTGTTCTGTACCCGGAGCTCTCCACGGTCAGGAGTCCCCGGAGAGTTTCAATCCATCTCTCTCAATCTCTCTCACAGCATAGCTGGACACAACACGAATGCTCTTTAATCAGCCTGGGGACCTCACTAACTGCAGCTTTTCCCTCCAAGTCATTCCTGCTGGGGCCTCTGAAGCCTTCGTTCTGCCGGAGGAGCAACAGAGCAGCAAGACGAGAAAATAGGGCAAGAATATTCCAAAAAAACACATTTAAAATCCATGCTTGTCCAATATCCAGAAACTCAGCCAGGGCAATCCTGGGTGATGAGCGTATTTGCAATTCAGAACTTACCCTGAACAAGATTTGCCACGGTTCTTTTGCACAGAAAAATGCAGGTTCTGTGTTGAAAATAGTATTTCTGTGCAGCAATAATTCTTCACGCCAAAAATTCTGCAATGGGGTTCTCTGGTTTGATATCACCCCATGTGCATTTGCACGGAACTACACCTGGTTTTTGAAATCTTTTCGAGATTCTCACAGGAGCAAGAGAAGGGCTTAAATGACTTGAATTTAGAAAAGAAATGCATCCCGAGGAGAAAAGGGATATGGCCCCAACCACAGGGTAGAAGCGGAAATCAAAGGAGGTAATGCCAAACTTGGGACTTTGCAAGAGCCGGCAACAACAGATGGTATGGATGAGGGTGCTTTGGAGCAAGCCTGTTTTCTGCTGGTCCAGAGACTAGGACAAGGAGCAATGGCTTCAAACTTCAGGAAAAGAGATTCCATCTAAACATTAGGAAGAACTTCCTGAGGGCAAGAGAAGCTTGACGGTGGAATATGCTGCTGCCTTGGAGTGCGGTGGAGTCTCCTTCTTTGGAGGTTTTTAAGCAAAGGCTAGATGGCCTTCTGTTGAGAGTGCTTTGATGCTATATTCCCACATGGCAGAATGGGGTTGGACTGGATGGCCCTTAGGGTCTCTTCCAACTCTACGATTCTATGATTCCATGATTCCATGAACCATTGGCAAGAATTCACAGCCTGAGTTCCTTTGCAACTCTGGGACTGAATTTATGACCAACCTCTGAATGCACAATGACAAATGGAGGGAGAGTGAGCATTGGATTATGCATCTGGAGACCAGAGTTCAAATCCCAGGCCAGCCAGGGAAACCCACTGGGTGAGTCACACTCTCTCAGCCTCAGAGGAAGGCAAAGGTCTCTGAACAAATCCTGCCAAGAAAACCCTATGACTGGTTTGCCTTAGGCTTGCCGTAAGACTTGAAGGCATGCAACGACAACAATGTGGGAGGCGGTAGGGACAGAAGAAGAGCAATTGCAGGCTCAATGGAGGAAGCCGGTGCCCCGAATCTACAGGGCCTGAGCATCTTTCATGTGGACAAGGTGTCTCAGAGATCTCTCTTCCAAAGGATCCCCCATGAGTCAAAGTCAACTTGATAAGAATTAACAACACCCAAATGAAACCAATTGGTGGGACAACTGGGGCTTCTGGGTTGAAAAGGAGAAAAGGAGTATCAAGAAGTAAGAGAAACAACGGATAAAATATTCCACATTTTGGATAATGGCTACTAAACTTTCCATTTTAAGCCATCAGTGGGGATTGAGGGAGGGGGACTGGGTAAAAAACATTATAATGTGCAATTTGTAATATGTAATGAGGTGCAATCGTCTCTGTTTAAAATTCATAACAAAATACATTATAAAAAAGAATGATCAACGCGCACACATTTGCAAGGCAGTGTTCTCACCTTGAGATTCCTCCTTGACTCCCCGAGGGACAGAAAAGAGGAGCCAAGCCCTTGAGATGCAAGACTCTACCTAGCAGTCACACACACGCATTTTGCAATGCAAGGCTCTCACCCTGAGATTCCTCCCTGTCTCTGAGGTCTGGAGAAAACAATCCAGAGAGGATCCAAGATGCCCAACTTGGCAGCTCCCTGACAGTGCCAACCCTCGAGTGACAGAGCTGCGGGTTTGGCAGGTGGATTTTTCTCCTGGCGGAGAATCGACTGCCAGTCCCCATCTTGTCACTCGTTCTCCCCGCGCCGTCCACCCTCCCCGTTGCCGGTTTGTTGCTGTTGTTGTTAACTTGAACTGTAACAATGTTTTATTCTCTTGATCTTGACGGGAAAGTCGGAAGGCAGGGGAACGTCTCCGGGGAGAATCGGCGGCGGCCCCCACCGGCGGCAGCCTTAATTAGGCATGTGAAATTCCCTCTGACAACAGTGACACTAACCAAACTCAACACCAGAAAAGATTCACCAGTGGGGTGAGGAGGAAAAGGCGGCGGCGGCGGCAGAGGAGGAGGCGGCACTGCTGAGAAAGAGAAATATGAAATTGCTCTCTTAGGGAGCTGGGGAAAATGAGGAGAAATGCTACAAAGATAGGGAAAGGCAGGCACTTCGGTGGATGAGAATGCCATCAGGCCTAAACTCCTCGGTTGGGGGTAATTTGTGGCCCCTTCTCCTAAATTCATTGCCCCCTTGTGCCCATGGCAGGTGTGGTGCCATCGCTGCTTAGAGCCCAAATGCAAAGGTGCCAGGGCCAAGTTCCAAAATGTTGACTTTTCAGACTACTGGCTTATTCTGGGAGCAGCAGAGGAGCATTTCCAAACTCTGCTTCTGTCTGGGAACTGCCCGCCTTCTCAACCGAGCTTCTGGGATATCTAAGTATCCCATTCGTGCATGCCTTCCATGTCAGGGGTGCTGGCAATCCACCCGAGTTTTTATCCGAGCCATTAAAGGAACTCTCCAAGGTCCGGAAACTAATTTGGGGGTAGCTATTAAAGGAACTCTCCGGAGTGCTGAACCTGGCTTAGGAACAGTACCTCCAGTGGCCCCTGCAAAGTTTGGAATGGACTCCAACTCCCAGAAGCCACAGCCAGCATAGAGAAAGGTGAAGAATACTGGGAGCTGCAGTGCAATGCTCTGTGGAGAGCCATATAGGTCCAGACAGTACAGAGCTGGAAGGGCCAAGGCATGTCTCATTTTGAAGGACAGGTGCACACAGCAGAGGAAAACTTCCTAGTCCACGTGTAAAAGCTCCTCACAGTGAGCTGGAATGTGTCCGGAGTTGGGCAATTGGTCCAGAAACCAAGCCTTACGGGGAATGAGCTGGATATCTTTAGCTCGGAGAAGACTGACAGCTGACACAAAAGCCGTCTTTAAATATCTGAAGGGACATCATGTGGGACGTTACAGCAAGCCTGTTCTCTGCTTCTCCAGAAAACTAGGACACGTACCGATGGATCTAAGCTTCCAGGAAAGACATCCCACCTAAAGTTCAGGGAGAACTTCTCGATGGTAGGAGATACTGAACCATGGAAAAGACTCCCTCAGAAAGTCATGAGAAACTTTAGACAGGGGTTCAATGGCTTTCTCTTGGGGTTGCTTTAGCAATGGATGGAACAGGATGGATAGAGTGGAAATAAATGGCCCAGAGGGGTTCTTCCAGCTTCATAATTCTATGCTTCCATGGGTTCAGTCCCTATAGGAGGGTCAAATGACCCTCTCTTGTCTTCTACCCCATCCTTTCCAACACACTGGAAATGTCATGAATTGACCTCTTGGAGACAATGAAAGTGCTTCACGTTTTTCCTTTGTAGCTTTTGACCCAGCACAGTGTAGTGGTTTGAGTGTTGTACAACTCTGGAGACCAAGTTTTGAATCCTTGCTTGGCCATGGAAACCCACGGGGTGACCTTGGGTGCATCACAGAATCTCAACCTCAGAGACAGGCAAAGACAAACCTCCTCTGGACAAACTTTGCCAAGAAAATCCTGCTCTCCTTAGGGTTGCCAAAAGTACATTTTAGGGTCGATGTAAGACTGAAACGACTTGGCACACAAACCTCAATGCTTTGTTTGTATTTATTTTTTATTTGTTAGCCATCTGAATGCCAGGCTTGGGGAAAAGAAGAGCATATATAAAATAATGCATAGATAGATTGATTAATCCATTCATTTCCTGTTCTTCCAGAAATGCCCCCATGGATTTCTCCACCACTGTATCCAGAAGGTCCCAATCCAGTTTGGCATCAGCTGGCTGAGACAAACATGGGTGTCTGATTCAATTTGCAGCTACATCCTTCATCGCAGGGGTTTTCGTTGTCACCCCCCGGACGGCGATCACGACAGGAAGCAGATAAAAGGCCGACAAGACTTCCGCCAAGTGCAGCCGGGGATAAGGGGGATTAAACAGAGCTGGCGGTTTTCCTTCGCTAATTAACAAAGCTGTTTAATTAAGGCTTTCCTGGTTGCACGGAGCAGCAGCAGTCCCTGCCGGTGCCATCACTAACCTGAATGATATCTTTCTTCTTGCTTACTTCCGCTACCAGGTGCAAAAGACTTCCAGTGGAAGAAAGTTTCATGGGTGATCACCATGTCCTACAAAACAGCTTTTCTTCAGCTGCCCACCTTTTCAGAGAGGAATGATATTGTTAACATCTACTCGCTCTTCCCCACTCAATGGGTACACAGGAATGGTTGCTGGTTCAACTCTGATTCTGACTGTGGAGCCACTCCTGGTTTCAAAGAGCTCTCCAAGGTGCTGAACTCTCTTTCATAGGGTTCAGGACCTTGGAAAGCTCCCTTAATATCTGCATTAAAACCTGGAGTGGAATCACTGCCCCACTGGCAAGGAAAACACAGCCTTCAGTGCTGATGCAGGCCTATGCATGCAAGTAGGTCTTCTAGTGTATCTGGAAGTTGCTTGAGCTTGACTCTCTATCCATAAATAATTCCATCTGTTGGTGGGAGGGGGGGTTCTCCAAACAATAACTCTTCCTGAATGAAAATGTATAATAATGTATAATAAGAAAGAATGGCCGTCTGTTTCTCTGTATGTCTTCGCTATGACTCCAAAACCATGAGACCCAGATGGTTGAAACTTAGGGTGGTGTGCATCCCAAGGCCATCTTGTCTTTAAATTGATTACTTAATTTTATTTAATTAAATCCATTTGTAGCTTGAGAGGTAGTGTGATAGACTGTTGGACTATGACTCTGGAGATCAGGGTTCGAGTCCCTCCTCAGCCATGAAACTCCCTGGATGACCTAAGTCACATTCTCTCAGCCCCCGAGGAACGGAAAACTTGCCATGAACAAATCTTGCTGAGAAAACTCCACATTAGCTTCAGCTTCGGGCTGCTATAAGTTGGAAATGACTTGAAGACGCACAACAAGAGCAACAACAACCACAGTTACTGTTCCTAAGAGGCTGACTTTCAGCCATTGGGGGTTGCCCTAACCATCTGGAGGCTGGCCTGGATGATTCACTTCCCCACATGGCCTGTAGGCAGCTCTGTCTGCTGCTTTCCCCCGCGAGGCCCTGAACTCTGGAAGTTCTTCAAGCAAAGCGGACTTTGGTCCGAAGAGAAGGTGTGGGAGGACTGCCAAACAACACTGTATTCTAATGAGCCTGCGGAGGGAAGGAAGAAGAGGTAGCAGTAAGGCTTATACTACTTGAGGTGGACTTCACGCTGCCTCTTGGGGGGAAGGAGAGAAATCTTCTCCCAGGGAACATTACTGATTTATTAACAACTTGCAGGAGTACTACCTTTGCATGCAGTGGCGGCTGGTGCCTTGCATGTTAATGGGGCGGTGAATCAGCGCTAGCTCTTGCAGTTCTTTAAAGGCGCTCTCCATGGTGCTGAACTCATTCCGGGGATAATGTTCAGGACCTCGGAGAGCTCCTTTAAAACCTGCATTAAAAACCTGGGGTGAATTCACGGAGCCATCCGTCTCCATTTTTAAAAAAACTTTTAAATCCCCCTCTCTGCTCTTTCTTCTTGCTCTTTTTCTTCCCTGCAGCCTCCACATATCCAGCCCTTCCCTTTCGCTCCCTTTCCTTTTTACCCTTAGCTAGGCAACAGGATTCTGGGAAAGATGCCCACACCTCCTGTTGCAACATTAAGCTTTCCCTTGAGCTGCTCTTAAATCGGGCTGACGGAGCGTGCCGATGCGGGTGGGTATCCATCATGCCGCCGGACACCCGGCTACATTTCCTGGGGATAACCAATGCAAACAGAGAGTGAGTTACTACGCCAAAAATCCATGGTTTGAAGAAGAGGGGTGTGTGTGTGTTTGTGTGCCGAGAAGGGGCAAGCATCCCAGCTTGCCATCCTTACAGCCTTGGCAGGAATTTCAGTATAGGAAAAAAAAAAGGTATAGATTTCTTTCCTCTTTAATTTAATTCATCTTGATTAACTTATAATTAGTTTTGTCAGTCAGCATCAGGCTTTTGAGAAGCAAATGTTTGGAAAGAAAGGGCTCTGATGCTTTGAATTGAATTCTTTCAAGTGCTTTTTTAAAATTGTGTTTCATACGCTTGCTCACTGGAAGCTCCTGGACTGCAGCTCCCATTATCCTTCATCACTGGCTGTGCTGGCTAGGGAGGATAGGATCTGCAATCCAATGACCTCTGAAGGGTTTTTTGCATCTCTCTTCGTGGGGTCCACAACCTGTGTGTGCAAAAATGCAATCTTGCCAGCTAAATATAGATCTCCAGGGTTACCTGTGCCATCTGGAATGGCCCGTCCGCACTGTATGAACCCCTATAAAGTGCGGTCCCAGGTTATTTGAAGAACTATATTTCCCTTTGAGCCTTGATTGTCCTGAGAGGTCCTTCTCTTTCTCCCACCATCTTCTCAGGTGTGTTTGGTGTGAACAAAAGAAACAGGGCCTTCTCTGTCGCTGCTCCCAGACTTCGCAACTCCCTCCCTAGAGAGGCCCGGATGGCCCCGTCCTCGCTCTCCTTCCGACGGCAGGTTAAAACATATTTGTGCTGTCAGGCTTTTTTAAATTGCTAGGTTTGGGCTTTTAATGCTTTTTTTAAAGGTTGCTTTAGTTTTTGATGTTTTTAATATTTCCACCATTTAATGTTTTTCACTCTTCAAATAATTTGTTTTTTAAATGTTATACTTTTATGTATGTTTTCACTTGTACTGCTTAAGTGTTAAGCACCTTGAATCCCACTGCCAGAGAAAGATGGGATATAAACAAATAAAAATAATAACAGAATTTTGATGCCACTTTAACTGCCATGGCTCCATCCTACAGCATCCTAGCATTTGTAGTTTGGTGGGGGGGGGATTTAGAACGCTTTTGGCCAGCCCCTTGAATGGCAGCATTACAGCACTCCAGCACAGAATTCTAAGCACCTCATGGAACTACAAGTCCCAGAGTTCCATAAGGTGAAGCCGCAATAAAGCTGATGTAATTGTATGTTGCAGAAATTGCCCCTTCGGGTAGGGTGAAGTGGTAGTTCCCATGTCAGTGGGGCGGTGAATCCATTTCATGTTTTGGCAGGCTTTCAAAGCACTCTCTAGGGTGCTGGAGCAACTTAGGGCCAGATTCCAGCACCTTGGAAATCTCCTTAAAGCCTGAATTTAAACCTGGCAAGCTCAGAGTTTTGGAGAACTCTGTCAAAGTCTGAACTAAAACCTGGAGTGGATTAATTACCCCACTGACATGGGGTGCCACCAGCCGCCACTGCCTTAAGTACTACCCAACCCAGTGCTTGTATAGCATGGAGAAACAGAAGCCTTTTTCACTGATCCTGCAGCCCCAGACATCTTTCCGCTGCATGGTTTGCTCATAATGGGCGACCAGTATACCATGCTGGTTCTCCTCGTATGCTGCTCCACCTCCAGGCCTTGAAATGTCTGCCTGCCAAGCCCTGGCTCTCTTCCACCTGTATCACCTGTTCTGTATCACCGCAGGGAGACAACAGGGGGGACTGCTTTGCAACTTGCTCCTTGGAATCAGCCAAAGGTTCCGACCACCAGGATTTCTCGAGTCTGAGCCCTGTGACGTTCCTTGCTGCTGAGTCAGTCCACTGGGCAAAAGCGTATATTGCATCGGTCTGATGACACATTTTGTCACCTTCTACATCAATGAAAGATGACAAGGGCAGTATCAGAATTCCTGATATATCCTTTTGTTCTCGATTGCCAAAAAACGATGGGCTCAGCTTAGCATGAGGTAGAGCAGAGGCGGCCAAACGGTGACCCAGGGGCCCATATATATGGGGATATATACGTGGCCCTGGGGCCAATTTTGGCCACCTTAAGTTGTTTCTGTCGCTGCCGACACCTCCAGACATCTCAGCTGGCCCTTTGGCAGAGCCAAGAAAAACACAGACTGCTTCTCTTGGAAAGCGTTGGGAGAGAGCATCCATCTTTTAAATAGGTTTCAGGGGCCTCCCACGCAGTCAAACCTTTAAAAATACCTATTTTTCTAAACCAGAAGTGGGCTTTGGGGCACATCTGGCTTTCTCTTTTTTAGGGAGTGGGCATTTTGGCAGTCTCTGCGGCACGCAAGGCATCCCAAATGTAGAGAATTGTTCGCTAGAGCCACCCTAGTGTCCTACCCTTAGGTAGAGGGAGAGAAGGACCTCGGGCAGCAGTTGTTGGGGGGTAGCAGCGTTATATTTCTCAGGGGTGCCTCCTGAGACCCGCAGCCATTCTCAGTGCTTGGAAGAGAGAGCCGAGTGCGCCACGTAGGGTGTTCCACATCCCCTACTGTAATGCGCTCAACAAAAAGTGTTCGGAAGCCACAGCTAATGCAAAACGGAGCAGCCAGACTGATGTTGGATGTGCATTTTTTAGAGACCTGGTTAACACTGGTCTTCGGTGCCAACATGGGGTAGTGGTCTGAGCAATGGACCACGACCTTTGGGGACCCTTCCAACCCTACAGTTCTATGATTTTACGACCGCTCCACCTTCTGCGGGTAGCCCTTTTCCAATACCCGACAACAGCAACTGCATCTCTTCCCCATCTTCTCTTCTTCCAACCGGTCCTTGGCTACAAAGGTGAACTCACCCCCTTTTGGGCTATGAATAACCATCTTTAACCTCTTTGAGCACCTGAAGCTCCTCTGGGACCGTTCACAGGGATGATGGATAATCAGCACTCTGGACGATCAAACCATCTCTTTCCCCTGCACCCTTTTCTCTCTGCTCTTCCTTCCCGGGGGAAGCAAAAAGGCCCCTCGCGGTGCCTTCTCTCCTGTAAACCAACAGTTCTTTCATCCCTCGGAAGAGAAAGAAGGAAAGCCAGTTGAGAGGGGGAGAGAAGAAGAGACGATCACAGTCGCCATGGAAACGGGAAGAGGGATAGAGGCTGGCTTGTTTGCAAAACAGTGGTCCTTCATCGCTTCATTCCAGGAGCGCTCCGTTCTACACGCCAAAAAATATACCCATCCACTCCTCATCCAGCTCCACATTCACGCTGCAGAATTGTCGCGCTGCAATTCCACTTTAACCGCCGTGGTTCCATCCTACGGAATCCTGGGATGTGTAGTTTGGGAAGGCGTTGGAGGGCTCAGGCTGAGCAATAAAGACCCCACCTTTCCTTGCCAGTTGCAGTATATCTGAGTAAAACTACCTTGATACACCTTGTGGTGAAGACTAGGGGCCTTTCCGCACTACGCTGTGATAGTGCTATTATTCCACTTTCAACCTCCTGTGGAATTCTGGGGCTTGTCGTTTCCAAAGAGCTCCGTGGCTGAGAATTCTCACGACCCCTCCCTAAACTACAAACCCCAGGATTCCATAGGAGGTTGAAAGTGGAATAATAGCACTATAGCTATGTAGTGCGGAAATGGCCGAAGTTTGATTTCTTTCTCTGCTTGTGACTGTCTGAGGGCTGGGGAAGTGTTCGACTTCTGCCTACCGCCATTTGCAAGCGCTACAATCTCTCACCTTTCCCAATACCTTCCAACTAGCTCCGACTGACAACAAGCCTCTCTTAATGTTTTCTCAGCCAGATCTCCCTCTGAGGCTGAGAGAATGTGACCAGCCCACGGTGAGTGCATTTCCATGGCTAAGCAAGGGGTTCAAACCCCGATCTCTAGCCCAACACCTAAACCACTATGCCATGCTAGCTTGACACCGTGCTGTCTTCGGACACCATCTTTTAAGTCTGAGCTAAAACCTGGAGTGGATTCACCATCCCACAGAAATGGAGCCATCAGCAACCAGGGGCGATGGAGGAAAGAAGTGACCAAGATGCAGCAACAGGATGAGAGCTATGCAGGAAGGGGAAAGCTTTCGAGGGCCAGATTTGGCCTCTGGTTGCCAATCTCTATATTGTCATGTGCCTTCAAGCCTTTTCCAACACCACAGAGAAGGTGGCTAGGTTTTGTGCCTCTGTCATCACTACCAACAGGCAAATATTACCAGGGCATATATCATTTAGGAATTTTAGATACTCTTGTCATATTTAAAATCACAAGTACTTCATTTGAAATTTGATTGCAATATACTTTGTGCACTTAGTACTCAATGGATGTTGTACAAATTTTAGCTGTATAGTATTTTATTTTTAAAACAGCTTTTTAAATGTTTTTATTTGCTCTACGACTTTAAATAAAACAAACAGTTTCCCACCTGTGGCGACCCTAAGGCAAAGCTATCCTGGGGTTTTCTGGGGCTGAGAGTGTGTGACCCACCCAAGGTCACCCAGTGGGTTTCTGTGCATGAGTGGGCAATCAAACTCTGGTCTCTGGGGTTGTCGTACAACTCCCAAACCACTATACCGTGCTGGTTCTATATAGAGAATAAAAAAAGACCCAAAGAGTCATTCTAGACAGCAAGAACCTTTGGCTTGGGGGTGGATATCGGCTTCCAACAGCAAACCCCTTGGCCGGCGCTGCTGAGCTTAAATTGCTGACTGTGGGGGTGCTCTTTGCTTCTTTGGTGGTGAGCATCGGTGGACAAGGTGGGGGGGCACAAGGGGGAGGGAGCCCTGCTCAAATTTGGAGAACAGCTGCAACCTTGAGGGCCTCGGAGAGGCTTATGTTCCAAAAGCAGCTTTGTTCTCCCTGCGTCCCTTCCTCCCTCGGCTGCAGATCCTCTTCTCTTATTTAACTGGGGTGGGGGAGACATAGCCCGATGCTCACCCAGCCTCTCGAAAAATTGGTTCTGAGCTGAGAGTCCAGAGCAGGTGAAGCCAGGAAGCGAGGAGACAGCTGCTCCCAAGGGCTCTCGTGAGTCGGCAACGAAATAGAGTACAGGAAAGAAGCAATGCCTACGTAATTGTGAATCCCTCTCTCTTGCTCTCTGTGGCTATTCACTGCAACGCTCCCCGAGCCCAACCGTCCTTCCTGATAGCAGGACGACTTGACTCCTTGCACCTGATGCTTTACTCTCCCCCCACCCCGCCAGCCAAACGTGATATTCAACCCTGTATTTTTGGAAATGGCCATCTGAGCCTGACTCTCCCACTTGGCTGGAGAATTCAGCTCGGTTCCTCCAAAAAAAAAGAGTGGGGATTGTGGGTGCACGTTCCCCCTCCTTTGTTTTGGAGGTGGCCCTCGGGCTCCGACTTCTCCCCGACTTCTCTCCAGCTCCCCTTCTTTATTATTACCCCCCCAATCATTTTTCAGCAAACTTGGAAAGAACAGGAGCTTGTTTTAACAAGACTTTCAAACACTTGGGAATAGCGAGGACGCACTCAACATTTTTTTTCCAAAGGCTTGAAAAGGGCAAGAGCTCCCACCATGCTTCATCACATATTAAAACCGCAAAAGCAACCCAAGGGTTTACAATACTGAAAAATACCAAGACACTGCAGAATTCCAAAATGTGTGAAAACGGCCAGAATCCCCCCAATATTTTTAAAGTGCTCAAAAAAAGAGCATTTTAAAAGAATGAAAATCCCATGCCTTAGAAATGGCAATAAGCTCTCCCCAACACATTAAAATAGCAAAGATAGATGCTATATACTGAAAATGGACTCCGAACAAGGCAGGGGCCCTTTGGCTCACCAAAATGGCACCCACAACATGATGGTTTCACTGCACTCCAGAACGAGACGATCTCCACCTCTTACTTTAAGACTAATAAAATATATTGGTCAGAAATTCACAAAGATAGGAATGTCACTGGTGGCTTACACTGCCGGTTACCGCTAGTAATGCCAGTCTAAGTACTTCTTTGGACATTGTGGAAGGAGATATCCAAGCCTTCTTGCTAACACATTTGTGCTGGTTGCTCAAGGCCAACCGGATCACTCCTCTTTGCCCTAGTCTGGCAGTTCTCAATCTTTGTTCCTCCACATGACTTCATATTCCAGAATTTCTAAGCATTGGACATACTGGCTGGGGTTTCTGGGGGTTGAAGTCCAAAAATCCAGAGGCCCAAAGGTAAGAAGCATTGCCCTAGGCTGTTAATTGTCCATAGGGGAAGTAATAGCTGGGGTGTCCCATGTCAGAGGAGCAAGAAATTCACCCCAGGCTTTAGAGAGCTCAAAAGGAGCTCTCTAAGGTTCTGAGCCTATATAGGCACCAGGTCCTTGGAGAGCTCCATTAAAGGCAAGTTTAAAGCCTGGAGTGGATTTGTCATCCTGCAGACATAGGACCCACCAAGGGTCACAGACATGGGGGGGGGTGTCCAGGCATCATCTTTCTACTCCCATATATCCATGGAAGTGGGAGCAGACTTTACTGCCAGTTAAGGAGAGGTAGAATAATTGTCCCGGGACCAAAGCTGGGGAACAAGCTTATTTTCTGCTGCACCGGAGACTAGGAAGCAGAATAATGGCTTCAAACTAGAGGAAAAGAGATTTCACTTAAGCACCAGGAAGAATTGGCAGTGGAATACGCTGCTGCCTGAGAATGTGGTAGAGTCACCTTCTTTGGAGGCTTTTAAACAGAAGCTGGATGGCCATTTGCTGGGGGTGCTTTGAGTGTGTGTTTCTGCATGGTAGAAAGGGGTTGGACTTGACGGCTGTTGTGGTCTCTTCCAACTCGATGATTCCACATTTCTATAACTTCTGAGGGCCAGATTCCATTCTGGAAAATTATTGCGCACCAGTGGTGGGGGGGGCCAAAATCCAAAGGGTTGGAGCCAAAGCCACCAGTCTATTTTACCTCCAATTTCTTAAGGCCTGTAACTTCAGAGAGGCAGTTGTGCCTTTTCGAATTGGGAAGAAGAACGCATGGGAAGCCATCCCACATTGGTGTCATCGCAAAGAAGGAAATACAGCCCTGTGAAAAAATCCCATAGGGCCACACCAACGCCTCTGAAGGGCCACTTTCCACTCCCAGACCTGTGTTTCCCCTTGAACAAGACTGTGGGAGAAGATGAATGGTGTTTTCGGTGCTCTTGTGCCGCAGTCTCTCCTTAGACCCAGCGTGATATACAACAGGATGCCTGCAGTTCATTTATCACCTCCAAAGGCGCACGGGGGGAGGAGGAGGGACAGAAACAGTGGTGCACAGACCTCTGGCAAGTTGGCGCGTGTCACCGTAAAACAGGAGCACCGGGGCTCCGTACGACGACACCGTTCTTCGCACGCTCCCCTGGAGTTTACACACCTTGTCAAAGCCGCCGTCTCCCCTTGTTTGTCTTCTTGACTTTGCACTCCAGGTACTTAGAAAAGGGAAAAAAGAAAGAAGTAACCTTTCTTCCCAAATGGCAGAAACAGATTGCAGGAGGAAGGACGGGTCTGGATCTTTCCGTTCACTCCCAACTCAAGTTTTTCATTTCTTTATTCATTTAATTTGAATCCCACTTTTCCATCAATAAGGGACCCAAGAGGTATAAAATTAAAGCAAAACATGATATATACAGTTGTCCATCCACATTTGCTGGGGTTAGGGGTGAAGGACCCCTGTAAAAGAGGAAATATCACAAATATCAAAATACCAAAATGGTAAAGGGTCTGAAAGCCATGTCCTATGAAGAATGCCTTAGGGAGTTGGGTATGTTTGGTCTGCAGAAGAGAAGGTTAAGAGGGGACATGATAGCCTTGTTTAAGTATCTGAAAGGATGTCATGTTGAGGAGGGAGCAGGCTTGTTCTCTGCTGCTCCAGAGACCAGGACAAGGAGCAATGGATTCAAGCTGCAGGAAAGGAGATTTCACTTGAACCTCAGTAAGAACTTCCGGACAGTTGAAGCTGTCCAGCAGTGGAATCTGCTGCCTCCATGGAGTGTGGTGGAGTCTCCTCCTTCTTTGGAGGTTTTTAAGGAGAAGCTGGATGGCCATCTGTTGGGAATGCTTTGATGGGTGTTCCTGCATAGCAGAGGGTTGGACTCAATGGCCCGTGGGGTCTATGATTCTATGATTCTATGTGTGTCTGCAGGAAGGGGGCTGAGGCATGGTGGGGAGAATGGGTACCCATGATCCAAACTAGGTCAGAGAAAGGAGAGGAAAAGCAAGGGAGTTGGCTTGGTGGCCCTCCACTTCCTCTCTCTTGCCCATCTCCTTCCTTGAGTGTAGTCGTGGGCATCGGAAGAGGGTCAAGGTTTCCAGGAACACAAGCAAGGGATTCAAACGTGAGCTGTGCTGCTTCCACTGATAAGATCAGTTGTCTGCAACGGCTTCTTCCCATCCCTTTCCCTGTTTATATAGGCTGACAGCCTCCTCCAGCTCTTTGCCTAATTGATGTGTCCATACTATATGAATGTTCCAAGTCACAAGGCAAGGGTCAAGGTTTCCAAGAGAACACGCTAGGGATCCAAACATGAGGCATGCTGCTTCCAGTGATAAGATCAGTTCTCTCCAATGGCTTCTTCCCATCCCTTTCCCTGCTTATACAGGCTGACAGCCTCCTCCAGCTGTTTGCCTAATTGATGTGTCCATACTATATGAATGCTCCAAGTCACAAGGCAAGGGTCAAGGTTTCCAAGAACACACACAAGAGTTCCAAACATGAGGCGTGCTGCTTCCAGTGATAAGATCAGTTCTCTGCAATGGCTTCTTCCCATCCCTTTCCCTGCTTATACAGGCTGACAGCCTCCTCCAGCTGTTTGCCTAATTGATGTGTCCATACTATATGAATGCTCCAAGTCACAAGGCAAGGGTCAAGGTTTCCAAGAACACACACAAGAGTTCCAAACATGAGGCGTGCTGCTTCCAGTGATAAGATCAGTTTTCTGCAATGGCTTCTTCCCATCCCTTTCCCTGCTTATACAGGCTGACAGCCTCCTACAGCTCTTTGCCTAATTAATGTCTCCTTATGATATAAACACTCCAAGTCTCCTGGACTCTCCCTTTTTCACCTGTGCTGGCTGCAGTAAGTATTGTCCTGTTTATGTCTCTGTGTTGTTGCTCTCGGGAAGAGTCTTGTCTGGGTTCTGGGACAGGGGCATGACAGCGTTAAGGATCAAGCTAGATAGCCTTGTGACCTCACTTCCAAACCCTCCAGCCACAGAAGGCCAAACTGACCAGATGAGATCCAGCATTGCCAAGAACAAATGCGAGTATGCTTTTCTGGAAGACACACGAGGGAAAGGCCACCGATAGCTTGGCACTTGTCTGGAGGAAAGATTGCAAAACGCCATGAGCCTCCACCACGACAGTGGCTCATCTGTCAGTCGCTGTTGCTCTGGAAATTAACGAAGCTGCCTTCCAGCAAAGTTTGCAGCTTTTTCAGCCACCCTGCCAGGCTGTCAGTTGCAAAAGACCCGCAAGAGGAGAACGGCAGCGTGAAGAACATTCACTTTCTTAGAACTACATCCCCCAGAATTCCTGCCACATTTCTTTACTGTCATTAATCACAAGAAGAACAGCCTGTTTAAAAGAAAAAACAAAGGCGAGGATTTGAGGAAGACATCCCATCCTATCATCCTCCACCTAAAGTCAGAAATAAGAGCATCCACCACACTCACTTTCCAAAATTACACCAACCATATGGACTGTGATGGAGCTCGTCCCCACAGCTCTCACCAGGAAGCCTAAATATCCCACACTTTTTCTTTTCTTTCCTGTTTTTTGTCCCCCTTTTAGACTATTTACACAAAATTACATAATGCAAAATTACATAAAACTCCAAGAAACATTGCCAGTGTGGAGATAAACTGATGTTAACATGCCGGAGAAAACAAAATACTGAGCAACAAGCTAAAAAATAATAATCCTAAAATATTACTGAGTAATTGTGTAATTGGCACTAAGTAACTATTCTAGATAACTCAACAACTGGACCGTAAAATATTGATATATTATAAAACAAAAGGGCTCTGACCCCCCTATACTAAATTGTAACAGGAGAAGAAAAATGCAAAGGCAAGACAACTGTTTTCTACCATCAGGGATCCAGCTAAGAAAAATGACTGAAAGCCGCTGTTGTTTTTGCTGTGTGTCTTCCAGTTCTTTCCAACTTAGGAAATAATTCCTCCTTGCATCCAAAGATGACTGAGTTGAAGATTCCCAGCCCTTGTTCCAGGCGGGACTTCATGCCACGTTTGTCTGTACGCTTCTTCCAGAAAAACCTGCCCAAACCCACGCCCCGGCTTTGCCAGGGCCACAACCGCTCAAGCAAAAAATAAAATAAAAATCCTCAACTTCTATAAGGCCCCTCAGACAATGGGCCTTTCTTGCTGGGCTGAGAAAGCAATGCTCAGAAAGTTGCACACACACACACACACACAACGCCCAGGCCTAGCAGCTGCTTTGTCCATTTGTTTCAGTCCAAAGGTGGACGGGGCAGCCCTCCACCTCCTCCGGCTCAGATTCTTGAACTCGCTCCAAAACGGAGAACAGTAGGCATCAGTGAGAGAGAAAAGAGAACGGCTGTGGGAGAGACGACCCTAGAGGCAGTAAAGAACAATTAATAAGCTACAATTCCCATTTCATTAGTGGTGCTTATTCTGCCCTTGGGATTCAGGGGCAGCTGGAAGCGTCTGTGTCAGGGGTGCGGTGGTTCCACGTCGGGTTTTGTTTCAGGCTTTATAGGAGCTCTCCGGGGTGCTGAAGCTGTTTAGGAAACAGTGCCAAGGAGCTCTCCCCGGTGCTGAACCTAAAGGTAGCGTTGAAGGAGCCGCTAATGGTGTCGAACCTGTTTTTAGCTATTCAAAGTGCTGAGTTCCATCCCTCCAAACAAGTTCAGCACTTTGGAGAGGTCCTTTAAAATTTGGAATAAAGCCCGGAGAGGACTCAACACATCCCTGGCATGGAAGCCCCTTCATGGATAGATCCAGAAAGCTTTTACTAAAGATTAGAACATTTGGACTTTGTGTAGGTCACACATTCTCAGCCCCAGAAGACCCACGATAGGCTCGCTTTAGGGTTTCCAGAAATCAGAAATGACTTGAAGGCACACAACAACAACTGAGTTAATTCTCCAGACAATGGCTGGAATCTGCAGCACTTTTGACAAACTGTAATATTGTTCTTTGAGATTTAATAAATACAGAGAAACATAGAGTTGGAAGAGAGTACAAGGGCCATCCAGTCCAACCTCCTTCTGCCAGGCAGGAACAAACACTCAAAGCACCCCAGCAAATGGCCATCTAGCCTTGGCTTTAAAATCTCCAAAGCAGGAGACTCCACCACACTCCAAGGCAGCCTATTCCACGGTGGAATGGCTCTTACTGTCAGAAAGTTCTTCCTAATGTTTAGATGGACTCTCTTGTCCTCTAGTTTGAAGCCATTGCTCCGTGTCCTAGTCTCCAGAGCAGCAGAAAAGAAGCTTGCTCCATCTTCAACCTGATATTCCTACAAAAATTTAAGCATGGCTATCATGTCATTTTGTAACCTTCTTCTCATCCTATGTATAAATATGACAGCCAGCATGGTGTAGAGGTCTGAGCTTTGGATTACGACCCTTGAGATCAGGGTCTGATTCCCACTCAGCCAGGGAAACCGAGTAAGTGGCCTTGGGTGTGTCACACACTCTCAGCCCCATGGGTGATTCACCTTAGGGTCTCCGTAAGTCGGAAACAACTTAAAGGCAGACAATGACAAGCTACTCCCAGAGTGATGGGATATACGAAGGGCCCTTAGAAAACGGCTTCTTCCAAGCTCCAAACCGTGCCTTGCTTTTTCCGAAGCGGCGCATCGCAACGACGGTATCTTATTAGCAAATGAATTAAGCATGCACATAGAACCACGTCTGCATTTGCCATTCTGCTATAAACACAAAATAAATAGGAACAGCCGGCCCGGTCTGTTTATTTAAGGATATTTGCTCTATATTTTGACTTGCCGGAGCTGACAGTTTACGTTTCCAGCACTTCTAAATGACGAAGCCTTTCCTCCCTCTGTCATTAAATAATTGTTGTCTCCTTCTCTCAGAAAATGTAAATATTATTTTTTTTTGGTGAAAAAAGAAGAGAACTGATTAAAGACTGTAATCCCCCCCCCATGTTAATGTTTAAATAGATGAGGAGAAGAGAGGAGGGAGTGAAGAGGAGAAGGGGGGGGACACCAAACAAAGAAGGAAAATGAATTGAAGGGGAAAAAAGGACTTAAAATTGCCCACGGATATCAATTTTGTTCTCTTTGGCTGTTCTTGCAAAGATTTCAAGACGCACGGTTTTATTCCTACAGCAGCACCATCGGCCAGGGTAAGCTAAGATAGGGGGGCACAGGCCCCCTAACTGGGAAGAGTGTGGCTTTCACTGGGAGGCAGGAATCAAAGTTGGAATCCTTGGACCGTAGAGCTAGAGGAAACCCCAGAGGCCATCCAGTCCAACCCCAAAGCATTCCTGACAGAGGGCCATCCAGCCTTTCCTTCAAAACCTTCAAAGAAGGAGACTCCACCACACTTCCAGGCAGTGCATTGCATTCTCAAACTGCATTCCCATCAGGAAGTTCTTCCTAAGTTTTAGGTGGAATCTCTTTTCCTGAAATTTGAAGCCATTGCTCCATGTCCTAGTCTCTGGCGCAGCCGAAAACAAGCTTGCTCCATCCTCCATATGACATCCCTTCCAATATTTAACCATGGCTATCGTGTCTCCTCTTAATCTTCCCTTTTCTAGACTAAACACACCCAGCTCCCTAAGCCATTCCTCAGAGGGCTTCATGGTTTCCAGGTCTTCTATCATTTTGCTTGCCCTCCTCTGGACATGTTCCAGCTTGTCAATATCCTTCCTGAACTGCGGTGCCCAGAACTGGACAGAGGATTCCAGGTGAGGTCTGATCAGAGCAGACTGGTACTATTACTTCCCTTGACCTAGTCATTATTCTCCCATTGAGGCAGCCTAGAATTGCATTAGCTTTATTAGCTGCTGCATCACACTGCCAAGCCTTTTCACATGCAGTGTGGTCAAGCCACATATCATCCATTCTGTATCTGTGCTTTTCATTTCTTCTGTCTCAGTGCAGTTATGCAAACTACATGATCTCTCACGAAGAAGACGAAGGCCAGTTCCCTTCCCTCGAGGCTGAATCTCCCTTCTTTGCATTGCGCCTTTGAGCTGTGTCCCTGAGGCCAACGGAAGAGAAGAGATGGTTTACCCTCCAATAAGAGATTGGATTCCGGCTGGGTTTCCCACATCATCTCCCTCCTTGGTCCCAAGCATCACACGCACTGCTGAAAGGTCTTCTAGGGACAAACCAACCTGTCCATTTTCTACTGCATTATTTTAATAATTCTTTGAGATATGATTTCTACTGCTTATCAACGGATCCTCTTTTCCCCCTCTTCCAATTTTGCTCAGAATGCGAATAAACCCTGAACGTGATCTACACGACAGGGAGAACAGATCACACCCTGCAACCCCAGTGCCCTGGACGGACAGTTGCAGTAGCAGCCAGTGTCCTTTATGTCCTGCTGAGGTGGATCCATTCCAGGTTTTATTTTAGACTTGAAAGCAGCTCTCCAAGGTGCTGAAACCTGGCCCCCAACACACATTCAGCACCTTGGAGAGCTCCTATGGGTTGCTGTTGTTGTTCTCTGCCTTGAAATCATTTCCAGCTCACAGCAACCCTAAGCCAAGCCTCTCACAGGGTTTTCTTGGCCAAATTTGTTTGGGTGGGTTGCCTCTTCCTCCCTCGGAGGCTGAGAGGGTGTGACTTGCCCAGGGCCACTCAGTGGGTTTCCACAGCTGAGCAGGAATCTGGATTCTATTCTCTAGAGTCATAGTCCAATGCTCAGACAACTGCACCACACTGGTTTCTTTGGGACAACTCCAAAACAGATTTATCTGGGGTAAAATGGAGTGTGGATTCACCGCACCCCCAACATGGAAGCTGTCTCTTGATGGTTGCTTAGCAACTGAGACCTGCTTTTCCTCTTCTGCGTCCCCCCCAAATGGATTTCTCAGACCAAGCAGAGAAACTTGAAGCAAGCAACTGTCTTCTCTCTCTCCTGCCTCCCTCCATCCCTCCTTCCCAAGGACCTGGACGCCAAAGCCCTTTATGGCAGGTGACTAACCGGAAGGACTCAGCTGAGCTGGCGTCCACGGCACGCTGGCCAGGCTCAGCTGACAGGGCCGGAAGAACAGACCGTGCAGGGCCTTCTGAGATCTCAGCGCCACCCAGGGCAGGAGGTTCACCTGGAGAGGAGAAGAGGAACGGAGGTTGGAACAAACTTAGTGAAGAAGGGAGGGCGAGACCAGCAGGCTGACCTAGATACATAGGGAAGAGTCCAGGAAGGGGGGATGGCAATAGGGGGAAGGAGGGAGGGAGGGAAGGAAGGAAGGAAGGAAGGAAGGAAGGGAAAGGAGAGAGGAAGGAAGGAAGGAAGGAAGGAAGGAAGGAAGGAAGGAAGGAAGGAAGGAAAGAGGGAAGAAAGGAAAGAGGGAAGGAAGGAAAGGAGAGAGGGAGGGAAGGAAGGAAGGAAGGAAGGAAGGAAGGAAGGAAGGAAGGAAGGAAGGAAGGAAAGAGGGAAGGAAAAGAGGGAAGAAAGGAAAGGAGAGAGGGAAGGAAGGAAGGAAGGAAGGAAGGAAGGAAGGAAGGAAGGAAGGAAAGAGGGAAGAAAGGAAAGAGGGAGGGAAGGAAGGAAGGAAGGAAGGAAGGAAGGAAGGAAGGAAGGAAGGAAGGAAAAGAGGGAAGGAAGGAAGGAAAAGAGGGAAGAAAGGAGGGAGGGAAGGAAGGCTGGAGGGAGGGAACGAAGGAAGGAGGGAAGGAAGGAAAGGAGAGAGGGACGGAAGGAAGGAAGGAAGGAAGGAAGGAAGGAAGGAAGGAAGGAAGGAAGGAAGGAAGGAAGGAAATGCTGTTTCAGCTGAAAATTGGGTACTGGGTGACAAAAATGATTAGGATGAGACAGACAGACAAACAGAAAGAGAAAAGAAGGAAGGTAGAAGAAGAGGGAAGGAGAGAAGGAGGGGAGAAGAAAGGAAGCAAGGCAGGCAGGGAAGGAGGTAAGAAAGCGAAGCAAAAAAGGAAATTGCCCCAGATTTCATTTTCCGTTTCCAAAAATGTCTCTCCTGTCCTTTCATTCTCAATTTAACCTTGATTGGCACAGCCTTGGAAGCAGGTGCGTTCCTCGCCGGTCCTATTCAGGTGCCTAAAGATAGAGCTGCAAATGATCTTTGCTACCAGAAACAATTTTGGAATTTTTTTTTAAAAAAGTTTGTTCTCAGAGTGCAAGAAGAAGTGATGAGGCGTAGAGGACAGAGAAGTGGTTGAAGTCTAGAAAGAGATGTTACCCCCTCTGGTGGTGTGTCCGCATCCCCATGCCCTCTAATTATGCATCTTCTAGTGATGCCTGTGGTTTGAAGCCATTGCTCCGTGTCCTAGTCTCTAGAGCAGCAGCAAACAGGCTTTCTCCATCTTCCCTTTGATAAATATTTGAACATGGCTATCATGCCACCTCTCCACTTTCTCTTCTCCAGGCCAAACATTCCCAGCCTCCCAAGCTGCTCCTCACAGGATCTCAGCCAAGGAGTCACATCTCAGGCCAGCCATGATCTTCCCAACAACCCTGCAAGGTAGGTTTCATCTGGACAAAAGGGAAAAAATATGCCCAAAGCCCAACCAAAGAGCTGGTTTGGGGAATTTGCCATGAAACCTAGAACTGGTCACTCATTCCCCATGGCATGGAGTGTGTGGGCCTCCTCTTGACTTTGCAACAACAACAAAAAATCAGCCTGGGGTTTATTTTTAGCCTCTCCATCTGAAGAGATCACATTTGGCGCTCCTGCACCTGCCAGAACAGGTGTGCCGGCTCCTCTGGAGGCAGCATGTCGGTGCAGATATTTCCTTCCTGACTGAGCCCTGGGTCAGATCCATCTTCCTTTCTCTCCCCTCCACCACCAACCGCCTCCCTTCCTCGGCAACCTCTTTTTCCCCCGGAATTATGGACACATTTTCCGATGTAAAGTGATCTCCAAGAGACAAGGCAGCAGGTGGAAGGCGGGCGAAGCGAGGGGGACGTCTGTATTAAACTGACAGCGAGGAGACAAGAACACGGGAGAAGAAAGAAGATGTTATGCCTTCTCTCCCTACCACCACCTCTTGCAGTATTATGCGGGGGGTATACATGAGTAACCTAACTAGCTCAGCTTTGCTTCTGCAACATCATAAGCCCGAGGTCTGAACGACAACAAAGAAACTACAGGAGAAGGCTGCCCCCTAGTGGTGACTTGCCTTAGTTCATTTTATTTGTTGGCGTGTGACTTCGGGGCATTTCCGACTCACCGAGACCCCAAAGGTTTTCTTAGCAAGCTTTGCACAGAGATTTTTTTTTAAACCTTTGCCTTCCCCTGAGGCTGAGAGAGCATGAGTTAGAATCATAGAAACATAGAGGAGGAAGAGACCACAATGGCCATCGAGTCCAACCCCCTTCTGCCATGCAGGAACACAAACATTCAAAGCATCCCCAGCAAATGGCCATCCAGCCTCTGCTTAACAACCTCCAAAGAAGGAGACTCCAACACAATCCCAGGCAGCAGATTCCACTGCCGGACGGCTCTGACTCTCAGGAAGTTCTTCCCGAGGTTTAGATGGAATCTCTTTTCCTGTAGTTTGAATCCACTGCTCCATGTCCTCGTTTCTGGAGCAGCAGAAAACAAGCTTGCTCCATCTTCAACGTGACATCCCTTCAAATATTTAAACTTATCTATTATGCCTCCTCTTAATTTTCTTTTTGTCAGGCTAAACACACCTAGCCCCCTAAGCCTCTCCTCATAGCTTCCGGAACTTCTACAATTTTGGTTGCCCTCCTCCGGCCATGTTCCAGCTTGTTAATATCCTTCTTGAACTGTGGTGCTATTGTGGTCTCTTCTAACTCTACGTTTCTATGATTCTGCGGTGGAGGAGGAGGACGAGAGGCAGGTTTTTAAAGGGCTGCGTGACCTGATCGGAGCTGCTAAGAGAAAAGGTTCCCCTGGAAAAGAAGCACTTGAGGCGGAACTGGAAAAACTTGGAAATACTCAAATCCGTGAAAATTAAACCCACACATGCAGAAGGCCAGCTATAAATACATAAATAAATTAGAAGCAACCACTTTGGAACTCTGGATTTTGGAGATTTTCACTAAGGACTCCCTTCATTCCAAAGCCTCAATCCCGATCCCCCCAATACAAACACAGCCTGCCAAAACTTTCAGCTGTGTCCCAAATTTGAAGCTACTAAAGAGTGTGATTTAAATTCTTAATCCTGTCCAGCTTTTGGCATACCTGAGCAGGAGGTCGGAAAAACTGTTAGCACGGGCGGCATTCTTCAAACTCCCTCGCCCGGCTCAGTTTCAAGCTGAGCTTCCCTTTTTAATCCGGCCATTAATCCGCCATAAACCTCTGGCTTTAATCCCTTTAAACGGTGCTGCTCCAAATTAGGTTTTTGTGAAGTGCGGCTTTGGCCTCCAAGCTAGCGCGGAGGGGAGCTGGGAGTGAGATGGAGGCTAAGAAAGGGAGGACAGGGGGTGTATAAAAGGGAGACAGCGTTGAGGAATGTACTAAGCTGCACTGAATTGGATTTCCCATCCAATTTCTCACTCAGCGTTCCCTCCCTGACCGCCACGAGGGCTTTGGATCAGGTGTTTCTCAACCAGGAACAGAGCCTGAAAAGCAACTTTTTAAAAGAACTATTTCTTGTACTGATCAAGCAACATGTTACTGAAAATCCAGAGAGGTAACTCACTGAGTTACTTGGCACAGTTATTATCGTGCCATTGGAAAAGACTGGGAAGTGCTCTCTGTTGCCCCCAAGTGGCCAACTCAGATATTGCAGCTGGAAATTCCGAGAAAAAAATGCACATGGCTTTACAAAGTGATCCTTCCAAGCTACAGCACAAAGCAGGCTCCTGTGTGACCGTCTCTTGCTTCTCATATGGAGCGAACAGCCTTGAGTACCTGACAAACATGCAGGTTTGCAGCTTAGGTGCGCTTCTGGATTCAACCCTGAGTCCAGGTTTCAGTGGTAAACTTTCATTCACACAGTTAAAGATTGTGCTGCAACAACAGCCATTCTTTATCATGTTAGTTCTGGCAGTGGGGAGCGGTGGCCTGGAATTTGGGGGGTCTGGTGCCATCAGTATGTGAACGACACCCCGCAATATTGCTCCTTAGCATCTCAATCCAAGGAAGATTGTCTTGGTGTGCCTGGTCAGTCCAAAAAACGGCAGAGCAGGGAATGGGAACTCATCTTGTCCTAGATGGGGTTATGTTGTCATTTCTCTGTGCTTTCAAGTCTTTTTTGACTTATGGTGACCTTATTATGGAGTTTTCTGAGAGTGTGGGACACATCCAAGGTCAGCCACTGGATTTCCATGGCCACGCGGGGATTCAAATCCTGGTCTCCAGGGCTGTAGTCCAACACGACACCACGCTGGCTCTCAGATGGAGTTATACTCCCATGAAAATACAGGTGTGCAGCTTGGGTGTGCTCCTCGACCTGGATTGTGAGAGAGACTGCAGAAGAAAAGGGTTTTTTGGGGAGCAATATAAGATTCTGGAGCATTTATGAGGCAAGAGCATTTTCACATGTTGGTGGGCTTCCATACAGTTTGGTAGAAAAGGTGCCTCCAAATCATGGTGATATTTTCTAAAAAAATTGCAGATTTGGGGGGAGGACAGGTGGTGGGGAGTTCTAGAGCCTCTCGTGTGGAGTTTAGGGGCCACACTCCGGCCACCCCGGTCTGTAAAGCTCTGCCTTCACCCACTTTGGCTTGAGTTCTCCAGCTCTTCCTTTTCCCTATCTGAAGAAATTTGCTAATGTTGGGAAACACTTGGAAAAAAGCTGAACGAAAAGAAAATTCTCCCCGTCTCGGAAGGGGAGTGGAGGGGTTGGAACGTTTTACAAGAGTGCCATCTCGTGGTGAGGATGGTTCAAAGCATACATTGACGTACGTCTGAATATTCCAAGGCTTTTTAATAAAGGCCCTTTCCGCACCGGGGTATTAAAATGGTGCAGAGCGACCTCCGACGGAGGTCGCTCTGCACCGTGGAGTGGATTGGGGCGGACTACTTTATCATAGTTCCGCACCTCAATCCGCTCTGAAGCGACCGGAACTGGTGGCACCGTATGTTTTTTAAAAACCTCTTTTCAGAGGTTTTTAAAAACCAAAGAGCGCGCAGCCCCGTGCAGCTCCGTCGCCACGCTCCGGTCCGGGGGTGGGCTTTTGGCCGGCGAGCTTCCCCGGTTGGTGGAGAGCCTCCACCAGCCAGAAGCCGCCTTTTTGGATGCCGGAGGAGTGCGGGGCAGCGAGCTCACGCTGCTCCGCATGGCGACGGACTTACCCGGCTGCCGGTAAGCTCCGTTTTAGCGCGTTTCCCCCGTTTCCCCCTCCACATGCGGAAAGGGCCAAAGCTTATCGTGCTCAGTACATTTTCATGGGAATAACTTCCAGTGTCCAATGTAGTAGGGGTCTGAGTGTTGAACTACAACTCTGGAAAGCAGGGTTCAGCTCCCCACTCAGCCATGGAAACCCAAGTCTCCCCGGCTTGGGGGTGTCACACACTCTCAGCCCCAGAAAGCCTCGAGGTAGGTTCACCCTGGGGCAGCCACAAGTCGGAAACGAAGCAACGGAGCAACAATTTAGGCTGTGTTTAATGCAAATAATGAGTCTTTTCATAAAGGATTGTGTTATTACATTCTAGTCTCAGTTTAGTCCAATTCCACCTAGTTTTAGTTCTAGTTAGACCCTCAAAATGTTTGTGTGTAGGGTTTTTTTTTTCCTTTTTCTCTTGTTCTTCTTTTTCAGTAGTTGCAGATTACCGTATTTGCCAGCATAGAAGATGCACCCCATTTTCAAACAGTATCTTTTTGGGAAAAAGTGAGTCTCATACACCAGCAAATACAGTAGTTCGTTTGTATCTCCTCCTAAAATTTATAAACATTAAATGCGAAAAAAGGAATAAAATTAAAGGAAAGAAGGGCAATTAAAATTTAAAGGAATACAAGGGGAGAAGATTTTAAACACACCAGTCCCAACAGTCGGCCTTGGTGTTTTTTGCTGCAAGCACGATCTCCTGCCGAAAGGCAGCTTATTTGTTTTTAGAAAAGGGTTTTTGCCCAGGGGCAGAAAAAACAGCCGGGGGCGGCCAGCTCAGCTTCTCTCCATCAGGAGCTCAGAGCCCGGAGGCACCGCCTAGAAATCCCACAGAAGTCTGGGAGAGATCTCATTTCTTGATGACAACGTAGAAAGTGCCTTGGTTGTTGTTAATTGCCATTAAGTCGGCTTCAACTCACAGAGACTCTATGAATGAGAGATTTCCAAGTCGCTCTGTGATCGAGGTCTTGCAAATTCAGGGCAGCTGTGGCTTCCTTGATCGAGCCCATCCAACAATTGTTGTTTTCTTACCCCCTTTCTACTTTACCATAGAATCATAGAATCATAGAGTTGGAAGAGACCCCAGGGGCCATCTAGTCCAACCCCCTGCTATGCAGGAACAAACACTCAAAGCACCCCAAGCAAGTGGCCATCCAGCCTCTGCTTAAAAACCTCCAAAGAAGGAAACTCCACCACACTCCGATGAGGCAGCCTATTCCACTCCCAGACAGCTCTGACCCTCAGGAAATTCTTCCCGAAGTTCAGGTGGAATCTCCTTTCCTATAGCTTGAATCCATTGCTCCTTGTCCTAGTCTCTGGAGAGCAGAAAACAGGCTTGCTCCATCTTCAACACGACATCCCTCCAAATATTTAAACATGGCTATTGTGTCCCCTCTTAACCTTCTCTTCTGCAGACTAAACATACCCAGCTCCTTAAGCCACTCTTTGTAGGGCTTCATGGCTTACAGACCCTCCACCATTTTTGTCTTTTCGGATCAGTCCTGTTGTCTTACAATGTGTCCAAAGTACAACATCCTCAATGCGGTCATCCATGCTTTGAGAGAGAGTTCAGCCTCGACCTGCTCTAAGACCCATCCATGTGTCTTTTAATCCATCCAAAATCAGACAGTACAGAGTGCCTTTGGGGTATTTAGCTGGCTTGTTTGACTCCTTTTCAACTCCACCATCCCCCAGGAGGAGTTCTGGGGCCAAAGGCAGCCCACACGGCAGTTCTGTGAATGTTTCCTCTTCAAGCGAGGATGTGGGCGAGGAAAGGGCCAGAGCCAAGCTCACATACCGACGAAGAAAGCCGAGGCATTGCGGAGAGCAAAGAGGAAACGCAGCTTGGAGGAAGAGGAAATGGCCTACCTTGGGAGACAAAAAGGGTCACCGTGAAGGGACCGTGACCTCCGGCCGGGCTGCGCATGGCGGCATAGGTCTGTTTACACACCGCCACGGACTCTGAGAAACCCAGATGCCGATGCTGCCATTTCAACAAGGCTTTGGGGGAAAAAGAAGCCACTGCCAGCCGCTTGTCTGCTTGACGAAGAGGTGAGTTTAGGAAAGGGGTGGAATGTCTCCTGGGCATGTGCAGATGCCTTCTTGCCTGTCCAGTTTGCTAGTTAATTAGAGGCCTCTTCCCAAGGCATGGGGGGGGCTCCTAGGGATGGAAGAGATATTCAAAAACATTCAAAACTCAACCCCAAAGCATTTTTTTTTGTGTTGAGAAACCCGGGAGTGACACAAATCCCGGATTTATTCTGCGAAAAATTTGCACATGGTTTGTTTTGCATAGAAAACACCATTTTCCGTGCAGGAAACAGCTTTTTCTGTGTTATTCCGATATTTCAATGCTGAAATATCAGCCCCGGAACAGCCAATGCTGTTTTTTCGTGCAACACACCCCCTAACTAGAGAGTTTTTCCTTCTGTGCAAAATTCACACATGGTTGATTTCAATTAATAAAAATCCCAGCATGTTCTATGCACAAAGCTTCCGGCGACCCTACGGTGATCCAAGATTTTCAAGGCATGATTTATTTGAGGGGGGGACTCGCCTTTGCCTTCCGCTGTGTCTGAGAGAGTGTGCCTTGTGAGTTTCCAGAGCTGAACGAAAATTGCAATTCTGGTCTCCAACAGTGCAAAAGTCAAATCACGGCACGGTGCTGGCTCTTTAGCTACTTAGTGACTTGCTTAACAAAGATGTGTCCAAACTTTGCCCTCCTTTCTTTTTAGCCCCATTCAAAGAAGCAAGACTTCCCTCCCTATCTCATCCCCCCATCCAATTTTTTTTGGGCCTGGGGGTCCTCCCCTTTCGCCTGCTTCCCACTGGCTGCTTCATAGGTAGCTAAGCACGAGCATTGGCTGCCACAGCTGTCGCTCTCCTCTTCTCCCCTCTTCCTCCTCCTCTCTCAACTTCTCTTTGAATTTGAAACTTTATCTCTCTCTCCTCTCTCTCTCTCTCTCTCTCTCTCTCTCTCGGTGTGCGTGTGTGTTTTAAAAGTGTCAAGTTTCAACTTTGGATCCAAGGCGCCAGTATGGATTCCTAGCAAGGCGCTGCCTCCTCTGCCAAACCTCTCTTGCCTTTATTTGCAAGAATAGATAACAATTGCTATAAGTAACACCATTTCTCTCTCTTGACCTTACAAGAAAAGGATCTGCCGTTCGCTTTTCCAGATTAGTTTTTGCAAAGGGTCGAGAAGAAATTACGAAAAATTGTAAGGAGCAATTTGCGCAGTTTTCAAGGCCCAAATCGGTGGATGCAGAAAAGCAGGTAAGGAGGTGGAAGGAGAAGGAGTCTCGCGGGAGGGGGGTGGCCAGTTTTGAGCACAAAATCTGGCATCCGCTTTTCGCAGAGAGTCAAAAATCCGATAGTCTCCCTGCCTCAGCCCGAGGATGTCAGCCGGAAAAAATGTGCATCACTAAGTGCTTTTTTTTTTGTTGTGGTTCTTTGCAGCGACCGCTCTGCTCTTGATAACCTCCGCTGTTATTTTATTGAAACCAGCAAATTGTGATGTCCTTCAAAAGGAGGGGGTGGCCCTGAAAGCCATTTAATTCCCTCCCCGTGCTTGGACGGAGAGACTTTGATTAGGAATAGCCCATTTGGACAAGGCAATTCATTCAGTAACTCGAATGTACAAACATACAAATGTGCATCATCATCATCACGACCACCATCATCAATAGAAGGCCTTAGCGCCATATTATGACTCTTGTGGTTGTTGTTACTCTATGGCATTTTTATTACTCTTATAATTAGCAGATGGTCTGAGGATAGCACAGAAATCTTCTTGCGCCCCCCTTCTTCCTTCTGTTTCTCCTCTTCCTCCCCTTCTTCTTCTCCTCCGCCTTCGCCATCCTTCTTCTCCTTTCCCTTCTCCTCCTCTTCTCCTGCTTCTACTCCCCCCCCTCCTATTCTTCTTTCTTTTGCCCCCTCTTTCTCTTCTTCTTCTCTGGCTCACCTCCTTCTTCTCCTTCTCTGTCTCCTTCTCTTCATTCTTCTCCTCCTCCTTCTCCCCCTCTTCCTCCTCCTCCTGCTCTTCATCCTTCTCTTCTTCTTGCTCCTGTCTCTTTCTTCTTCACCTTCTCCCCTTATTGACCTTCTCCCTTTCTTCTTCTTTTCTTCTTCTTCTTCCTCTTCATCCTCTTCTTCTCTTCCCGTTCCTCTTCTCATTCATCCACTTCTTCTCTCCCCCTTCCTCTTCCTCTTCTTCCTCTTCTTCTCTTCCTGTTCCTCTTCCTCTTCATTCTCTTCTTCTCTTCCCCTTTATCTTCCTCCTCTCGTTCATCCTCTTCTTCTCTTCCCCTTCCTCTTCCCTTCCCCTTCCTCTTCTCGCTCATCCTCTTCTTCTCTTCCCCCCTTCTTCTGTCCCTTCATCCTCTTCTTCTCTTCCTCTTCCTCTTCTTCTCTTCCCCCTCTTCTTCTTCTCCTTCTCTCTTCCTCTTTCTTCTTCCTTCTTCTCCTCCTCTTCCTCTCCTCCTCCTCCTCCTCCTCTTCAGGCTGGTGTACAAGTGGTTAATATTCAAAGTAGCAGTATTGCAAAGTATTAATATTAGCAGTCCTAGTACTCTTATCATCATCATCATTACCAGATGGTCTCAGGGTTTTGCACAAGAGAGAGGCCTAAGAGGCAGCACGCAACTCTCAAGATGTAAAAAAGCATCCATTTCTGAACGTGGCGCTGTCAATGGTCTTGGCCGTTTTTTTCAGAACTAGAAGCAAGGACGCTGGTTCTTCTGAGCATGTACGGTTTGCCTTTCTGACAAGGGGGGAATAAAAACTTCTTTCAAAAGAAATCTGTGTAAGAACAGCAGCAATGAGCACAAGCTTGCCATCCTTAATTTAGCCATCCCTCTCTCTCTGCTGCTTTCCCAACCTAGCACCATATGTAGGCTTGGACTACAACTCCCATCATCCTCAGACAGCATGGCAGTTGTTGTGTAACACATCAGGGGGCATTCAATTGGGGAAAGGTCTGCTCTATGACACAAGGGATTCTTTCCCCTTTTTCATCGCAATTTTTATTGAGTTTACGTGTGTTTTTAATATCATGCAATCAACAGTGTACCTATCCAGGGGAAAAAATAATAATGGGAGATTTAAAACAAAATAAAATCCAGTGTGAAGTACTATGTGTCTGAATATAAGGCTGCTGTGTGGCTTCAAGCCATTTCTGACTTATGGCGACCCGAAGGCAAACCTAATGGGGGTTTTCTGGGGCTGAGAGCGTGTGACACACCCAAAGTCATCCAGTGGGTTTCCATGGCCAAGCAGAGAATCAAACTCTAGTCTCGAGGGTTGTATCGAACCCTCAAACCACTACACCATGGTAGCTCTCATGCGTAAGGTTGCCACACCTGATTTATACGTATTTTTCTTCGATATACCAGCCTCCCCAGACGTGGAGGCTTCTAAATGGGCTGGATTACAATACCCATCATGCCCAGCCCGTATGGCAGTCGTAGTCCAACACAGAGAAATGCCAAAGAGGGGTGGTTTGGAGGAAGGGATTAAAGAAAGTAAATACCAGCGAGCCTGCTTAGAAAGTTCCCGAAACAGGAGACCGGTAATTCAAAAGTAAACACAGCTTGTGTCTTCACCCTCACCTTTGTTTGCCTGGCGTGTTCAAGCAGCCATGCCAATTGAAAGGCACACGCGGGGTGAATCATTCCCTTAAGCAAGCCGAAGTTCCTCGATGTGACTCTCCCGGGCTTATCTAATCCCTTTTACGCATGAATCAGACTCTGGTCGAGAGCATTTCCTTCTGTCCTGCAAGGCGTCATTCCTACGTTCAGATAGCGCAGCCGCTTTTTATGGAGCGTCCGAGTCTGGATAGACTCAAGAGAGACCTTTCTCTCCGTCCCACCATGAAATGCAGCCTCCTCGGTGGCTGCACCAAACTCTGGAATTCCCTTCCTAGGGAAACTAGAAGGTCCCCTCACTTGGCTTAAATTATGGGAAGGCACCATGCCAAACTTTCAAAATGCAGACTTAATTTCTTAAATGCTGTACCTTTTATTCTTTGCAATGATGGTGACGATTAGGACAGTATTTGTCGTAGCATTCGGCTCACGGACCCTCATGTCTTTGAACAGAGGTTGGAGGGCTATTTCTTGGGAGCGTTTTAACGGTGTATTCTTGCATGGTGCAGGGTTGGTCTAGAAGACCCTCGGGGTCCGTCCCAACCCGGCGATTCTACAACACCAAGTTCCAGAAAGTGACAATGAACTCGCTGACAAGACCAACGCCACACAAAGCTTGCAAAAGCAGTAGCTAATGCTGGTGTTTTGCCTTTGTGATTTATGGGCCGGCTCCCCAGGACACTTCTTAGTTCCTTACTTGGTGTAACTAATTGGCTCATTAGTGGCAATGTTTATGCCGCACCAGGGAGCCAAGATCCCTGAGCGAGAGGGTAAGGGGGGGCTGTCTCCTTCAAACGCAACCCCTGATTTTTACAAAATGAGTCGGGATTTTTCCCATAAATTTCCCCCTCTCTAGCAGCAAACTTTGTGGCCAGGACACATTTTCACACAAACTGTTCACGCATCTAGAGAAGAGGTGTGAAAACAGACCCGATGCCGCAAGACTACAATCCCCATCATCCTTGAAAGTCAGACTACAATCAGGGATACCGTCTCTTGCAGCCTAGGATGTGTTCATGAGTTCTTGGCACTCCTAGATCAGAGGTGGGGGACCGACAGCCCTCTAGACTGCTGGACTACAACTCCCATCATCCCTGGCTATCCCCCTCTACCCAGCTGGCTGGGACTGATGGGAGCTGGAGTCTTGAGTCATTTTCTGACCTGAGGCGAGCCTTTCACGGGGATTTCTGGGGCTGAGAGTGTGTTTATTGTGTCCAAGGTCTCCCACTGGGTTTACATAGCCTAGTGGGGAATCGAACCCTGGTCTCCCGGAATAATTACTCCAGAGTAAACCCCACAGGAAAACTAACTCCAGAGTCTTCTTCCATCAGGCTCTCCTCTGCTTACTTTGCCCTCACGGCCTGTCCGTCTCCCTCTCTCGTCCAAAGGCTGACCGGTAAATTATTCAGGGCTTTCTTGTATGACTCCATGAAAATTTAACCTGCCAGCCCAAGCGTTGCATATGCACGGAAGGGTTTACAGTTGCAAACGACAAAAGGCAGCGGTTGTTCTCGTAACTGAGCCTGAGATCAGTGTAGCTCCTAGAGACAGGGATGTGGGGAGGGGGGCTTAAAAAGGAAATGTGAGACATTGGGGCAGGGGACATGGGCAGAAAACCCCTCGCAAGAGGCGTAGCTTGCAACCTCTGTACCTTGACTTCTTAGAATCGTAGAACCTTAGAGCTGGAAGGGGTCCCAACGGACAACAACTCTACCCCCTGCCAGGCAGAAATACTCAGCTAAAGCACTCCTGAAACATGGCCATCTAACCTCTCCTCCAAAATAAGACAATACTGTGTCCAGTTCTGGGCACCCCAATTCAAGAGGGATATTGACAAGCTGGAGCAAGTCCAGAGGAGGGCAACCAAAATGGTGAGAGGCCTGGAAACCATGCCCTATGGGGATAGACTTAGAGAGCTGGGTATGTTTAGTCTGCAGAAGAGAAGGTTAAGAGGGGACATGAGAGCCATGTTTAAATATTTGAAGGGATGCCACCTAGAGGAAGGAGAGGGCTTGTTTTCTGCTGCTCCAGAGACCAGGACAAGGAGCAATGGATTCAAGCTGCAGGAAAGGAGATTCCACCTGAACCTCAGGAAGAACTTCCCGACGGTCAGGCCTGTCCGGCCATGGAATCTGCTGCCTCGGAGTGTAGTGGAGTCTCCTTCCTTGGAGGTTTTTAAGCAGAGGCTTGACGGTCATCTGTCGGGAGTGCTTTGAGGGTGTTCCTGCATGGCAGGGGGTTAGACTGGATGCCCCTGTGGTCTCTTCCAACTCTACATTTCTATGATTCTATGATTCTCTGGAGGTGTTTAAGCAGAGGCTGGATGGCCATCTGTCGGGAGTGCTTTGAGGGTGTTCCTGCATGGCAGGGGGTTGGACTGGATGCCCCTGTGGTCTCCTCCAACTCTACATTTCTATGATTCTATGATTCTGAGACAATATACAGGCATTCTCTGCTTCTCAATGCCTTGTTTTTTTGACGTTCTGCTCTTTCAACCACTGTAAACCATAGACACATCCCGTTCTTTCGAGAGAACCAGCATGCTGTCGTGGTTTGAGCATTGGGCTACAACCATGGAGCGCAGGGATTGATTATTTGCTGGCTGCTGGCCATAATAAATTCTCATTCGGGTATTGATTCCCCACTCAGCCACGGAAACCCCGTGGGTGATCTGGGCCGTGTCACACACTCTCAGCCCCAGAAAACCCCATGACGGGGTCGCATAAGTCGGAAACAATTTGAAGGCACACAACGACCTCATATGGAAAGTGGCCATGTTTAAATATTTGAAGGGATGTCATATGGAGGATGGAGCAAGCCTGTTTTCTGCTGCTCCAGAGACTAGGATACGGAGCAATGGCTTCAAACTGCAGGAAAAGAGATTCCACCTAAACATCAGGAAGAACTTCAGTAAGAGCAGTTCGATGGTAAGAGCAAGAATACGCTGCCTGGGAGTGTGGTGGGGTCTCCTTCTTTGGAGGTTTTTAAACAGAGGCTGGATGGGAATGCTTTGATGTGGGATTCTACATGGCAGAACGGGGTTGGACTGGATGGCCCTGGGGGGTCTCTTCCAATTCTATGGTTCTCTGAGACGCACCAAGCACCCTGGCTGTTCTGAAAACATGCAGTCCAAATCCTGAACTCCCTTTGTGTTCATCCTAAGAGGAAGAGGGTGGGTGAATTTCCAAGTGCTTCTCCTGTGTGGTTGGAGTGGGTCTAGGAAAGCTGAGATCAAGACCCGCTGTTCCCACAGGGTGTGGGGAAAACAGTGACATCTTTGCCCAGAACACACCAGTGTTTATGTGCCGTAAGATAAATCTGGAAGGGAATCCTCAGAAAACAGGGGGAGCTTCCCCCCCCTGAAATGCCTTCCCTGGAAGCCTCCAACTGCCCAGCCCATGACAAACAGAACCAGATCTCATGCTGGCTGAGAAACCACAGGATGGTCGAGTTGGTTTTGAGCTGAGCCCAGCTGAACACGGTCCAAGACAAAGCATGCAATTACTCAAGCTGCTCCTGAACTGAGCCAAGTGGAGCTCCGGCCAAGAAAACATGTCATGACTGAGCTCTCTCCAAGTGAAGACTGTGACCAAGGAAGTATATTAACAACAGAAATGATTCCGAGTCGGTGAAAATGATAGCAACCATTCGTTCTTAAAATAATCAAGACTTAACATCCCTACTTACTCTTCATCCAGAGTTCCATATTCTGGGGCAGCCACTGAGAAGAACCTGTTCCACATTGATAGCAGAAGTGCTTAGGAGGGTAGTCAGACTGAAAGAAGGGCTTATCCCAAAGATCTCAGGATTCGGAGAGGCTTGGACAGGATAATATAGTTCTTCGGAGAGTCTAGATCCAGCAGTGCAGACCACTTTATAGGGAACACAAGAGTAAAGGTCCACAGATATAGGATGGGTGACAACTGGCCTGACAACGGTGTAAATGAAAGAGATCTAGGAGTCTTCATAGACCACAAGCTGAATGTGAGTCAACAGTGTGATGCAGCAGCTAAAAACACCAACATGATTCTAGACTGCATCAATAGGAATATAGTGTCTCGGTCGAGGGAAATAATAGTACCACTCTATTCTGCTTTGGTCAGACCTCACCTGTAATAGTACTGTATCCAACTCTGGGTATCACTTCAGGAAGGAGATTGACAAGATGGAGAACGTCCAGAGGAAGGCAACCAAACTGGAAAAAGGCCTGGAAACCATGAAGCCCTATAAGAAGAGGCTTGGGGAGCTGGGCATGGTTAGCCTGGAGAAGAGAAGGTTAATAGGAGACAGGATAGCTATGTTTAAATATTTGGGGGGATGCCATATGGAAGATGGGGCAAACTTGTTTTATGCTGCTCCAGAGACTGGGAGGAGAGCCCCATGTGTCCTGTGGGTTATACCATACCCACCCATTCTAAAATATAAATTCCTGGTTCATTTGGGTTGCATCAAATCTTCTGGTTTGACCTTGGCATCAACCCCACCGGCTATTTCCCACCTCTTACCTTATCAGTTCTGCGGTTCAGATAAAGGCACCCCTAGACCCCGCTAGCAAAGAGATAACCCATTGAAAAAGCACAGCACAATACCAGGGGAAATCACACACAGACACACACGGCATTAAGTCTTGCCTATGGGCAGCAAATCTCTAATTTCGCCCTGCTATCAGGGAGAAGCAAACCACAGTCAAGGGTAATTTAAAAAGAAACACAAAGACACACACATGCATACATATACAACCTCCTTATCTTTCCCTCTCTTGCATCTCTTCAGAGTGAGATATTTGCTCCATTTCCTTGCGACCATCTAATGGTGGAAATGCACATTTGTTGACTAATGTGCCCTTCAAATTGTTATTATTATTATTTTTTCCTAACGGTGGGACACAACTAGAACCTTTCAGGAAGGTTGCTTGACATTTACAGAGGTGAAGGCCTAGGGAAATAAAAACAAAGCCAAAAAATTTGGAAAGTGGAAAAGATTTTCCTGTTATTTCCTGTTTTATTGACTTTTGCCTTTTTCGTGGGAAATGTTAATTCTGTGGACTTTTTAACTGTGTTTCAAACATAACCTTTTCTCAGTTTTTACTTACGTGTTTGTCTAGGGATGGGGGAAGATAGAGAACTAGGTGATTAATTAATGAACTAATTCATTAACTCTTGACTCTTCCAGGCTTTTAAAGCTGTTTTAACTTGTTTGAGCTGTTTAATATGGCTGGAACTCACTGCTGCATTTACAGATGCATAACCTAGAGTTACACATCCGTAACTGATCTGTAATTCATGTTCTTGACTTGTGATCCCTGTTCACCCCTATTAATGACTGTGCCAGTTTTGCCACAATTGTAAAAGCCCCTCGGTCCTGACTTACCAGGCAGTGGCTGCTGCACGCAAAAGAGGTCCGTTCTCTGATCAGGACACCGCAGACTGACATTTCCATGTCCTGCCTACCAGCGATCTCCGGCGCAAGGACCGATCGCCATAGGGATCCTGCTTCTGATTGTCACACTGGTGATCACTGGCAAGAGGGGGCAGAAAACAACAGTGCCCCAGTGATGGCAGTGGTGGTGGCAGTGATAACAAATATCTTCTCTCTTTCCTCTCTCAGGAAGGATGGATAGCTTCAGCACCAAGAATCTAGCCCTCCAAGCCCAGAAGAAGCTGCTGAGCAAAATGGCGTCCAAGAATGTGGCCAGTATGTTCATTGATGACACCAGCAGCGAGATCCTGGACGAGCTCTACCGGGTCACCAAAGAGTTCACCCGCAACCGCAAGGATGCCCAAAAGATCATCAAGAACCTCATCAAGATCATCATGAAGCTGGGTGTCCTCTACCGCAACGGACAGTTCAACGCGGACGAGCTGGTGCTCATGGAGCGCTTCCGGAAGAAGGTCCACACCTTGGCCATGACGGCCGTCAGCTTCTACCAGATAGACTTCACCTTTGACCGCCGGGTCATGTCTGGGATGCTCAATGAGTGCCGCGAGCTGTTGCACCAAGCGGTCAATACCCACCTGACTGCCAAGTCTCACGCCCGGATCAACCACGTCTTCAACCACTTTTCAGACTACGAGTTCCTCTCTGCTCTCTATGGGTCTTCCGAGCCCTATCGCACACATCTCCCAAGGATCTGTGAAGGGCTCAACCAAATGCTAGATGAAGGCAACATCTGAGTGTCAGTTTTTCTAGCTTCGGTAAGGGGTGCCCGTTTGACTTGGGGAGCATCTGCTTTGACTCTCTCCATCCCTGACTGGTGCTAAACATCTTGGGGCCTCTCTTGTTCTAGTAATGTTTAAGAACTGGAGCCAAGATCTTAAAGAACAGTCTGTTTTGCAACTTTACAAATCCGTTGCTATGTTGCAGAAATGCAAGGAAGCCCTTCGAGTAAATTGAGATGTACATTCAAGCAAGACCGCTCCAATGTGCATTGGGCAGTTCCAACATGCACCAGGCACAACTGTTATGCTCCAAGTCAGCTTCCTGATGCACATAAGGGACTGCTTCCAAAGCACATTGGTGCCCATTGCATACCACAGCCATGGTACATCCGTCCCTCCACTGGCTAACATTGTACAACAGATCCACATGTTGCAGCAACACGACAGTCCCGAGGTGAATACAGACATTGCAAAGCTACTCATTTCAACTTTGCACACATGTGAGACCACCTATAAAGACGCACATCCCAAGCACAATGCCAGGCTGGGTTTTCTGAAAATATTTCCTGGTTTGAATGGTTTCTGCTTGGGTTTCATGCCATCCCTTCATCTCTCTCTCCACCTAGATGTACTGCTCCCACCAAAACCATCCATTACCACTGGAGGGAACCCAATCATCTAGGGAGAGGGCAAGGTGAGAGCATCTGTGGATTTGAACCCAGGTTCATCCAAGAGAGTGCCGTGCTGAGTTTTGCATGCCTCTCTCTGCCAAGGAGCATCTGTCTCTTCCTTGGCTGAGAGAGGAATGGGAAGCCCAGCTGTGCCTTGCCATGCACCTCTCTTGGCCAGCTGCAGCCGCCACGCCCCTGCAGTGGATTGTGGCTTAATGAAACAGTGGATATCAGTCACGTGGTTACTTGGGTGGGAGCACTATTACAAATAAATATTGTGTTTTCTTTTCAATGACTGAATTTGCAGATGTGAAATAAAGTAGGGGAGGTTTTTTTACAAAAAAAATTGCTTCCAAATGAATCTGTTTTAACGTTATCTGTTCAACTGATTGAACCCGATGAAGAATGGACAGTGATACAATGGTAAAGGTTCTAGAGCGCAAAGCACACAATGCTAAGTCTTCCAAGACATACTCCCAGGGGCACTCCCCAAACGTAGTCAGCCGCTTTTATCCGTACTGAAAAATAAGCTTAAAATCTTTTTCATCTCCAGCAGGAGTGGCTCTTCTGTCAAACTAATGGAGCTCAGTCCAAATCTCATTGTTATGGACTTTCAAATCAACTCTTAAGGCGATCTTATCATAAGGTTGTCCTGGCCTGATTGCTTCAGAGTGTGTTTGCCATTGTCTCCTTGAGATAGCATGACTCACTCAAGGTTCCCTACTGGGTTGGCACGGTTAAGCAGGCAATCGAACTCTAGTCTCCTAAACACAAGATCAGGCATGTTCAAGGTAGTTTGGCTACTCCTTCTTATACTAGTGTTGCTGTTGTACTTTCAACTCTCAGCCGCTGAGACTTCTGGTTGACACTGGCAGACCTCAGTGGAGGATGAAATCATTTTGTGCTCGGCTACAGCAACACAGCCAGGCAGCTCTCTCATTCCCGACCAATTTCACCAAGCATGGAATGGCTGCAGCAACTGGATGGTAGGGGCTGAGTTGGGGAATGGCCAGCTTTAGCGTGCTTCCTCATGTGTAACTGTGACACCACAGTGGATCGTATAGAATTGTGGCCATTCCATGTTAACTCCGAAGCTGACTCACTTCTGTTATACAGACCCATGAGAAGGAAACAGCAACAGCAAGGAGGCAAACAAAATTCTTAAGATATATATTCTGATTTATTCATACTACTGCCCTTTTTTTAAACCCCTGTATGGGGCTCTTTTGTAGCTGTTAAGCCCGTTTATGGAGAGCAGCCTGCCTTTTGTGGTCCTAAAACTTTCTGGAAGAAATATATAGAGACAAATCAACTTTCGGTGATGGTTTTAGATGTCTCTGCTGCCGAACAGCTGCTGTTAAGCTTTGTTAGGTTGCAAGTTGCAGCACCAGATTAGAAATGCTGGTTTTGAGGAAAGTGGGTAGCGTTCCCTTGTGGATTTTCCATGACTATGATGAGACTTTTCGTATGGGAGGCAACCTCCTGAACAGAATGTGGGTGAAGAAGCAATCTCTTCGACCCTCCAAAAGATATCATAATAGTAGGACTCCCAGCTTGGAATGCCAAAGCATCCCATGGTTGTTCAATGGCCTCCCAAGGTCTTGCTCAAATGGTACTCAGATATATAAAAGAGATCCAACCCACCCACCCACTAGAAAACAAGATCAGAATGTCCACTGTATTGTCCTCGTGAAAAGCCAGCCGGGAAGATGTCGTCGCTCATAGCTCATCGTGGGCTGTTTTGGCTACAATGAGCAGTTTGGAAAGCTCTGCCCGGAATTTGCCTTCCTTGTGGGTCACTGGAACGGAAAGACAAAACAGAGGAAGGATGTAAAGAGAGAGGGCAGGGAGACAAAATGATGGAACTTCTTGGATTCAGCAGCCATCTTGGTTCTGTAACATCAACACATGGGACCACTGGAGAGCAGGAGAGTTATCCAGTTCCCAGAGAAACATGCCCCAGTGAAATGTTATTTTGTAAAAGCATGCATAGACAAGAGAAAGACCTATTATTCCTCTCATACTTTATCACTGAACAGACTGGGTGGGATTGATAGGAACCTGAGCTCAAGAGCATCCACAGAGTCACACATTCTCCAGGTCAGGTTTATACCATGCAGTAGTCAGACCAAAGATTATTACGAACCAGGACCAAAACTTTAAAAGATGCTATTGTAGCCACACAAAGCCCAAACTAGGGCTCCTGTCTGTGAATGGAATGCTTCCAAATCACAGCAAAAAAGAAAAGATGATCAATAGGAAACAAGAGATGCTTTATAGATTATTCTTTCTAGTTAGAATTGCATGGTATCTCTCATCAGCTTTCCTGCATTGTTAGTAACGTGTCTATTAGCATGTCCACCATACCCATATGTCCTCAAATGTATCTCTCTGATAACTTACCTGTTGTTTCAGTCATTTGGAATTCCTCTTCCTTTAAGGGGACGTCACTCTGTCCTCCAGATGCAGCCGTAGACTACAAGAAGACAGAAGGTATTCAGTCAAGGGACAGAAACCCAAAGGGTAAGACTAAGCTTTCATATCAAGGATGCAGCGAATCCACTGTGGGCTTTACTGCAGACTTCAAATAAGATGCTATCCAGAGTGCAGAATGTATTCCGGGGAATATCCCAAAAAGCTCCCAATGAGCTCTCCAAAGTGCTGCAGCTCGGTTAGGACCATTCCCCAAATAGCTCTCCACAGTCTGAACCTACTTTAGGATTCTCCAAAAGGAGGAGTCCAAGGTGCTGAACCAATTCTGGCGATATGGTTCAGCATTTTTAATCGCATCTCCTTCAAAATCTAAAGAAAAACCAGAGGCAGATTCATCCTGCGGCCTTTTTTCTAACTCAGAAGTAAACTAGAAATCAATTCCCAGTTTGTCTTCTGGTTGAAAAACGGCCCCACTTGAGCTTAAAACAACTGGGAGAGGGGGAGAGCATCCTCCACCCCACTGTGCCTCTTGATGAACATGTGGAGCATTTCAAATAATTTTTATTTTTTTAAAAAATACTGGAGCATACTGGTGAGCTGGTGCAGGCTTCAAAAATTGCCTTGGGGGGCCCCATGGGGCCCACAAAATGCATAAATCCACCCGTGAAATAAACTGTCTAAACAAATAAATCTATAAATCCTAGCACAACTTGAGCCAGAGTGGTGTAGTAGTTTGAATGTTAGACTATGACTTTGGAGACCCAAATTTGAATCCCTGCTCGGCCATGGAAACCCACTGAGGATCTTAGGGAAGTTGCACTCTCTCAGCCTCAGGGGAAAGCAAAGGAAACCCCTCCCCCGAACAAATCTTGCAAAGAAAACCCAGGATAGGTACTCCTTAGGGTTGCCATAAGTTAGAAACAACTCGAAGGCACACAACGACAACAACAACAAAGCACACAACTGATGTGGAACTGGCAGCCTTTCAGTTGTATTCACTCTAAGAGTCCTCAATATATCAGGCATTAGTACAAGCGTATAATTTTGGCCTGTTCCCTGAACTGGGCCAGTGTGATCCAATGGAGCAACTGCACTATTTTGGGAGGGAGTTTTAGCAGTGACTTCCAGCTCTCCCACCTCAACCTAGCAAAGAATCAGAAGAGACTCACATAGGCCATTGCGTACTCTATCTTCGCTCCTTTCACTTCGGCTTTGAACTGTGTGAAGAAAAGATAAGACTTCCCCTGAGGCCTGGAATGGAAAGGAAAACAAGACAACTACAGGGCAATGATAAAAGAAAGATTACATACAGTAATCATGTCACATCGAAGAACCAAAGGGAAGAGGCTGCCCCTTGATGCTGTGATCAGCAAGACAACAACTGCATTCAGATGCTGATTCTCTCAGCTTAGTAAAACAGGCTATGTATGAGAATTTACACGGCACATGAAGCCTTTGTGTATATAAACCAGGGTGTTTCATTAAACTATCACCTCCTATTTTGTGAGAAACAGCAGACTGTGGTTACCAGCTCCAAAGGTGGTGTGATGTACAGGACAACTCCAGTTCCTGCAATTAGGTTTAGAGGTTTTCAAAAGCTTTATTCAGGAACAGACTTCTCGTGGGCCTCAAATAGCTCAAGGAAGCCTAAAAACATGACAAAAGGCCACCCACATCTCCTAGAGGTGGGGGGGCAATAACTCTGGGTTTTTTTTATGGCCAGTGCTGTCCCACAAGGTCCAATGCAGCTGCTTAGCCTTCCACAACTATCCACCCCTGCTCTAAAAAGCTAGAGGCTAGGATACTGGAAAGGGCATTTCCTCCTATACAGAATCATTAGAGCTGGAAGAGACCCCAAGGACCCCCCCCGCCATCTTCCAAATGACATCCTTTCCGATATTTCAATATGGCTGTCAGGTCTTCTCCAACCGAAACATACCGAGCCCCCTAAGCTGCTCCTCACAGGGCACGGTTTCAAGCAGAGGCTCTGTTACATGTCCTACAAGCCCAAGAATCTAGACAATGCCTTCTGTTTAGCCGCAAGGGAAGTCAGATGGGCTTCATCCATGGGTTTCCAGCAGACGAGAAAAGCTATATTACTCCGAATGGCCTTTGGTCTGGGAGCTTTTCAAATTCCTTTGAACCCATCTTTACAGACAGAGAGCTTTTAATAATTTAAAGAAGCTTTTCTAAAAAATTGATTTTCAATCTGTTTTTCAAAGAATGTTTTTATCTATCGTACATCACTTTGATGAGCCAAAAGGTTATGACGACACAAATAATAAAAAATTTAATAAAACCACATTCCATCTGGCGCTTTTCCCTTTACCACAGAGCAAAATCAAGCACCCCGCTGAGCAGACCTTGAAGAGACGGGGATCTGCCTCTTGCTGGTGGGACTCTGCTGAACTCAGGGGACAGAGGCCAAGCAGGAAACAGGGACAGAGATGAGCTAAAGCGAAATAATTCTTCTATTTCTGATGTCTGCCACTACAGACATAGCCAAAACTGCACCACCCAACATGTGGGAAAGGAAAGGAGAAAGAGATAACTTCAAGACAGAAAAGAAAAATCTGGGTGACTAAAGCTCATGCTACAACATTTTGTTACACTTCCCGCTCTCCCTCGCTCCCACCTCTTGGAAGACAGCAAAGTTGCATACGTACCTCCAGACCGAACACGAAAAAAGCAAGTTGTCCTCACTGACGCCCATGCTCATCTGCCATTGCTGGGAACAAAAGAGAATGACACAGAGATCAGTCTTGGTACATATAAGTTACACATTTCCAACCCCATGGATTCCATTAACTAAAAAAACCAGAAACTGCACTGGGATTAAGGGAGCTGCATGTGTGGCAGAGAGAATTCAATACCTTTACAACAACTCTATTCTGCTTTGGTCAGATCTCACCTGGAATACTGTGTCCAGTTGTAGACACAACAGTTCAGGAATATTATTGACAAGCTGGAAGGTGTCCAGAGGAGGGCGACCAAAATAGCAGAAAGCCCAGAAACCATGAAGCCCTATGAGGAGCGGCTTAGGGAGCTGGGGATGTTTAGCTTGGATAAAAGAAGGTTAAGACGCAGCATGTCAGCTATGTTTAAATATCTGAAAGGATGTCAGATGGAGGATGGAGCAAGCTTGTTTCCTGCTGCTCCAGAGACTAGGATACTGTGGAGCAACAGCTTCAACCTTCAGGAAAAGAGATTCCAGCTAAACATTAGGAAGAATTTCCTGACAGTAAGAGCCATCTGACAGTCGAATGTGCTGCGCTGGAGTGTGGTGGAGTCTCCTTCTTTGGAGGTTTTTAAACAGAGGCTGGATAGCCATCTGTCAGGAATGCTTAGATCTTCCTGCATGGCAGAATGGGTCTCTTCCAACTCTATGATTCTACCAAATTCCAAATGCGGTGCACGTCACCCACTTAAATCACAGCTGAAAATCCGCTCACCTTTCCCCTGTCCAGGCAATCTATTTGCTTCCCTCATAAAAACCTGGAAGCACTATTAGCCAACATTCTGTAGCTCATACCAACATCTCACAGAATTAGGGTGGCTTCAGACTACTGGGTGGCCAGAATTTAAGCCTTAATGATGTGGGGATGAAAGCAACTCACTTCGTTGGTCCCACCTTGAGCAGCGTAGGTAAACGTGCAGGTATAGTCTCCCTGGGAAAGAAAGAAAAGAGAAGTGAAGGTTTGGAAACACTTCTTCCCTTTCCACCATCTATTTATCAAAATGTTTACATCCTGGTCTCTACCTAAAGATTTCAGGTTTGCAAATATTTATGGAACACAAGGTACTAATAGGGCCTCCTCGAAAAAAACAAATTGCAATGAGTTACAATTTAGCTTGGTGGCAGAAATCAGAACACAGTGGGAAGACAGAAGCTGGGGCTGGAACCTTGCTGGGGGTCTGTGACCAATTCTTTTTCCAACCAGATTAATATGGCAGTTCCCCAATCTGATAAAAAAATCTTTATCATGCAGCTGTGATTCCACCCCTTATAACATCCCCTTTGTGCAAAGGGTGAGGGTTTTCAATGTTTATTTAGAACTACTTAATACCGTTTTATGGTAGCATGTTTTCCATTACTTTAAATATTGTATACAACTCAGCCAAGGCTACATTTATAAAAATAAACTGTAACTTTTGTTTAGGCAACAGTAATAGAGTATTGAAGTTCATATGCTGGTCAAAGTTAATACATTTATTTAGTGCATTTTTTAGAGAGTTCCCTTGTATTTCTAGACCAGGGCTTTCCTAATGGTGTGTCGCGACACATTAGTGTGTAGCCTGAAGTGTGTCACCTCCCTGGGCTGAGAACGAGCCCTCCAACCAAGCCTTGGAAACATATGTTATTATTTATAAATCATATATTTTTAAAAATATAAATGAAAGGTTTTCATGGGATACATTGTGTCCCCATATATTTTGTTATTACCATTGATGTATGCACTTGTATTTCTTATAAGGGATTCGTTTAAGCTCCGGTTTGCAAGTAAAACTGAATTACTGTGTCGCGAAATGATGCAGGTCTAAAAAGTGTGTCACCAACATGCAAAGTTTGGAAAGCTCTGCTTTAGACTCAAGTAGGATATATGGTGAGAAGCCTGGAAGTCATGCTGTATGAGGATACACTTAAGAGAGCTGGGGATGTTTAGTCTGCAGAAGAGAAGGTTAAGAGGGGACATGAGAGCCATGTTTAAATATTTGAAGGGATGCAATGTGGGAGATGGAGCAAGCTTGTTTTCTGCTGCTCCAGAGACTAGGACAAGGAGCAATGGATTCAAGCTGCAGGAAAGGAGATTCCACCTGAACCTCAGTCAGGGCTGTCCGGCAGTGGAATCTGCTGCCTCGGAGTGTGGTGGAGTCTCCTCCCTTGGAGGTTTTTAAGGACAGGCTGGATGGCCATCTGTCAAAGGGAGGGCTTTGATGTGGGTTCCTGCATGGCCGAAGGGGGTTGGACTGGATGGCCCCTGGGGTCTCTTCCAACTCTACGTTTCTATGATTCTATGATTCAGCTCCCGCCAAAGGCTCAACACCCCCAATCTAGGTCACACTCTCTGATCAGATCCTCTTCTGACTCTCTCGTTAACAAAAAGCCAGTTCGAAATGTAGGACTTTGACTCCGGAGACCAGGGTTCGAATCCCCGCTCAGCCACGGAAACCCACTGGGCGACCTTGGGCGAGTCACTCTCTCTCAGCCTCAGAGAGAAGGCAAAGGCAAAACCCCCTCCGAACAAATCTTGCCAAGAAAACCTCTGTAATAAAATCCTCTAAAATAAAATACGTTCCCTCAGGAGCCCTGGTGGGTTGAGAAGTGACAAATATCTTAAACAAATTGACCCATAAGTAACTAAGTAACTTTCCTCTCTAAATTATTCTTTTTACATTTAAGTGGTTTTATGATTTTTATATCCTTTTAAGATTTTTTTAAACTGTCTTTAATGTATTTAAGGGTTTTAATGTATTTTAATGTGTATTTATTGTTGGAAGCCGCCTTGGGTCCCAATTCTGAGAGAAAGGCGCCCTGCAAATACAAGAAATAAATAAATTCTGTTTAATAATACTGTTTTAAATTTGCATTAAACCACTTTAAGCTGATTTTATCGCACATTCTCCTGAAAGTCTTGGATAGAGGGAGAGGTCCAGTCATTTTAATAAATAAAACAAGTGAACTCATACGAAACAAGGCGAAGAAAACTGCCTCAAGAGGAAATAAAACTCAAATATGCAGTTTAAATTTTAAAAAATGTATGGAAAATAATAAAATCAATTAAACTAATTTAAATTTAAAATAAAAGAAAGGCATGTGGTAAGAAAAACACCTATATAGAAACAGGGACTTATTCCTGGACTAAGTTTGTGGGTAGACTAGACTACTAACATTTCTCCATTTAATTTAATTATATTAATTAAATTTCTACGGAAAGCGGTTGGGGACAGTCCAATTTCTTTCGCCTTCTCCAACTTGGAGACCCCTCTTTCTCCAGCGTCCAATCAGAATTTTCGCCCACGCCCCTTTAACCAATCAGAAGGCGCCCTTCGGTGCGCTCGAGGCGCGCCTCAACCAATCACCTCACGCCACCTCTCTCCCGCTCGCGTTCCCTCACCAGGCTCTTCGAAAAGGAGTGGACCATGCCGCCGGGCCTCACGTCGAAGTCGGCCGTGACGGAAGCCTCCTCCGCCCCGGCCGCGGAAAGAAAGAGCTGGAGGAAGAAAGCGGCCGCCAGGAAGCCATCGCGAAGCTTTCCGTCGCTGACTGACCTGGGCGCAGCCATCTTGGGACGGAGCGAGAGGAAAAAGGGCCGCTCTACGGGAAGCCGGAAGGGCCAAATCGCGTTCGTCTGCTCGCACAGCCTCTGTTTACGCGGGAGGTCGCGGCGGCCATGTTTGAAAAGGGCAATTTGCCCTTATTAGTAGGTTAACCCTTTCATAGCTAGTTATGTCACTTTTTAAAAATGTATCCATCTTCTTACCCCAGTTTGCAAGGTTCAAAGCGGGTTAATACTGGCAACTAGTCCTCGTGTTCTTTTGAAAAAGAAGCATTATGTAGTGGTTACAGTATTGAAGCAGGTTGCAATTGGTTCCCTCTCCTGCCCCCCCTTGCTGGGAATGATGGGTTTTGTAGTCCAACATCTGGAAAGCCCAAGATTTTGGAAAGTTTAACTCCAGAATGACACTTATTGACACTGAATATTGTTTTAAGGTTTTCAAAATGATGTTTATATGCTTTTCATGTTTTTAATTGCTTTAAATATTTTTATATTTTTATTGTTGGAAGCCGCCTTGGGTCCCATTCTGGGAAAAAGGCAGCATACAGATATAATCAATCAATCAATCAGCTTTCTGAATGAATGCAATATTATTTAGAGCACCAGATTTAGGCTCTTTTCTGTAGGACTGCAACACAGTTTAATAACAACAATAAATTTAATTGGTCCCCACCTCGCCCCAAGGCTATAGAGTTGTTTCCCACTATTTAGAAGCACATTAGAAATCATTCTATTCTTAATTTCTTGATACACATGCAAACTTTGAGTCCCTTCTCTTTTCCTGTATAGTACTTGACTTTCTTTCTTTGTAACATTAGGGTTACCGCTGAGCCCTAAAAAAAAATGTGGAACCATATGTACAGACTATCCCGCAATTGCAGGGGAGCCCCAAATTGCAGGGGAGCCCCAAATCAGCCCAGAAAGGCCCCCAATTTTGGCCAAAGGGACTCCCACCCTCCACCCCAGAAGAATGCAGTCAAAAGCACTTCTTACATGAGCAAAAGGGAGAACCCTTTATTGTCAAAAGCTGTCAATGAAACATAGAATATTATTTCTCTTATTTTAATTGGTTTTAAAAACTGATGCGTCTCCTGAAATTGCTTGCTTTCAGGCTGGCTTCAAGGCCGTGGAAGAACAAGTGGAAGAAACAGAAGAAGCTCAAGCGTTGTCCGTTACGCAGGAGGTTCCCAAAGAGTCCTGGCTGCCCCCCACCAGCGTCTTAGAGGGTGGGGTAACTTGCATCGCTGGCTACACCACACATGTTGTGCATTCCTTTCGCCAGCCGCATGTAGCCTTTCTCGCCCCAGGTTTTGGACCAGCTGTTCAGAGAAAAAAGGTAAAGATGCAAATTGAGGGTAACTGCAGGTTGAATCTGTCCCTGAATTGTACCAGAAGCTTCTGTAAGCAGTAGAAGAATTCAGAGAGAATAGAAATCATAGAAATGTAGAGTTGGAAGAGACGCCAGGGGCCATCCAGCCCAGCCCCCTGCCATGCAGGAACACCCTCAAAGCACTCCCAACAGATGGCCATCCAGCCTCTGCTTAAAAACCTCCAAAGAAGGAGACTCCACTACACTCCGAGGCAGCAGATTCCACTGCCGGACAGCCCTGACCGTCAGGAAGTTCTTCCTGAGGTTCAGGTGGAATCTCCTTTCCTGCAGCTTGAATCCATTGCTCCTTGTCCTGGTCTCTGGAGCAGCAGAAAACAAGCCCACTCCCTCCTCTACATGGCATCCCTTCAAAATAGAGAGTGGTTTCCCAGGTTTCTCCCAGTCTTCTCTGCAGGGCTGCTGGAGATTCAGCACCCTGGACAGTTCAATTTACAGAAGGTATTGCCTGCTTAAGTGTCCAAGCTAAAGAATGTCTCTGGCCATTTCTGCCCTACCCTGTTATAGTATTATTATTCCACTTTCAACATTCTATGGAATCCTGAGGTTTGTAGTTTAGAGAGGGGCATTGAGGATTCTCAGCCAGAGAGCCCTTTGCCCTCAGGAAAACTACAAACCCCAGGATTCCACAGGAGGTTGAAAGTGGAATAATAGCACTAGAACAGTGTAGGGCAGAAATAGTCTCTGTCATTGCTTCTGCTCACTATTTTGGCTGAGATTACCTGTTTCTAGGTGTTATTTTGGAGGGGAGGGTCTCTGGAGGTGAGATGAAAATTGTTTGAGAATCATGCAATTTCTTAAAACATAGAGGCTTTGAGAAGGTCTCTCAGGGCCTCAAATATGGGGTTTTGAGTTACTTTGGGCCCATGGGCCCCACATTCCCCCTTCCCTGTCCCTTTTCTCACCTGTTTTTCAAGATCCAATATTCCTTAATTTTCTTATCACTGTCTTCTTTGACAACACCATAGCCAACCGCCAACATGCCATGGTTTAAGTCTTTCCCACAGCCCTTATGGTAGTAGATTCCTGGACAGAGAAAGAGATGCATGTTGGAAAACCTCTGATTTTGAATATCCCCCAGTGGCCACTTTCACTGTTGCAATGGCAACACAAGCTGCCCAAAGAGCTCCTCACCTGATTTGTAAAACATGAAGTCACTAGCATCCACCGCGACTGAAACTGGGCCAACTTTGGCCACCGCTCGTTCTAGGTCACTCTCATTCTTCTTAGCAATCTTGACAAAGGAAGTACAGGTGGCCGCTCGGTCAGAGGGTTTGAATTTGCAATGCCCGTCCTGCAAAGGAACCCCAAATGCAGTTTGCTTTTTGGGTCAGGAAAGATAGAACTTTTCTCTACCAACAAGGCAACCTCAGAAGGGAAAGGGAGCAAAAGGCAAGGGAAGAAAGGGTGATGAACATGGACAGGGAAGGGGAAGAAGGAAATAAAAATGGAGAAAGAACGAGGAGAGAAAAAAAAACTCGGAGGTTTGTTATGGAGAAGAAAGCAAGCAATTTAAGTAGAGAAAGAGACATGGAAGGATAAAATGAAAGGCGTGGGAGATGTACTTTGAGACGAAAGGGAGAAAGTTGATAAAGAGACAGAGGAAGGGAGAGAAAAGAGGGAATAGAGGTTCAAATTTGAGAAGAAACTTGGAAAGGTCTTAAGATGGAGAAAACAGAGAAGGAAGGAAGGAGAAAAGATGGAATGGAGGCTAAAATGGAGAAGAAATTTGGGAGGATCTTAGGGAGAAAAGAGAGATGGGAGGGAAGGAAGGACAGAAGGAAGGAGAAAAGATGGAATAGAGGCTAAAATGAAGAAGAAATTTGGAAAGGTCTTGAGATGGAGAAAAGCGAAGAGAAGAAGGAAAGATGGAATCGAGGTTAAAATGGAGAAGAAAGTTGAAATGGAAGGAGGAAAGATGGAATGAAGGTTAAAATTGAGAAGAAATTGAGAAAGGTCTTAAGATGGAAAAAAAGGAAGGAAGGAAGGAGGAAAGATGGAATGGAGGCTAAAATGGAGAGGAAATTTTGGAAATATCTTGCATTGGAGAAAAGAGGGAAGGGAAGAAAGGAAAAGAGAATAAAGGAATGGAGGTTGAAAACAGGGAGGGCAAAAGGAGGTTTAAAGGGGAAAGATAGAAAAAAGTCAAAAATGGAAAGAGAGACATGGGGAGGGGTGGAGGGAATAATGTAAAGGAAAAAAGGGAAATTAAAAAGGAGACTGAAAAAAAGCGGGGAGCGACAGGGAAAGACCTTTAAATGGATAAAGAGAAGAAAACGAAGAGGAAGGAACAGGAATGTTCCAGAGAGAAATGGAAACTGAACTCCATTTGGTCACACCACAGACCACAAAACCATCTGTCTCATGCGCAGCTGCTCACCTGCGCTGTGTAGGGGTAGGTCTTCTCAGAGTTGATGCCCTTGTTATCCCGGACGTACTTAAAGGCCCAGTTCATGAATCCCCCATTGCAGCCCTCGTTGCCTTGCTTCCAGGAGCAGTCGACAAGGTTCTGTTCGCTGAGGGAGACGAGCTTGCCCGTTTTCTTGAAATGCAAGCCCTCCAGGGCTCCGGTGGCACTGAAGGCCCAGCAAGAGCCGCAGTCGCCCTGCGGAAACAGGGAAAGCAACCCCACCCCTGAGTCAAGGCTTTGAAAAAATGTGGCACTGTTTAATGTTTTACACCTAGCTTGACCACAGTGCATGTGAAAGGAATCAAGGAATCTTGGTAGACCACAAGCTGGGCATGAATCAGTAGCATGATGTGGCAGCTAAAAAAGCCAAAGTGATTCTAGGCTGCATCGATACGGAGGTGGTGCTTAGAGCAAGGGAAGTGATAGTACCACTCAGTTCTGCTTTGGTCAGACCTCACCTGCAGTACTGTTTCCAGTTCTGGGCACCACAACTCAAGATGAATATTGACAAGCTGGAATGGGTGTCCAGAGGGGGGTGATCAAAATGGTCAAAGGCCTGGAAACCCTGCCCTAGGAGAAGACGACAGGGACTATCCAGTTCAGTGGCATGTTATGCAGGAATACCCAATCAAAGCACTCCCAATAGAATGTTTTAGAATCATAGAGTTGGAAGAGACCCCAAGAGTCCTCCACTCCTACCCCATTCTAGAAATATACCCTCAGAGCATTCCCAGGTTATCCAGCCTCCTTTAAAAACCTTCAAAGAAGGAGATTCCTCCACACTCTGAGGCAGTGTATTCCACTTTCCAACTACTTTCTAAGTTCTTCCTAATGTTTAGATGGACTCTCGTTTCCCATAGTTTGAATCCATTGCTCTGTGTCCTAATCTTGGAGCAGCAGAAAACAAACTTTCCCCATCTTCCCTATGACATCCCTTCCAATATTTAAACAAGGCTATCATGTCACCTCTTCCTCTTCTCCTTCTCTTCTCCAGGCTAACCAGCTCCCTGAACCACACCACATAGGGGGTGCTTTCCAGGCCTTCTTCTATTTTGGTGACAAGGAGGTTTTAAAAAACACATTGGTAAAAGAAAAATCTAGCACTTATCCAGTTAAAAAATGTGCACCCACAGAAAGCCAGTTAGCTGTTAAAACCTTCCAGCAGAAAGGAAACCAAGAGGGAGCCAGCCTGGTTTATCTTAATGGAAAGTTCCAGCACTGAATGGAACAAACAGACCTACCCACACATGTGATACACCGGACCTAATTAGTGTAACGAACTTTGAGTTTCTACTTGGCTGTTCAGTCTTTTCTGGTTGTTCCCAACCCACCTGGTCTTTCACTGGGGTGACGTAACCTTTCTTGCGCCAGTCCACTTGTTTGGGCCTCTCCAGCGTGGAGGAATCCCGGAACAAGATCATGTTGCCATCGTCCTGTCCAGTCAGGTGAGGACGGAAGCCATTCAACTTCTGGTTAAATTCCTCTTTGGTCTGGAGGAAAGAGGAAGAATTAGCATCCTTGGTTCAGGAAGAGTGAGTTGTTAAAGCTGCAGACTTTGCCCTAGCTGCTAAATTGGCATGAAGTTTAAAAGATAAACCAACAGAAGATCTTTGTTTTAAAGACTGAAAACCATTTATGGATATTTTGATCAATAAGAAATCTAACTATCAGGTCAGCTACGCTACAAGGAAAGGAAGCTGATGCACCAAATGAAACTGAACAAATTCATTCTTTTGCCCACCATGCTCAACTCCTTCTTTCACCTGAGTCCCAAATAATCTGTAGTTCTTGATTTCATCGAAGCTTCACAACTGGTTACCGGGACTGGAGTTCCTAGGATGTGTAAGGTAATCTCAAGCCATGGTTTAATAATCTGCCTATCTGTCCCGTCACCTCCTCTTTTGCTGCCATGATTCAGGCAATAGTTTTGTTTTTAAGATGCTTTGCTGGTAGACAAAGGGTATGTTATGATGGATGAGCTGAGAAAATCAGGAATGTTATGGGACCGGTGCATGAGAAGAACCGACTGCTGGGTAAGAACAGGGGCTATGCATCTTGAGAGTTATTCTCTCTTAGTTTTAGTTCAGTTTATTTTAGTTGTAGTTTCAGTTATACTCATATATGGTCTATGTATAGTTTGTTCCTTTTCTTTGTCCTTTTTGCTTGCTTTCTCTGCAGTTGCAAATCAGTTTGTTTGTATCTTGGTACTAAAACTTAATAAATATTATATGTTTTTTAAAAAATAAAGAAAGAAGTGCCCGATACACATCCGAGCATTTTCCCAACTCACTCACAAGGCTTTGTTCCATTTTTGCAGTGTTGCTATGCATTCGTAAAGTTAAAGAAAGTAAACCATGATGTAAAACTTTGGCCTATATCTTCTGGTCTTTTTAGTTGGATTCCCTGCTCGGCCATGGAAACCCACTGCATGACCTTGGGCACATCACACACGCTCAGCCCCAGATAACCCCATGCTAGCTTTGCATCAGGGGCACCATAAGTTGGAAACAACAGCAATGAAAACCAAAAGGTTATAGGCCATCTGATGGGGCCTATGATAGACCTTGTGACACAAAGCTCCTTCCCTTATTGCTGCCTCCCATCATCTGCCGCCTGAGTAGAGCTTCTCACCGTGCCTCATGGAACAGCTAGTAAGAAGATGTCATGTTGTATTAGAAGGAAACAGTGCTTGCAAAGGAAATGGATGGAATTCAGAAAGCAGTGATCTGGAACCCAGATTTTGGACCAGAATTGAATGAAATAAGCCGGAGTGCTTTTACCAAGTCGCCAAGGTGGTTCATGCCCAGCCAGTAGGTGTATTTCCCCAGAGACGCTTCATGGTTGTGTTCCTCAATCAACCTCAGATTCTTCTCCCACACGGCTCTCCGGAAGATCTCTTCACCCTGCAAGGAAAGATACTTAATGAAGAACTGACACGGTTTGGCCACCAACTTTTCAAAACAGCAATAAAGGATAGTCAAAAATTATGACAAGAGGCAGCAAAGCATCAACCCCTCTGATAGTTATTTCCAGAGCTTGGATAAGTTCCTTTTTTGGGGAGGGAGGACTACATTTCCCAGAAATCCCCTAGCCAGAATGGGCTAGGGATTTTGGGCTTTACAGCCCCAAACCAAAGGAACTTTACTGAAATCTGAATATTCCATACCCCAGTTTGTTGCCTCAAGTTGCATTTTCCACCCCCCTGGAAGCCCACAAAAGCACTTTGCCAAGTGCTACTCCAGCCTGAAGCTTCCCACACACAACTGCCACCAAGGACTGCATACTCTTCGAATACTGAATTTGGCAGAGACAATCCTGGTTAATTCTCTGCTATTCCACTTTTTTCCATTGCCCTGAAAATGTCCCAGTTTCTCTTTCCTCCCACTTTCCCCCTCAGCTTCCTTCGCCTGCTGCAGACTCAGTGCAAAACACAAGAGTCATTTGCACTCAATTAGCAGAAGGGAGAATAAAAAAAGGGGTGGATTTGTGCCATTTCCAGTAGACTCGGACAGCAGCAAACTTCTGCAGCCTTTCCTAGCTTGGTGCTCTTCCTCATTCATAACCGTTTGCCGTCTTGACTGTGCCCTGAAGTTGCTTGGCCACATGCATCCAAGTTTTGTGAAAAGTTGCACATAACTTGGAGCAACAATGTTAGAACACAAGACAGTGAGTTCTCACCACACCATATGCTTTGGAAAGGCACCTTGTGCATACTATGTGGTTTAAGGCGCAAGCATATCACACACACACACACACACACACTTCTCCACTGTTAATCCTAGTGATACTGAGGCACTTACCTCCGGGTATGCTTTGCCATGGTCATGCTTCCAGTCTCTCCAGGCTGCATCCAGATATGGATCCAGTGCTGTGGAAAAAGTCCCGAGAAGGACCAGCCAAGCCCCTGCAACTATAGCGATCGAAGGCATTATCTGTCAAGGAAATAAGCAACATCTCCTGGTAGATGACAGGCGAACATATCTTGGGGTTTTCTGGGGCTGAGAGTGAGAGTCACCATAAGTTGGGAATGACTTCAAGGCACAGAACAACTTGGATGCATCTCAGCGCTTTCGCACTTCTCCCAAACTGGTCTTCATCTTTTGGCAATTGTCTGCCATAGTTCTGGGGCTCCTTCAAAATGCTGACCCCTCAAAAAGTAAATTAAACCCAACACATCATTAAACCTATGTTTACCTGGAGAGACACTGCTACCTGTCAGATACATTGCTCAGCACAGAACTGAAAGCCCTTTTGGCAATAAAAGGAGGAGGGAAAAAGTACTTTCAGCATAAGCCAGTTCCCAAGATCCTGTCAAATGCCCTTCCAAAGCTTTCCCTTGCTGCTGAAAAGACATCAGCAAGGGGACCTGTCCAACTTCTCTTGTAAAGCAGTTCCTGAGCTTCAGAGCAGCCACTGAAAAGTTCCTGTCCAGTATACCCACCAGATGTACCCCCAAAGGTGGTGGGACGGAGAGAAAGACCTCGTAACAAGATCTCAGAATACAGCCAGCTCCCAGAGGAGAAATATAGTCTTTCAGATAATCTGGACCCAAGATGTTTCGGGGCTTCATGGGTCATTGGGTATTTTTATCTTTTGGAAGCTGCCTTGGGTCTCACTTTGGGCGAAAAGATGGCATATAAATTCAAAAAATAAATAAATTTTGCTTGGAAGCCAACCAGTAGCCCGTGAAGTGGTTGCAACAAGCCAGAAGATGCCGAGGCTAGTTTAAACACCAGCAGAGAAGAGAGGTTATTCTCCTGAACCTGCGCAAATCTGCATTAGAAGGCAGAAAGGCTGTCTTTACCCCCTCCCCTGTTGAGTTTCTCTGCCTTGACTTCTTGGTGGCCGTTGCTGGCCGAAGGCTGAAAATCAGTACGGACTTCAACAATTTCATCACTCACCTTGCCCTCGCCTTGTTCCTAGCTGAATAGTTCAGAAAAATCCTGTCTGTCTCTTTTTGTGCCTCTTGGCAAAAGAGGAAGTGAAAGTTGCAGCCTTGTATTTATGGAGAATATCTCCAGTGACCTTCCTCTCCCGGGATTCTTCATAAATTAGCTCATGAAATACAGAGAACAGGAAACGTGTGAGTTGTTGCACGGACAAAGTGGGTTTTTCACAAGGGATGCTGCGGGATCATTTACATCACAGGCTGGTTTTAAGACTCTGATTTCCTTTGTCTCTGTTCTGTTTTTTGGTCAAACCCCCTCCTGGAACCCTGTGTCCAGTTCTGAGCACCAGAGATCAGGAAGGATATGGTTTGGTTGCCGCCCTCTGGACAGCAACCAAAATGGTAGAAGGTCTAGAAAGTGTGACGCCTTCTGAAGAGCAGCTTCGAGAGATGGAGATGTTGAGCCTGGAGAAGAGAAGGTTAAGAGGGTACATGATAGCTGGGTTTAAATATTGGAAGAGATGCCATGTGGAGCATGGAGCAAACCTGTTTTCTGCTGCTCCAGAGACTAGGACATGGAGCAGTGGCTTCAAACTTCAGGAAAAGACATTCCACCTCAATATTAGGGAGAACTTCCTGACAATAAGAGCAGTTTGAAAGAGAAATACACTGCCTGGGAGTGTGGTGGAGTCTCCTCCTTCTTTGGAGGTTTTTAAAGAGAGGCTGGATGGCCATCTCTCGGGAATGCTTTGATTGTGTCTTCCTGCATGGCAGAATGGGGTTGGACTGGATGGCACTTGGAGTCTCTTCCAGCTCTAAGATTCCATGATTATGGGGAAAAAAGCCACAGACAGGAAGCTAACAACAAAAATAATAACAACATTAAAAGTGTCTTGCATCCTGACCAGAGCATGGGCAGCGGTGGGCCGTATTTTATCTAGTGTGGGCCGCATTTGGCCCCCATCTGTTCTGCAGAAAGGTCTGTTATAAACAGGAAAACAGGAAGTTGCTTTGCTCATATTCAAACTCCTGGTCTGTCCAGCTCGCTAGCAGATGCTCTGATAGTGCAACTACTCTCTGACGGATAAGGGTTTGTCTCTTCCCGGACTGCTTGGCCCTTTTTAAAACTGGAAATGACAGGTCTCAAACTGGGGACTTTCCTCTTTGAAAAAGAGCTGCTTTGTCCCTGAACTATCCAGGCCTGTTAGAAAAAGAAAAGAAAAAACGAGCTGGGAAGTCCCTCCTAGTTGCTGCTCTCTCTCCAGCCAGACTTTCCCTCTTTGTTTCCTTATGTTGGCTTCATCCCCCCTTTCCTCCTCAGTATGGGAAAGGGGAATCTTTGCAGGGTAGGCTTGGCTATGAGAAAATGGCTGGCCACTGGGCACAAGTCGGCAAGTGCCCACGGCTGCAGCATGGGGTGTGGGAGTCATCGAGCGGTCAGTCCGATCACAGGTTGCCTGAGCAAGAAGCAGTGAGTTATTTAAGCAAGGTGCTGGGACTGGCTTAATCCAAGTCTCAAGTCTTTGCCATCTAGTCTCAAATCTCGAGGGAATAGGATCCTTCTTATTCCCCATTGGTGAACTTAACCCAAGTCTCAAGGGAATAGGATCCTTCTTAATCCCCATTGGTGAACTTAACCCAAGTCTCAAGGGAATAGGATCCTTCTTAATCCCCATTGGTGAACTTAATCCAAGTCTCAAGCCTCTACCATCAGGTCTCAAATCTCAAGGGAATAGGATCCTTCTTAATCCCCATTGGTGAACTTAATCCAAGTCTCAAGGGAATAGGATCCTTCTTAATCCCCATTGGTGAACTTAATCCAAGTCTCAAGGGAATAGGATCCTTCTTAATCCCCATTGGTGAACTTAATCCAAGTCTCAAGCCTCTACCATCAGGTCTCAAAAATCTCAAGGGAATAGGATCCTTCTTAATGCCCATTGGTGAACTTAATCCAAGTCTCAAGGGAATAGGATCCTTCTTAATCGCCATTGGTGAACTTAATCCAAGTCTCAAGGGAATAGGATCCTTCTAATCCCCATTGGTGAACTTAATCCAAGTCTAAAGTGTCTACCATCAGTCTCAAATCTCAAGGGAATAGGATCCTTCTTAATCCCCATTGGTGAACTTAATCCAAGTCTCAAGGGAATAGGATCCTTCTTAATCCCCATTGGTGAACTTAATCCCAATCTCAAAGGGAATAGGATCCTTCTTAATCCCATTGGTGAACTTAGCTAGTCCCATCAAGTCTAACTCAAGGGAATAGGATCCTCTTAATCCCCATTGGTGAACTTAATCCAAGTCTCAAGCTCTACCATCAAGTCTCAAACCTCAAGGGAATAGGATCCTTCTTAATCCCCATTGGTGAACTTAATCCAAGTCTCAAGGTTGACCATCCAGTCTTCAAATCTCAAGGGAATAGGATCCTTCTTAATCCCCATTGGTGAACTTAATCCAAGTCTCAAGGGAATAGGACCCTTCTTAATCCCCATTGGTGAACTTAATCCAAGTCTCAAGGGAATAGGATCCTTCTTAATCCCCATTGGTGAACTTAATCCAAGTTCAAGTCTCTCCATCAACTCAACCTAGGGAATAGGATCCTTCTTAATCCCCATTGGTGAACTTAATCCAAGTCTCAAGTCTCTACCATCAGGTCTCAAATCTCAAGGGAATAGGATCCTTCTTAATTCCCATTGGTGAACTTAATCCAAGTCTCAAGGGAATAGGATCCTTCTTAATCCCCATTGGTGAACTTAATCCAAGTCTCAAGGGAATAGGATCCTTCTTAATCCCCATTGGTGAACTTAATCCAAGTCTCAAGTCACTACCATCAAGTCTCAAATCTCAAGGGAATAGGATCCTTCTTAATCCCCATTGGTGAACTTAATCCAAGTCTCAAGGGAATAGGATCCTTCTTAATCCCCATTGGTGAACTTAATCCAAGTCTCAAGGGAATAGGATCCTTCTTAATCCCCATTGGTGAACTTAATCCAAGTCTCAAGTCTCTACCATCAAGTCTCAAATCTCAAGGGAATAGGATCCTTTTTGTTCCCCATTGGTGAACTTTCAAAAGCTTTAGGACGGATTCTTCCCCTGTGCTCTGCAGGGCAAGTCTTGCCTTCTGCTGTTAGGAAAAGTTTTAGGAGCTCCTCCAATATGCAGTGGGGACGGGCTGCCAAGGAGACGGCAACCCCACCTCAAGCCCGTTGCCTAACCCGTTTGGTGTTCCGCTCTGAGAAATGGACCGAGATTTGGGCTTGAGACAAATCAGTACGTGGCCAATAGGCAAAAAGGATGGAGGCATTGTCCAGAGTTTTAAGGTTTCTGGATGAATCTGTGATGTTACTGAAACCAAGAGCAGCAAGTCGTTCACTAAAAAAGATGCAAGTCACAAGTTGTGTCGGTGCATCATTTCTTGCGAAGTTGAGTCACTGAAATGACTTGAACCCGACATGAGTCCAAGTCAGTTGACTCGAGTCTACATCACTGCTAAAGACCTTAAGGGTGGTCTTTAGCCGGTCTAAAAGCTGTATCAGGAGTCCAAGGACGTGAGCCAGCAAAGAATAAGCAGAATAGTCCAAAACACATCCAGTACAAAGCCAAAACAAAACACAAGATAATATTCCCAGGCCACCCGATAAGGCAGGTGTCAGCATGAAGACCGGGAAGAAACCATTTGATTTGTTTGGAGAGGTTTCCCTTTCTCTCTGAGGCTGAGAGAAAGTGACTTGTCCAAGGTCAACCGGTGCCCGAGTGGGGATTTGAATCTTAGTCTCCAGAAGTTTTTAATAAATAAATATTTGAAAATTTAAAAAAATATTTGAATGTTTGAGTTAAGTCTTGGAGGTCCCCCAGCAAAAAATTCTGTTTGCAAGGGGCCTCTGGTAAAGAAAGGTTGAGAACCAGTGCTTTAAGAAATATAACAAAAACTGAAATGCATTCTGGTGTTTTATTAAGATATTAAGGTCTAATTCCGTGTATCCTTTTTGATTTAGAGATTTCTATTTGTTTTTAGGTAGCCCCCGAAGAGGGCCATTGAAATATAGACGTATAAAGGCATTGAGATTGTTTCAAAATAAAAAGATAAAAACCACCCGCCGAGCCCTTGGAGATGTCGTTCCCCATTTTTCCTGGGGTTTGACTGCAGCTCCCATCCTCCCTAAGCCTACTCTTAGAAGGGGCTGATGGGACTTGCAGTCCAGCTTCTGGAGGACCCCCCCATTTCTCATCCTTGGCATAGATAATCCGAGGGAGGTGACTCCGTGCCCCTGCCAGCAAACCCACCACCCCACGTTCTTACCTTATACCCAAGTTTTCATTCAGCCTTCCCCGTAGGTTCCACTTCTCTCGTATTCAGATGCAGATAAGAAGTTCTCCGCAGCCAATTCCTGTATTTGAAGCACACACCCTCCGCCCCGGGTTTCACTTCTTCCTTTCCGTCTGTTCATTTGCATCAGGATCAGCAGACACAAAGTTATGGTTTGCACGCCGAGAAGTAGACAGGCAAGAAATTTTGGTGTCGTTATGGGTACCTCTGTGTTGACCGATTATTGGCCTGATGGATTCTATCCAAAGGAGCGGGACCAAAAGGCTCAAAAGTTTGGAAACTATAAAGCCCTCTGAGGAGCGGCTTTGGGAGCTGGGGCTATTTAGTTTGCAGAAGAGAAGGCTAAGAGGGGACATGATAGCTATACTTAAATTTCTGAAAGGATGTCCCATGGAAGATGAGGCAGGCTTGTTTTCTGCATTGTATTTCCTTGTATCATATTATTATGCTTCCAACTGTTTTAACTATGTGTCTTTTAACAGAATTGTTATTTAATTTTTTAAAATAAGGGCTTTTTTCTCCTACCTAAACATTTTACTTTGACACTTTGTAAACCACAGTGTGCCCCATGGAGAGACAAAAGTGGGGCACAATTTGAATGAATGAACCAAAGAATAGAACTGACCATATAATTCAAGTCCTGAGGATTCACAATCTCTGTCCACCAGAGGGCAGAAAGCAACAGCTATTCTTTTTTCCCAGAGAAGGTTAAGAGGCGACATGATAGATATATTTAAATATTTCAAGAGATGTCATATGGAGGATGGAGCAAGCCTGTTTTCTGCTGCTCTGGAGACTAGGACATGGAGCAATAGATACAAACTACAGGAAAAGAGATTCCACCTAAACATTAGGAAGAATTTCCTGGTTAGTTTGACAGTGTTGCCAGGGAGCGTGATGGAACCTCCTCCTTTGGAGGTTTTTAAACAGTGGCTGGATGGCTTGCTCGATCCTCCATATGACATCTCTTCCAATATTTAAACATATTAAATAGCAACTTGGCAAAGGGTCAATTCCCTGGGATTATCTGTGACCGCAGTTCCTTCAATTATTCATCCTTCCTCCTCATGATTCCTTACATGGCAGAGGATTCCACAACTTTTCTTCATCCACACAATATTGACCTCCCCAAACCAGCAGAAAACTGAGTTCCTAAATACAGCTTTAAAGTAATTTCTTCAGCTTCATGGCTACCATTTCCAAGACTGGAGTCATCCACACGGTTGCCATAAGTCAAAATCAACTTGACAGCAGTCAACAATAACAACTCTTATGTTTGGCTGGCAAAGTGAGACTCAAAAGTGGAGACTAGAGAAAGACGAAGTCATCCCTGGATGCATTTTGGAAGAAGTTTTAGGGTGGTCTCCAGAAGGTTCAATACATTTTGGTTTACTTCTGCAAGGCTTAGCAGACCTGCTGGTTCCCATTTTGCTTGTCCGTAGTGTAAGTTCTGGATAAAAAGTTTGCTGAAACGTGGGAACCTCTCTCTAATCCATCCACGTTGTTTCTGCCTCTTGTACCAAATTTTATGTTAAGAAAAGTCACGCCCAGGAATGCACCTGCTTCGTTCAAGGAAAGTACCGGTGTCGTCCACTTACCGGTCAGGTTAGGGACCAGAGCGCTGTCAGAAAATGGAATTGGTTGAAAAGTGGAATCCATGTACTGGAGGGAGCATGAAGGACTTACAGAGCTTCACTCGACCAACCCCACGTGTATTGCTTGCAAAGTCTCTCAGATGGCTTAGCGTCCCCCCCCCGGCTTGCTTTGCAAACAGCATGCGCGCATGTTCCATTCCAAGTGAGCCTTTGTAGGCAAGAAGAAAAAGTGGAACCCCTGTCAAATTCATGGAGCCTGTCCTTAATTTGGAAGCACTGAAAGAGCAAGTCGTCAGACAACAGGGCCTCAAAAGGCGGCACCATCCTGTATTCTGTTATTTTGGACACATACATCGAGACTGCCATTTTAAAATCCTTTGCCATCGTTTATAATTTATTCAAGTTTTATCAGTTGTGGGGAAAGAGAAGAAGCTACACAGCGCCTCTCCCCTGGACGTCTTATTTACAGCAGAAACCTAAGCGGGTCTACTCAGAAGGAAGCCACACTGAATTCAAGGTAAGGGTAGAGAGGATTGCAACGCTCGGCTGCTCCTCCCGCTGTGGAGGTTTCGACAGTCCTCACCCAACATGCTTCCCTGTATATTGTCACAGCCATGAGGACTAGAAACCTGCTGGTTGTTTTTAAACTCTTCAAACAAAGACATCAATAAGTGCTTAGGGAGTTAAATTCTTTGCCCAGTATCACATCTCATGAGGCACTGAGGCAGAATCACAGTATACACCCCACCCTGCTCTCAAATGGCCAGGTTGCAAAACAGCATCTCTCCCCCTCCTTCCCCTTCCATTCCCCCACATACCCACCCATGTCTGGTCAAAACTGAGATTATTTCTTACATTTTAATCCAATGTTCCCGGAAGGGCTTTGGGACTGCTGAGATGGTGTCCCTGACATTGATCTTCCCAACAACCCTGCAAGGTAGGTGAGGCTCAGAAGGACCGACTGGCCCAATGTCAACCCGTGAGTTGTAGGACTGAGAGGGGATTTGCAGCCTAGCCCTGCAATGTCCCCTACTATGGCTCTTTGGAAGAAGGGAACGCTAAGTCTGGTTGCTGTTGAACCATGCCACCAGAGTTTTCTTCAAGGCTTCTCATCTGCCCTCTATTCACCCCCTACTCCTAGCACTTTGAGAACAACCTTGTGCCTTGGATGCTGCTGTGGTGGGAAGAAATCCAACAGGTACAGTATAGAAGCAGAACAGTGGAAGCCCAATGTACACTGATGCATTTCTGCCTACCACAAAGCTGTCCAATAGGCATAGAGCTTCTGGTAGCCATCCTTTTGCCTGAGTCCCAAAGAACAGGGAGAATAAAGTCAACAGGAACAGGGGTTTCAGAAGACCCATTAATTTGGAGCAGCAAGCTGGAATGGAGCTACCACATTCTGGATTTAAGCTGGTTTGTGTGAGGATGGAGAAGCAAACATCTCATGATGTTCTGAATGGAGAAAGAAAGATCTCATAATGTTCTCAGTGGAGAAGGAAACGTCTCATGATGTTCTCAGTGGAGAAGGAACATTTCATGATGTTCTACAACATTCTTCCATACAAAAAAGTTCACCACCACCACACCCCACCACACCAGCCCAGATCTGTGGTCCTTCTTCCTCAGTTTCATCTCCCTTGCTCCTGGACTCTTTGCATCTTCAAAATCTGGAAGAGTATCCGTTGAATATCTTCATCCATGCGACCCTGGAAAGGAAAAGAGCAGAGATGGGTAAGTGGAGAACTATTCCAGTATGAAGAAGACCTTGACAAGTTTAGTCCAAGAGCATCATAAGAAAGCTACTGCTCTCCATTATCCACCCCCACGATAAAGCTGTCACTAACAAACAAACATGTCTGGGATCTTTCTTTTCAAAGCAACAAAAGCAGAGCTTACAACAAGGCATGTCAACGTTCAGATGCAAAGATCAGACTGAGCTGTCTTTAACAGACTGGACACGAACCAGTAGGCTGAAATGGCAGCAAAGGCATTGTGGGTGTGTATCTATGCTTTCAAGTCACCTGTCAACTTATGGTGGCCCCATGAATTTCATAGGTTTTTCTTGGGCAAGGAATCATCAGAGGGGGTCTTGCCAGTTCCTTCCTCTGAAATACAGCCTACCACACCTGGCATTCCCTGGTGGTCTCTCATCCAAGTACTAACCTTTGAGGTATTTAGGCCACCAGATAAACTTCTGGAAGAACTTTTTGACTGTTAGAGCTGTTTGTCAGTGGAAAAGACTGCATCCCCTTTGTTGGACATCTTCGAACAGAGACTGGGTGGATATCTCTCAGGAGTGCTGTAGCTGAGTGTAGGACAGGGGGTTGTGGACCCTTGTAGACTGTTGCAACTCTGTGATTGACCCTTGGGCAGGTATATAGAGGGAAAGGCTAGGATTGTCCATGCCATTGCATTTCCATTTTTTACATATGGTTGTGAAAGCTGGGCAGTGAAGAAAGCAGATAGGAAGAAACTCAACTCCTTTGAAATGTGGTGTTGGAAAAGAGACCTATGGAGACTGGACTGATAAAAAGACAAAGGAATGGGTCTTAGAGCAAAGCAAGCCCGAACTCTCTCTAGAAACCAAGATGACTAAACTGAGGCTGTCATACTTTGGCCATATAATGCTTGACAAGGTAGAAGGCAATAGGAAAAGAAGAAGACTACATTACAGATGAATAGACTCAACCAAGGAAGACACGTCCCTGAATCTCCAAGACCTGAGCAGGGCAGTTGAGAATGGGGAGACTTGGAGTTCTCTGTTCCATAGGGTGAAGTCGACCTGATGGCAGTGAACAATGACAACAAGAAGAGCAAATCATGCTGGAAGCCTCCCTGGAAGCCACAATGACCAAACTGAGGCTGTTATACTTTGGCCATACCATAAGACCCAACTCCCTAGACAGGACAATAATACTTGGGAAGGTGGAAGGCAGTAGAAAAAGAGGGAGACCAGATTACAGATGGAGAGACTCAATCAAGAAAGCCACATCCCTACATCTCCAAGACCTGAGCAAGGCTGTTGAGGACAGAATGACGTGGAGGTTTCTCATCCATAGAGTTGCCACAAGTTGAGATGGACTTGATGGCAAACAACAAGACACATTAATGGAGAAGAAGCCTGCCTAGGTTTGTAGTCCTGGCAAATAAAGAGGACCTCCATGTCCCCCTAAGATTCCACGGTTCTATGATCCGGTAGGCTCCAATGGAGAAAGAACACACTGCACTAGAGAGTCTTTGGGTGTGGTCTGGGTTCAAGGTTTCTTCTTATGTCCTTATGTAAGTTCTTGTACCGCTAGCCTGAGATTTGTAGAAAATTGATCATTTACTGGCCAACAGAAACGAGGGCACTGCCCGATTAGCGACCAGCTCAGCTTTAGCCAAGGCTAAATCTCTTCCGAACATTCATGACATGGCTTCGGTTTTGAAGAGTCACCCTCCCCAGTGTCCGATAAGTGGTCTTTGAATGTTCTGTGTTTGTCATTTTCATATCCTTTTAAATAATTTTAATTTGGAGTCAACTAGACCCTTCTTGTTTGCAGAGCGGACTCCAAAGCCTTTAATGCCACCCTATTAGGGAAAAGTCCTGACACAATAGAGGGGAGTCCCTACCCTGGTAGTTTCTGCCAGGGGCCCAAGAACCCATCCAGATGCTAAGAAGTAAAAACTACTAGACAGATGCAGCTGGTGGTGGATCTCCATGAAACCAGGACCATGAACAATGCTATTCCTTTCTTATGAAGTAATAAAGAAACCTTGACTGCTGATGTTCCAAGCTCTAGATTTACAGTGAGCAAACAGCAAGTTATGGGCCCCTCCTGGGCTTTGGACTCCACTTTTACGACCCCTGAAGCCACCAAAGCAGTTTCCAATTTTAAAAAATGGCAAAGCTTTGGCCAGTTTTTGCCCCCAAATCATCATCGTTGTCATCTTTTTCTTCTTCTCTTCCTCCTCCTCCTCCATTTGTACCCTGCCATTTCCCCACAACTGGGATTCAAATCCATGCAGAATCCCCCAGCCATGTGTAAACACATGAAATTGTCCCCCAGTCCACTCCCACAAGCACCCTGGAACCTTGCCCTGTCCCCAAATACCTCTGTTTCTCCTCTGTAGTCCTTCTCAAAATACCAACAGGAAGCATTTCGATGCCACTTCCTGTCACCATTTTGAGAAGTACTGCAGTGGGAAATGGAGGTACTGGGGCTTTCTGCAAGGCCTGGGATATTATGGGGGAAATTGGACCCTTTCTCCCATGCTGTTCCCCACCCATTGTATGTTTTCAAAAGAACAAAGAGGAGAGCTATATTCAAAGCTGATATAACTATTTTACAAAAAGATCCCCTACGGCCTCCAGTCATAACCACTACTCCCCACTGCCATGCAACAAAGACTGGCACATATGACAGACAGCAGGTTATGGTGTGCCCACACGCAACATGCCAGTGCACATAGACATGCACACACACACACATTGGCTCCAAGCACCGACGGACACATGGATGACCTTCCAGCCTCCCGGAAAAATCCCGTGCCGGTTCTGCTTCACCAGGACGTCCCGCCCTCTCCTTCCTTCCTTCCATCCTCTAAGAACCGGGGGGAGGATACTGACTTGCCCCCCAGCAAAAGCTGCGTCCGGAAGGGTACTGAGAAGTCGGGGGAAGGCAGTGAGGGGAAAACGGGAGGGGAAGAGAAGGAGGTGAGGAAGGGAAAGAGGTGTGTGATTTTTTTGTGTGTGTGTCTGTGTGTGAGTAATGTAGTAGAGTTTTACTTTGGCCAGCATATGAAGGAAAAGAAAAGCCCACACTCAAAAACTCAGATGTATGATCAACTGATGTTACACACATGCAAGTGTACTGATTTGTGGGTGCAGTACACATTTCGGTGTCCCATGCGCTCACGGTCCCATGCCACACACACGAGCATCACTCAGACTATGCCCAAAGGCTTATCATTTCCAAACTCTATGGGAACAACCCAAATAGGGAGAAATCTTTATCTCAAGATTATGTCAGTTCCAAGGAGAATTTGTATGGGACCACTTCTTTGGTGTGCTGCTCTCCAAACACCCCATGAACTTGCACACATTCACTTTCACACAACCTCCAGCTTCCTCCTCAACACAATCAGTACTCATCTTGACCCACCTGGATGGCATAGAGGAGGTGGCCCCGGTAGAGAGAAACAATATTGCTGTGGCGTCGCTCAGCCTCCTGGAACCAACAAGAAACAGAAAACTGAAAGTGGAAGCCAGAGATGGGTTCAGCAGCCTTTGCAAAGGGAAATGCCTGAATCCTAAAGAAGCAATAAAAGTTGCTGTTTCCAATTCTCACTTCCTAAATGGGGGTGTCATCCCTCGCTCAGAATTGGCTTGTTTGCAGCCCTCGCTTGGAGTTGACTTGGTGAGCACAAAGCATGATTCCTGACTGGCTGGCCCCTATAATTTTCAGATGCAGAGGTAACTGCTTTAACCATAGAACAAATTCTAAGGTTCATACTGTGCTGATTAGGGTCAGCACCTTGAACAGCACTTTTAAAGTTCAGACCAAACCCCAGCGAGGATTAGCTCCTCTTCCCCCACTGACACGGAAGACACTAGTTACCACTGCTTCTTATCTTCCAGATGATTTTACAGGAGGTGAGGATGGAGTACAGAATAGATTCCTTGACAATCATCGTCGTCGTCATAATTAGTATCATTTTATCTTTAATTTACCCAGGCAATCCAGAAGTCAAATGTTTGACTGGTCACCTTGGATTAATTACAGGAGATAGAGGGAATTAAAGGGTAAAGCTAGTGAGCATGAAGGAAAATCTAAAGATAAAAAAGTTCCTTTATTAGTGAATGTTTAGGTGGGTGGAATGGTGTTCAAACAGAGTGAAGGCCAATATCCCTTTGTATCCCTCATTCTGAACTGGCTTTGTGTCGTCAGCATTAGTTTCATCTCATTGCTAGCCATCACTCTGGATTTGTTTTCAAACTGCAGCAGCAGTTTGCCAAGAGGGGTACCAAATGCATGTGGAGAAGAACAATTTAGCAATTCCTGTCTCTGGGTAGGAAAAAAAAAATCCCGCTTTCTCACTGAATCTGAGAGCATCCAATGCAGCCCTATTTATTGCATCTGAGCAATGTCAGGAACAGGCAGATTTGTCTAAGCATGTGTTGGAATTAATCCAGATTACTTAGCCGAATGCTTACTCAACATCCCCAAATTAATCTGGATCTTCTAAATTAATTACAAAACCAGGGCTCTCGGCACAAGATTTGTGGGCCTCTACGCCCACTCCCACCATGACGCCGCTTTCAGGGATTCGCTGCATGGATCAGGTGATTTTACCAGCCATCATTGTGAGGTCGTTGTGGTTGCACTAAAAGTCCATTCTGCTAAGGGGAAACACCATACTTTGGAGTTCTCATTTAGGAGAAAGAAAAGATAAAAATAAATAAAATAAAAAGACAGAAAGACATTGCGGTTGTGTGCCTTCAACTTGTTTCCAACTTAATGCTCGAACAACTACACCATGTGGCTCTCAGGTGGGTGGATGGATGGATGGATGGATGGATGGATGGATGGGTAGATAGGTAGATGGATAGATAGATAGATAGATAGGTAGGTAGGTAGGTAGATAGGTAGATTTCATCATGTTCAGGCCAGAGGTAAGAAAATACCTCTCCACCTGGTGCATTATTAACTTGTGCCTTATTAACTTGTGGAACTCAACACCACAAGACATGGTGAGAACCACCAGATTTCTTTTCCTCCTAACAAATCTACCCATAACTGTGGTGCCTTTATCAAACCTGCAGGATTTGTCAAGCTCCTGTTCTACGGACTTCCTGTTTCTCGGGCCAGCCAGAGGCTATGCTAGAGGAACACTCAGGGTGTATACATTTGTGGACATCCTAGGTATTTAAGCATCCTTTTTGTCAGCCTTCTCCCCATCGTCCATAAGATACTCACCACCAACTGCTGCTCCAGGTCTTTGATTTTGGCCTGGAGAGAGGCTACTTCCTGCCGGTTCTCTGCCTTCTGCGGAGAGGATGCTTTCGGAGAGGTTGCACCAGAGAGTTCGGAAAGGTCGTTGAGAGCTTCTTTCAACTTGAAGACTTCCTTTGAAAGTTCTGTGATCTGCAGGAAGTGGAAGCATTCATTAAACCTCTCTGAAATAAAATTCCCTGGAAGATCCTCGGCATGGTATTTGGTTTATCCTTTCGTTGTTGTGTGCCTTCAAGTCATTTCCAAATTATGGCGACCCAAAGACGAACCCATCACAGCAGTTTCTGGGGCTGAGAGTGTGTGACATGCCTTAGGTCATGCAGGATTTCTGTGGCCGAGTGGGAAATCAAACCCTGATCTCTAGGGACCAATGCTCAAACTGCTAAACCGCACTGCCTCTTGGCTTTTCTTGTAGCAGACGCTAATATGTGTAACAGAAATGGCTGCCAAGTTCTTCCCTCTCCCGCTAAGAGCTGTGAAATTACAATTCAGATACATATGCAATTCTGAGGGTTTATCTCCCATCTTTAATTTATGTTTTAAGATATTTAAATAATATTGCTCTTATTTGTTTTATATTGTTTACCTTTACCATCCCTGTCAAACTGAAACAGTTGGAGGGATGTTGAATTGAACTTCATTTTGGGCTACAGCTTGGCTTAATATGGACACCGTCTCCCACCCTAAGCTCACCTTCCTGTCCTTCTCCTTGACCAGCTTGGCCGAATCTTCAATATGGCTATGAAGTTCCTGGATCCGCTCCGACTCGGCCCGCAGGCTCTGCAGTTGCTTCTCCGCAGCCACCAGCTGAGCCTCAGCCGCGTGCTTCTCACTTTTCATGAAGAGGGCCTCCCGTTGCACCTGGAAAACCTCTGTGCAGGTACGTTCGTGCTTCTTCCCCAGCTCGCTCAGCTTGGTGTTCAGGGCATCAATCTCCCCCTGCAGGTTGGCTCGTAGCTGCTCGTGCGACTCCTTAGACACTGACTCCTGGCGGATCTCATCCAGCTGGGCCTGGAGACCCGAGGCCTCCTGCACCTTGACCTTCAGCTCTTGCTCCAACAGCTTGGCTTTGGCCTTCAGCTCCCACAAGGTCCCCTCCAGTGCTTCCTTAGCACGGGCATGCTCCCTCAGGGGCACCGACTCACGCCGGTAACTTTCCGCCTTTGCTTGCAATTCCACCAGCTCCTTCTGGGCAGAGTCATGCTGGACCTTCAGGTCCAACAGCCTCCCTTCGGCCTCGGAAAGGGAGGCCTTCAGCTTCCCCACCGTGTCCTCGTGTTCTGACTTGGGGACGTACTGGGAGGCCAGCCGCTGCTTGGTGGCTTGCAACTCCTCCTCCAGGGCCTGGCATCCTTCCTGGAGACCCTCCAGCTGGGCTTCTGATTCCTCCCGCTGCCTTGTCGTGGCCTCCAATTGTTTGCGCAGCTCACTGGCCTCCTCCCGGAGGCTGCTGGAAGAGCTCTCTTGGACCTGTTCAAGCTCACGGCTCTTCTCCCGCAAGGATTCCCTCAGCTCCTTCGCCTCGGCCTCTGCAGAGTTACAACGGACCAGCAGGGCCTCCTTCTCCTTGGAGATTTCATCCAAGGAAAAGCTAAGGGAGGCCTTCATCTCTTCGTACTCCTCAGTGGTGTAGCCTCTGCTGACTTCTTCCCCTTTGGCCGCAATCTTCTGTTCGAGATCCGACACTTTCTGATCCCTCTCCTTGAGGTCCTCCTGAGCTTGATGCAAAGCGGCCTTGACTGTCTCCAGTTCACTCCGGGAGCTTTCTGCAATCTCCTTGTCCTCCACTGACAGGATGCCCAGCTCGATCTGCTCTTGGAGGAGCTTCACTTCAGCCAACGCCGCCTGATATTTCTCCTGCGTCAAGCTGAGCTCTTTGGCCAACTCTTCAGTCTTGCCATTCCCTGCCACCTCATTTGATTCATCATTTTCTTCCTGCCCCAAACCAGAATTGCTCTTTGGCTCGTGATCTCTGTTGTCCTGGCTGGCCAAGGAGCTGGTCTTCTCCAGGGCTTCCTGGAGGGCTCTGATTTGCTCCTCGTAGTCAGCCTTGAGCTGTTCGTAAGCCTCCGCTGGGATGAGTTTGCAAGAAGGTTCGTTGGTCTCAGCTCCTTCAAGGGTTTTCAAGACTTCCTGGGCTTCGGCATGCTGCTCCTTCAGGCGATCAAATTCTGACCTAAGCGAGTCATACAGGATCATGGGGATGAAGTCTCCAGAAGCATCTGCATCACTTTCATCCTTCTCATAATTCTCCAGGATCTACACAATATCAGTCAAAAGAGGGAGAGACGATGGTATTGTTACTGTTACTGTTTTATTCATCTATATCCCACCGTTTACCCAATAATGCATCTCAAGGTGGCTTGTGTATTTGTTTATTTATTTGATTTATATCTAGGATTGAAATTTTCTTCTCACTGGAAGAAACACAATTAATTTTAGCCATTTTCTTCTCACTGCAAGAAAGACTTTGAAAAACCACGCAGTTTCCAAAGCCTAGTCACAATTTGGGGCCTTTTCTGTGAAAAATTCACGTATAGTTGTTTTGTGCAGGGAACAAAAACCAGCATTTTCTGTGCAGAAAATAAGATTTCTACACAGAAATCTTATTTTCTGCACAACCTGCCTGAAAAACTCAAAAGCTCCTGCCTTTCAGTGTGGACGATACTAGACAAGCCAGACCAATATCTGGAGAGCCACCACGTCCCCATGATTGAGCCTGATGCTAACCAAGATGAATGACAGCAAGAGCTGTTTGTAAATCCCCCAATTTATACGGAATTTGAACACTCTCCCGGTGGCAGAGGGTGGCTGCCATGTCAGTAGGGTGAAAAATCCAATCCAGGATTTAATTCAGGCCTTAAAGTAGCTCTCCAAGGTTCTGAACCCCTTCCTTCAATCGCTCCAGTACCTTGGACAGCTCTTTTACAGCTAACCAAAACCTGGAATAGATTGATGCCCCACTGATATGGGAGCCACCCAGCCACGACTGCACTCTCCAAAATTTTATTCTCATCCTTACTAGGAAGAACTTCTGGGTGGCAAAACCTGTTAGATGGTGGGATAGCCTCAGAAAATGGTTGACTTTCCTCGGAAGGATGTAATGGGAACCTGGATGACCACATCACACAGGTGCCCTAGCAGTGGATGCCTGCATTGGCAGAGAGTTGGACTCAATGGTTCGTGAGGTCTCCTTCGGAATCTACATTTCTTGCTTCCAAAGCCCCCCCCCTTTATCTCCTCTTGTGCTCTTCTTGTATATTTGCAGACAAAGCAGGGTGAACAAAGAGGCCATTATAGGTTGGGCTTCTCTCAGTGAAAGGACATCAAACCCTATTTGTTCTGCTCAGTGAAACTTCACAATGCTGGGGGACATTGAGGAAAAAGCCCAAATAGCCACAGGACGTGCTTGGGCCAGTCCAAGCCAGAGTTACTCAGAGAAGCTAAGTGGATTTTTTTTAATACCTTGAGGCTACAGATGGAGGGAGCTGTAATTTTTTTTTTTTTCATTTATTAACCTGTATTTTCTCCATCAGTTCCTTGTTCTTCTGAGTCAGCGACTCCACTTGGCCCTGCAGGGTTGCCAAGAGGTCTTCGGTCGAGAGGCTCCGACTCTTTTTCGACAGCAACAGCTCAGCTCCTAATTTGTTAAATGGAAAAGAAATGGCAGGGGAGTGAGTGGCTTTGGCAGGACTCTCTGGTTTTGACCGTTTTACTGTAAAGCAACATGTACACGGATGACACTATAGAAACAAACAAGAATGGCAAATAATTATTATTAAAGTCACTAATATAAGTTAACTCTTTCGCACCATGGACAGCTTGGCCCTCGGTTTGGAGAAGGTCCTCCGCTTTTTGCCCTACCTGGAAACTCCAGCAGGTCTCCCTCTTCATCTTGCAGGGTCTCAATGTCGTAGCTGGTGTTTTCCTTCTCATTCTGCACACGAGAGAGAGAGAGAACAGATGGAGAGAGGGTCAGGGGTCCCACAAGGCTTAGATCTTGAACAGATCTTGAACAGGGACCTAAACTGTGAGAGTCAGTGTGGTTCCGTATGCAAACTGTTGAATTCAAGAGATCAAGTCCCTACTGAGCTAGAAAACTCATTGGACCTCATTCTTGCTCTCCCCCTATCTCAGAGGCTTCTTCCTTGGAGGTGAAGGAGAGCGCACTGGAGAAAAAGCAAAATGCATAATGAATAATATCAGTTGTAACACTTAGATAATTATATAGGAGGTGGAACAAACTAGTTTTCTGCTGCTCCAGAGACTAGGACACAAAGGAATGGATTCAAATTAGAAGAGATGAGATTCCACGTGGCAACCAAGATAATCAAAGGTCTGGAATTTGGCCATCTATTCCAATCCTCTGGCATGCAAGAATAACAACCAAAACACCCACAGTCATTGTAATTGTAATTATTGATGACTTGCCTCTCTCTGCAGATCAGGGAACAATAAAGGATTAAAACACCCATCTAACACACTCCTGGAAGACGCTTAAAGACCTCAAAAGGAACAGAATCCATCCCTCTCTGAAGCAGCCTTTTCGAGCCCTTACAGACAAGACCTTCTTCCTGACATTTAGGTGGATTCTCCTTTCTTATCATTGGAATCCATTCATCTGTATTCCAGCCCCTGGCAGCAGGGAAAAAGCTTGCTCCATCTTCTACATGACATTCCTTTACAGGTATTTAAAGGTGAATATTGTGTTCCCTCTTAGCCTTCTCTTCTCCAGGGTAACCATGCCCACCTCCCCAAGCCACTCTTCATAGGACTTCATGGTCTCCAGGTCTTTTACCATGTTGGTCACCCTCCTCTTGACACCTTCCTGCTTGTCCGTGTCCTTTGTGAATTGGGGTGCCCAGAACTGGACACAGGACTCCAGATGAGGTCTGACCAAAGCAGAAATAGAATCACATGACTGAATCCCTCAATCTGGACATTACACTCGTGCTGATGGAGGCCAGAACTCCATTGGCTTTTTTGGTCACTGCGTCACACTATATAATTGACAAGTAACTAAGCTACCCTATTCTGATCTTGCCAGCTTTGAGCTGAAAGCCTCTTTATGTCCAGACACAAGTGGTTTAGCTCATTTTTTCAGCTGACTTGGGTTTGGCACCGCTCTGTCTCGGTCCTCTGTTCTTCCAGAACCAACTGACTCTTCCAATAAGTTCTTGGATTGTGAGCCACAGCCACCTCCCAAAATGAACTCTATAGCAGCTGCTTTCCTGCTGGCTGCTCAGTCCAAGCCAGTAGCCGTATTTCAAACTCAGCCCTTCAACTTCGCTGTACCCAAACCCACCTCCAGTACCTCCAGGGATGAGAGACGGCTCCGGAGCACCTCAAGTTCCTTGCCCAGGTTTTCTTTCTCTGCCAGTTGCTTCTGAAGATCTTCTATCTGGTGGTGGAGAGAGAAAGATGCCTTAATTCCACTTAACCCCGCTCATCTATTCAGATATCTATTGAGCAGCAGAGTAACAGATTAACAGGAAAAATAATTCATCGGCTACCTCGCTCACCATTCCCTGTTCTTTCTGAGCTTAGTGGCAATCCACAATTTTCCAGAAAGAATACGTTTTTAGAAAACACCCCCTGCTAGATGTTCAGAATTGAGCAGGAAATTAAGATCCCTTAACTTTACAAAAGACCTGCTCCTTAATATTCAGGAACATTGCTGGTTTGTTGAAATGGATCGGTAAAGAGGATTATAGGCTGTTTGGACACTCCAGGGAGAAATTAGCCATGAGGAATGCACATCCAAGCTGCTCCATCACTTCAAATAATTCTTTTGATAATGGACCAAAAAGAAGGGCTTTAATTGTAATTAATGTTAAGGAAGGACAGAAAGTCAATATAGGGGGGACTCAAAGAAATGGAATAAATGGAGACTTTTCGTGTCTTTAGTCTCCAGGGTTTTAAACAAGGCTCTTTCTTAGTTCTTGGTTCTTATAGTCTGCCTCCAAGTCATTTCCTATTTATGGCAACCCTAGGAGAAACCCATCATGGGGTTTACCTGGCAAGATTTCTTCAGAGTAGGTTGACGTTTCCTTCCTCTGAGGCTGAGAGAGTGGGACTCACCCAGGGTCACCCAGTGGTTTCCCCAGCTGAGTGGGGATTCAAACCCTAATCTCTCAGAGACCTAATCCAACACTATGCCACACCAGCTCTCTTAGCTGGAGATTAAACCAGTAATGCTGTACAACTATGCTATGGCTTTTCCACTCAGAATAAAGTTTCTGGTCCTCATAGTTCAGGACTAAGAACCTGACTTAAATAGAAATGTACAAAGCTTTCATATATAGAAGCAACTCATTGGCGTTGTCTATGACTGATAGTGATACTCCAGGATTTCTGATAGATACCTTACCCAATCTCAGATGAAGATGCTGGTGGGACAACCTGCACCTTCCTACTTACAAAGCGAGCGCTTGACTACAAAGCTCCGATCCTTCTCTTTAAAATGAAAATAAAGTTCCTGATGGTTCTGAATTCAAAGCCAAGTTGAACAGGAATAAAAAAAGCTGACTTATAAATGAGGCTGTGGTCCATTCTTCTTTTGCTGTTCTTTGTGGATCCTGAAAATGTGCCCCCAAAATGTGTCTCAGGCCCTCACCTTCCCAGGTGGGACTCACCTGTTTCTCCAGAGCATGAAGGGAACCATCTTCCACTGCTGACCGCTAAGAGAAGAAAGAAGAGAATGAAGAAAAGGCACTGTTAAGACTAAGAAGTACAATGCATGCGATGTATTCATATAATGATCACTTTTTCATATATTCTACATTTCATAACTATCATGCTTACTATGGGCAGCCCAAGCTATTTTGCCACCTGAAGCAAAGGACGAAGGGTGTGGGTCTCCCATTTTTTTCTACACTCAGGGCATCTTCTAGCTTCATGGCAGTCGCACAGTGTCGTTTGACCAAACGGCCGTTTCCAGTGGAAGCAATGGATTCTTACTTTGATCCTTGGCTCGTGTTCTGGGACAACCTTGACCCTTGCTTTGTGTGCTGACTACACTGCTGGATACCCTCTTGAACGGACACTCTGAATTTATTGCAGACTTGGACTGCTGAAACAAAAGTGGTAACTGACTGGTAAGCTTTTGGAAACCTTCTCTGTGGCTGCCACAATAGACTCTGTTGGAACTGAGTTTTACTTCTGCCCCAGCAACAGGCTGGCATCCACATCATATTTTGGGGGAGAGATAGTTTGGAGTGGGTGGGTCATATGAAACTGGATGGAAACATCTGGAGAGGATCCAGAGGAAGACTGGGGGGACTTCTTCCTCTGTCACCTCCAAAACCATTGGCTGGCTGAGGGTTGTCACTTCTCTTGGTCCGATCTGTACCCCCTTGAGGATCCCGGCTTTGCACCCCCAATTCCCACCTCTTGCTTCAGCTTCTCCTGCTGTTGCTCCAAGCTGCGGATCTTCTGCAGGAACTGCGCCCTCTCCTGACGCAGCCGCACAATTTCCTCATAGGCATCCCGGTCCTCCTAGGAAAAGATTGTGTCCAGTTCAGATTTTGCTTCCAGGCACCAGCAATCAAAATGTGAGAGCTAGTGTGGTTAAACATTGGACTATGACCCTGGAGATCAGGGTTTGATTGCCCACTCAGCCACGGATGACCTTGGGTGAGTCAGATACTCTCAACCCCCAGAAAACACCATGATCGGTTCACCTTAGGGTCACCGTTAAGTCGGAGACAACTGAGGACAAACAACAGCAAATCAAAATGTAAAAACAAAGATATTATACAACTATCAAACCACCAAGTTAAAATATAAAATACTACAACTTCCAATATCATTTCTAATGCTACTAAACTTGCCAGTTAGAATCAAAATATGCACGATGAAGCCATTGCTGTTGTTATGTGCCTTCAAGTTGTTTCCAACTTATGAGAATCCTAAGGAGAACCCATCACAGAGGTTTCTGGGGCTGAGAGTGTGTGACACACCCAACGTCACCCAGTGGGTTTCCATGGCTGAGCAGGGAATCAAACCCTGGTTGCCAGGGTCATAGTCTGATGCTCAAACCACTACACCAAGAGATGTAGGTGGCCTACAGGCCACAGAATAACCACCCATCAGGTCCACATAGATGTGCTCTACTGCTTCCCTTACTCTGTCTATACTCACTGCATCAGCTGCAACAGGGGAATGGTGTGTTCTGGCCGGCTTGGCCGTGATCGGCCGGTTGCTCCGTTCTGTGGCAGACGTGCCTTGGTGCTCCGGTGGGTGGGAAGCAGGCTGGGATAGGGAACACAAGCAGGTAGGAGGGAGAGGTTATCCCAGCTTGCCACTCGTGGTGTTTCCCACATTGGTTTGTCTAATACCAAAGCTGTCACCCCACCCGCCCACCTGCCCAGTATCCTTTCCCGTCTTCCTACCTGGTTGGAGTTACTGGAAGGGGGCGGAGGGGCCTTCCTTTTTCTTGGGCTGTTGTTCTTCCCCTTGGACAGAGTCTGCCCAGGAGAGGAGGCCTATAAATAGAGGAAGGAAGGAAGAAAGGAAGGAAGGAAGGAAGGAGGGAGGGAAGGAAGGAAGGAAGGAAGGAAGGAAGGAAGGAAGGAAGGAAGAAGTATAGTGGAAGGAAGGGAAGGGAAAAAAGGGAAAGGAAAGGAAAGGAAAGCGACAGAACAAGGAAGGCAAGAAGGAGGGAAGGAGAGGAAGATATAAAAAAAGTGGAAGGAAAGGAAAGAGACAAAGAAAAAGAGGGAGGGAGGGAGGAAGGGGAAGTAGATATAAAGACAGTGGAAGGAAGAGAAGGAAAGGAAAGAGGCAGAGAAAAAAGGGGAGGAAGGAAGGAAGGAAGGAAGGAGAAGGAAGGGAGGAAGGAAGAGAGAAGAAGGAAGGGAGGAACGAGAAGCAAGCAAGCAAGAAAGAAAGATGGGAGGGAAGGAGGGAAATGTTAAGAAATACTTTCCCAGCATCTTCTGCCAAACAGAAATGAGTCTTTCAATCCAGGGGTTAAACAAATGTTACCTGTGAGGATAATTCAGTGGATTCTTCTGCAAAAGGGAGGGAAAGAAAGTGAAATCCAAGATTAGGAAAGTGTAGCATTGTACTAAACCAAAGGGTGGGCAAAATCTGACCCTGGGGCCCCTCAGGCTGGGGAATTTTTTGGCTCTCCATCTCTCCATGATCCCTGAACTGGCTTTTCTTCTTACTGAAGAGAAGTGAACTGCCTCTTCCTGAGAACTTCAAGATAAGCCATAGCACCCTCCCCCTGTGTAGTTTCACATCCCCAAAGATCCCACCCCACCCGCCTGGAGATTTTCCAAACAACGAATGAGCTTTCAAAATTCCTCAAGATATTCAGAGGTCAAAATGCCTTACCACTGGCCCACGAATGGCGCTGAGCCTCCTGCAAGTAGTGCTGAATGAGGGCATTGCCGGTGACCGCTCCATAGTGCGCCGCGTCGTGGCCCGTGGCATCCACAAGGCCAACCTTTGCCCCACCATGGATGAGGACCTCCACCGTCTCCACGCTACCATTTTCACAGGCCACCATGAGGGCTGTGCTAAAGGAAAGGGAGGCCTCGTTAAGTTCTGGGAAACGGATGTGGCCAAAGATCAGGGTTACCTGGGCTGGTCCATGTCAGGGGGGCAAAAAAATCCACTCAAGGTTTTTGTTCAGATTTTAAAGAAGCTCTCCAAGGTACTGAATCTATTGGGGGGATAGGTTTTGGCACCTTAGATGGCCGAAAAGCAGTTTGGCACCTTGGAGAGCTAAGGGCATCCCCAAGTCCAGCACCATGGTTAGCTATTCCGAAGTTCAGCACCTTAAACAGAGGCTGGACGGGCAACTTGTGGGAGTGCTTTAGTTTTGCATTTCTGCATAGCAAGGAGTTCAACAAGATGGCCCCTTTGGCCCCTGTGATTCTAAGGTGGATTACCAGTAACAACAGAAATATAGTCTGTAGTTATCAGATATCCTGTATTATCAGAATGTTTTATAATGGGCATTGGGCCACAGACAGATAAAACTATTGGTGGTGGATTCTATGCCTTCAAGTATCCTTCACGCAACTGGGAATGTTTAGTCTGCAGAAGAGAAGGTTAAGAGGGGACATGATAGCCATGTTTAAATATTTGAAGGGATGCCATGTGGAGAAGGGAGCAGGCTTGTTTTCCGCTGCTCTAGAGACTAGGACATGGAGCAATGAATTCAAGCTGCGGGAAAGGAGATTCCACCTGAACCTCAGGAAGAACTTCCTGGCGGTCAGAGCTGTCCAGCAGTGGAATATGCTGCTGCTTCCATGGAGTGTGGTGGAGTCTCCTCCTTCTTTGGAGGTTTTTAAGCAGAGGCTGGGTGGCCATCAGTTTGGGAATGCTTTGATGGGTGTTCCTGCATAGCAGGGGGTTGGACTGGATGGCCCCTGGGGTCTCTTCCAAGTGTGTGATTCTATGATAACTAGGAAATGAGAAAGTGGCAAGGCAGTACATAAGTCCCTCTTTCTCATGGAAAAGGCCCTCACCGGCCCTTCTGGTCTCGGGCGTTGACAGCAGCTCCTCGGTGCAGCAGGTAACGGCAAAGCTCCGAATGGCTCATCTTCGCTGCGAGCATGAGAGGGGTTGCCCCGTCCTGCAAAGGAAGAGGAAACACTGAAGGGAGAAAGTCAATTCCATTGACTGTAGCTGTGTATTTGTATATTGCCAATAACGCCACGCAAAGCTGTTAAATGTATCAATTCCTCTGGAAGATTTGGAAATTCACATTTCAGCAGTGCCAGGGTGACCAGCGGGTTCCATTTCAAGGGTGCGGTGAATCTACCCTGGGTTTTATCTCAGTTCTTAAAGAAACTGCTATTCAAGCAGCAGTTGGAGAAACAATAATCAAATCCATAAAGGTTAAGCCCACAAATGTGGAAGGGCAACGGTGCTTAACTGCTCATATTTCTATTTACAAACTCATTATTGCAGTATCTGGGCTTTGCAAACCAAATGTATTGTTTTGATTGCCTGAATAATATCTTCCTCAGAGTCCATTCTTTCCAAACCTTGAATTTGTCTGCAAATTCATGATGCAAACAGACTTTGAAGACTGCACAGAGTTTCTCCTAATTGCATAAAGTTTTGGTCGGTGCAGCTCCCAAGGGAGTGTCGGAGAACTGGGGAAAGGTGCAGAAAAGCCTGGCAAGGCGAACAGGAAATGGGCTGATTCAATTCTCCCGCAGGGCAAACCTACTATGTTTCAGGCTCTTTAAGCCAGTTACCAGAGGAAGGTGGAGTTGCATAAGGCATGGCAAAAAAGACATTGTACCATGAAATGGCAGCGGGTGGAGAGAACGTTACCTGATCCTTGGTGTTCAAGGAAGCCTTAAAGTCACAAAGGATCTCCAAACAGGAGATGCAGCCATGGACAGCTGGGGGAAAAAGAAGATGAGAAAACGTGGCGCTTGGTTGTAGCTGGGGCAGACGCAAATTAAGGATGCTGTCTCGTCCGCAAGAATTCTGCTCAATGAAATACCCAAATGTCTAGCACCGAAGAGAAATGTTCATGCTTTGTTGGGAGAAAGATGGGACAGGACTCAAAGAAATAAATGCCAGCACAAAAACTGGGATACCAGTTGGATACACACCCTGCAAGGGCTTGTTTGAGCCTCGGGTTCCCCCTCCAAACCTTCGTAGGTCCTGAAGGTCTCCACCACAGGTCAGAACCCATCTTGGACTACCAGTGATTACTCATCACATGAATCCTAAGCCATTCACAACTCAAGTCCAGCCTATCGACAGACTGTATCCCCCCATGTGAGCCTTCCCAGACTCTAAGATCTACAGGAGACGTCATTCCTTCAGTCCTGCCACCTTCAGAGGTATGACTGGTGGGAACCCAAAACAGGACCTTCTCAGTAGCTGCCCCTAGACTGTGGCACTCCCTCCCTAAGGAGGCCCAAATGATCCCCTTTCTTGCTGCCTTTCCATCGGCAGAAAATGGCAGAGATACGCACGGAACTCACCTGCGTGATGGAGCGCCGTCCTTCCGTGACTGTCCGCCATGTCCACCGGGCAGGAGGCCTAAAAGAGAAGCCAAATGTTGAGCTAGACCCAACTCCACAAAGCCTTCTTTGGAAGAACAAGTGCTGAAAAGCTCATCTTTTAATCCACAAGCAAAGGAGGAGATGAGTCTCCCTGTACTTATTGACGGTCTATATTTTATTCTTTAAAAAAGCCTTGATGAATATTCTATTCTATAAAATAGACCAAGGAGTTTTGGCCTATACAGTGAACGGAATGGCCTTCTCCAGGGTTTACAAGACAGAAATGCAATAATAAAATAAGATTCAAAACTTAGAGGAGAACAACACATAATTCAAATTATATTCATGTAAAACGCCTTGACAAATCACATTAGTTGTACACAGTATTAAACAACATATACATCCCATTCGATAATTCAATGGCAGAAATTTCTAGAGTTGGCAAAAAAATCTTTCCATCAACTGACCGTTAAACAATAGGAAGGGGGACTGGACTTCTCTCTTTTATTTGTTTATGCATTTCAACAGATGGTTAGAAAAAACCGGATATATGCTGACAATCAAACTCTGCCAAGACAGCAAGGTCCAGCAAGTTTCTTGCTTGTCTTGCAGACAACTTCATGGTCCAGAAGGTGGAAGAGGCCACAAGGGGATCAAATATTCTAGATCTGGTCTTGACCAACAGGGATGACCTTGTGAATGAGGTAGAAGTGGTTGGATCTTTAGGGGGGAGTGACCATGCCCTGTTGGAATTTAGCATTCAGTGGGAAGGAGAAGATAAGGGTAGCCAGACACTCATCTTAGATTTTAAAAAAGCGGACTTCTGTAAACTTAGGGAGCTGCTGGCTGGAATTCCGTGGTCAGGAATAGTGAAAGGGAAAGGAGTTCAGGAGGCATGGGAGTTCCTTAAAAAGGAGATACTGAAGGCACAGTCCAAGACTGTGCCAATTAAGGAGGAAAAATGGAAGGCATCTGAAGAAACCAGAATGGTTGACTAAAGAACTCTCAGCTGAGCTAAGAGTTAAGAGAAACATGTATAGGAAATGGAAGAAGGGGAAACCACCAAAGAAGAATTTAAGCAAGTAGCCAGGAGATGCAGGGAGGAAGTCAGAAAGGCTAAAGCACAGAACGAACTTAGGCTGGCCAGAGACATTAAAAACAATAAAAAGGGTTTTTTTAAATATGTCCGCAGCAAAAGGAAAAAGAAGGAGACAGTAGGGTCGCTACGCAGAGAAGATGGCGAATTACTCACAGGGGGGAGAGAAAAGGCAGAGCTACTTAACACCTTCTTTGCCTCCGTATTTTCCCAGAAGGATACAAGCACTCAGCCTGGCGGTTGGGGAGCAGGGGAGGAAGCAGAGGAAATGAGGCACATAATAGGTAGAGAGGTGGTACAGGAATACCTGGCCGCATTGGATGAATTCAAGTCTCCAGGGCCAGATGAATTGCATCCTAGGATATTAAAAGAGCTGGCAGAGGTCATTTCGGAACCGCTTGCTATAATTTTTGAGAAATCTTGGAGGACAGGAGAAGTTCCAGCAGATTGGAGGAGAGCAAATGTTATCCCCATCTTCAAGAAGGGAAAAAAAGAGGACCCAAATAATTATCGCCCAGTCAGCCTGACATCAGTACCCGGAAAGATCCTGGAGCAGATCATTAAGCAGTCAGTTTCTAATCATTTAGAAAGCAACGCGGTAATCACGAGAAGTCAACATGGATTTCTCAAAAATAAGTCATGCCAGACTAATCTTATCTCTTTTTATGACAGAGTTACTAGCTTGATAGATGAAGGGAGTGCTGTGGATGTAGCATATCTCGATTTCAGTAAGGCCTTTGACAAAGTTCCCCATGACATTCTTGCAACGAAGCTAGTAAAATGTGGGCTGGACAGGGCTACCGTTAGTTGGATTTGTAATTGGTTGACCGACCGAACCCAAAGGGTGATCACGAATGGCTGCTTTTCGTCCTGGAGAGAAGTGACTAGCGGGGTGCCACAGGGTTCTGTCCTAGGCCCAGTGCTGTTCAATATTTTTATCAATGACTTGGATGAAGGAATAGAGGGCATGCTGATCAAATTTGCAGATGACACCAAATTGGGAGGGGTTGCTAATATGCCAGAGGACAGGATCAAAATTCAAAATGACCTGGATAGATTGGAGAGCTGGGCCAGGGCGAACAAAATGAAATTCAACAGAGAGAAATGTAAGGTCCTACACTTAGGCAGAAATAATGGAATCCACAAATATAGGATGGGGGACACGTGGCTGGATAGCAGTACGTGTGAAAGGGATCTAGGAGTCTTCATAGACCACAAGCTGAACATGAGTCAGCAGTGTGATGTGGCAGCCAAGAAAGCCAATGCAATTCTTGGCTGCATCAATAGGAGTCTGGTGTCTAGATCGAGGGAGGTACGGGTACCACTCTACTCTGCTTTGGTTAGACCCCATCTTGAATACTGTGTCCAGTTCTGGGCACCCCAATCCAAGAAGGACGTGGTCAAGTGGGAGCAAGTCCAGAGGAGGGCGACCAAAATGGTGAGAGGCCTGGAAGCCAAGCCCTATGAGGATAGACTTAGAGAGCTGGGTATGTTTAGTCTGCAGAAGAGGAGGTTAAGAGGGGACATGATAGCCATGTTTAAATATTTGAAGGGATGCCACGTAGAGGAAGGAGGGGACTTGTTTTCTGCTGCTCCAGAGACCAGGACAAGGAGCAATGGATTCAAGCTGCAGGAAAGGAGATTCCACCTGAACCTCAGGAAGAACTTCCTGACAGTCAGGGCTGTCCGGCAGTGGAATCTGCTGCCTCGGAGTGTAGTGGAGTCTCCTTCCTTGGAGGTTTTTAAGCAGAGGCTTGATAGCCATCTGTCGGGATTGATTTGACAGTGTTCCTGCATGGCAGGGGGTTGGACTGGATGGCCTGTGTGGTCTCTTCCAACTCTGAATTTCTATGATTCTATGATTCTATAAAAGGCAGATAGAGAGATTGCGGTGAGAGAACTTTCAAGGATGTCCGATGCCGTTGGGCTGAAAAAGTCATTTATCCTTTTAAGAAGCCCTTACAATCACAGAGGGAGGAAATCCAAATCCTCATTAAGACCATTTGGTACCAAAGATTGCAGTTTTAAGATCCAATCTGCTTCGTTTCCCAAACCATCTTCTTGCAGTGTGTCGACCCATGGATTTCATAGGATTTCTCAGGCAAGGAAAACTCAAAGGCGGTTGGCCCGTTCCTTCCTCTGAAACGCAGCCTACAACACCTGGGATTCGTTGGCAATCTCTCGTCCAAGTACTAACCAGAGCTGACCCTACTTAGCTTCCAAGATTGGCCACGATCTGGTGCCTTTAGAGTACTGAGGCAAAAACCCTTTTTCAGTCGGCCCAAGTTTGACATCCTTGGGTTAATGAGGTACATAATATTTGCAGAGAAATTCAGTGAATATACGCATGGGGCATATTACCTGCAAGAGCTTGCTCACGCACTGCGGGTGGCCATGTTTCGCCGAGAGATGCAATGCCGCATAGCCTGTGGTGGGGACGGGGTGGAGGGGAATCAAAAGAAGAGCACAATGTTATTTTCCTTCAAATAAAAAGTAGATGGGCCAGTTCATTTTTCATTGCTCTTATCCTAAGTTTTGTCCCGATGTGTTTGCACATTCATTTGAGGCACTGGCAAAGGAGGGCCAGGCATGCATTCCTGCTGCGCATGGATAGGCATGCATATGGTACACAATTATGCATGTATTTGTGGGGATTGGTTGCTTTCAAGTCACTTCCAACTTACAGTGACACTAACCATAGGATCTCCTTGGTAGGATTTGTTCAGAGTTTTGCCCTTGCCTTCTTCTAAGGCTGAGAAAGTGTGACTTGCCCAAGGTTTCCCAGTGGGTTTCCATAACCCACTTACCTGATCCATCGGTGGTCATGGCATCTGCCCCATGGGCCAGCATCACTTCCAGGCAGTCTACATTTCCCCTCATGGCGGCCAGGTGGAATCTGGGGCAGAAAAAAGATACTCACTCAAGCTGCAGGCCAAATTAACCCAGAAACAAAGCCGGTGAGTGCTTTACAGGGGGACTAAGGGGCAGATGGTGATAGGGTGACCTGGGGATGATGGAACCCTGAGTGGTACAAGTTAAGCATCTTGGAAAATAAGAGGCCTATTTGTTTTGCAAAGCGCCAAGAGGCCTGGGCTGCACCTCCTTTCGCAGCCTTTATTTGTAAAATTCCAATGTGAGAAAGTAAACATCCATAGGGGGTACCAAGCCAGCTGGCAGAATGGAACAAAGCATATAGATAACAACGGAAGGATGCTTCCCAAGCAAGGAAGGGGAACATAAACACCCCCAGGCTGAAAATAAAGCAAAGAAGATGGTACTAATTGTCCCAAATGTATGGGATGAGGTACCAGACTAGCAAAACACACATGTTCCCAGACCCCTGATTTCACCCAAATGATGCAGCCGTGTGTAATTTTAGAATATTGCTCATTAATGTACAGAAATGTATATCTCTTAACTCTTTTGTTTCGCACCAAAACTGAGGACAGTTATTAGGAGAGTCTCTGAAATAAGTAAACGGGCTTACGCTGATTTCCCTTCCGAGTCCAATTTGGTGGGGACCAGGCCCTTCCGGAGGAGGAGGGCAGAGACGCGGTCGGCGTCATTGTACTCCACAGCTTGCAGAAGCTTCTCGTCATTCTTGCTCCAATCTTGGCTCTGAAAACAAAGGACAAAATGTAGTTGTTATCTCGTAAACACGGTCACCCCATTATCCTTTCCCAATTTCAGGGCCATGATCCAGAGATCTTTCGGATACAGAGCAACACGCCCTGGGTGGATACTGATCCTGCAATTAGTGCATTATTGAGGTTGAGCAAAATGACCTCTGACACTCATATCCAGGAATCTAAAAAGGTAGAAGATACAAACAAAATCTACATGTCTCAGGAGGGTAGCAGCTATTTCATCCCACATCAGCAGGGCAGTAAATACATTCCCCTGTAAAGCACTTGCCGTCTGGGTGTTCCTGCATGGCAGGGGGTTGGACTGGATGGCCCCTGTGGTCTCTTCCAACTCTACGTTTCTATGATTCTATGATTCCAGGGTTTGATTAGCTTTAAAGGAGCTCTGCAAGGTGCCGAACCTATCCAGGAATGGAGTTCAGCACCTTGGAGAGCTGCTCCAAAGCCACGATTAAAACCTGGACTGGATTTACCATCCCACTGACATGGGAGACGCTAGCCGTCGCTGATTCCAGGAGCAAGCCCATGAGAAATTCTGGCTATAAGGCATACAGAGTCCATTCTTTTTGCAAGGAGAAGCCCAGAAAGTGACCATAAGGCAGAGGGAGGAAGAGAGAGTGAGAAAGAGAACATATTTTCCTGTTTGGGAATTAAGGCAGAAATCTCAGCTAAATGGGCTTTTTCCATATCAGGGTGAAATGAAGGCACTATTTCTTCTCACCAAGGGAGAAAGAATAAAGGATATTAATCTAGCTACTTCTTTCTAACCAGATGTGAAGCAGAGTGGAGGGTGAGAGCTGGCACAGCAGTGATTGGGATGGAGCAATGACGGATGCTCCAGAGACCAGGACACAGAGCCATGGCTTCAAACGACCGGAAAAGAGAGTCCGCCTAAACATGAGGAAGAACTTCCTGAAGGTAAGAGAGTGGAATACACTGCCTGGGAGTGTGATGGAGTCTCCTTCTTTGGAGGTTTTGAAACAGAAGCTGGATGGCCATCTGTCTGGAATGCTTTCAGTTGAAAGTCAAACTGAATTTCAGAAATATTGGCAGGGGTTGCTTTCTAGTGGCCGATGGGCCTAAAGGCAAACAGGCTGAAAGTATCTTCTGCATACAGAACAATATGGCCTGGATGGTGACTTATGCCTTTATTAACAGAGACTGAATGTCCCTCTGGCTGAAGTAGTCCCTTGATGGAGCAGGGGATTGGAGTAGGCAACTTCTCAGGTTACCCTTCCATGATTTTATCAATAGCTTAGCCAAAAGGTTCTATTAATTTAGGTTAGAGCATATTACTTCTGAACCACAATATTATCTGAGGTCTTCCTACTTCTGCTAACTACTCCTTAGAGGAGGGATTTCAGCTGGTACAAATTCTAGGAGAAACCCAATAAACTGATAGATGGATGGACAGATGAAGGATGGATGGATGGATGGATGGATGAGTAGGTAGGTAGATAAACAGACGGATGGGTAGAGATAGGTAGGTAGATGAAGACTAGATAGATAGATAGATAGACAGACAGATAGATGAAGACAGATACATAGAATGATAGACAGATAGACAAATAGATAGACAGATGGAGAGATAGATAGATGGAATTATAGACAGGTAAACAGACAGACAGGCGGATAGCAATAGTGTCACGAGGACGCAGAAGTGTCCCTATGAGGAGAGCCAAATGGGGACCCAAGCAGGGCTAGTGGAGGCTGATAGCTCCCAGGTCAGGAGGATGGTGACTCCATGTCATGCTTTAATTCAGGCTTTCAGTGAGCTCTCCAAGGTGCTGAACCCGATGCCTGCCCAGGTTCAGCACCTTGGAGAGCTCCTATCCTTCCCCATAGGCTTAGCACATTGGAAAGCTGCTATAAAGGTAGGGGGAAAACTTGTAATGGATTCATTGCCCCACCGTCCTGGGAGGCACCAGCTCCCATGTTCAGGGCTTCCGATTCTCCACCCGCTGCATTAAAGATCTGAATCCAATTGCTCACGTACAAATCAAGAGACAAAAAAACCAGCATCAAATGACATTGCAAACCTCAAAATTCCTTAGCCGCCACCTCCTCTTCCCCTGGCTTACAGATAATCTCTCCCTGTGTTTGCATTAATATTCCCTGGACGTCACCTGGTTGTGGTGGCAACAGTTAATCCGACATGCATAGCGCTCAGGCATCCATATTTGTCCTTCTAGGCATGAATGCCAGCACAGACCTTCGGTGCAAAACACACAGAGGTCTCTCCAACCAGAAATTCTGCACCTCCTTTCCATTAATGTTCAACCCACACACCCTGCCTGTGTTTAAGATATTTCTCTGCCTTTTCTCACCAGTTAAAATCTGACAGTTTCCCAAATCTTGGATGGATATCTTACCCCAAAACCTGGGGAGAGATTCCCAGCCGTCGTTCTTCCCCAGTGTTTAAACATCAGCCAACTGTCCTGAACTAAAGGCCCTCGTGGTCTAAGTGTTGGACCAGAACTCTGGAAGAACAGGGTTCAAACTGCAAATCCCAGGATTCCATAGGAGGTTGAAAGTGGAATAATAGCACTATAACAGTGTAGTGTGGAAAGACCTTAAGTAGCACCTCTTGGCCCAACAATCAAGAAGGCCTCCCTCAAATGTAGTTGAGACCTTTTTCTTGCCATTTGAACCCTTTGCTTCATGTTCAGCCTGTTCAACATAGTTTGGGTTGATGTTTGCCTTCAAACAATACTGCAACACTTTGTTGCAGGATTTTGCCCGTATCCTGGCATTCAGTAGGCTTGTCCTTCTTCTGCAGATGGATAGAAAGGAGGGAACTGCTCAATTTACAGCCAGCTTCCTTCCCCCATCTAGTGCTCATCAGCAACCTTAATTGCAAATTGCTGACACGCAGGCCTCCGGAGCATAGCTGTGTCCTTAAAATCTCCTTAGCTGGGGTTTAAAAACTAGGGCACGGAGCTGAAAGGGGAGAATCCCATTGGCGAGTGGCTGGGGGGACAGATGAAAGTGGCATCCGGTCGAGGCACGGGGGCACTATGCATCCATCCCCCTGCCTGCCCTATTTCATTTTTTTTATCTCTGATTTTTTGGGTTATTCCTTCCTAAGGAGGTGGAATGCTTTCTAGGAAAGGTAGGCATTCGCTGGCTGCAGGACTTTTCCAAATGCACCATAATGCCTCTCTTGCCTTTTGAGGCTGGACCGCCTCGTAGGGCTGTAAGGGTGAAATGGGACCATTCGACCCCAAAAGTCAGTTGGTGGAAGGAAGGAAGGAAGGAAGGAAGGAAGGAAGGAAGGAAGGAAGGAAGGAAGGAAGGAAGGAAGGAAGGACAAGGAGGGAGGGAGGGAGGAGAATGAGAGGGAAAGAGAAAGGGGTAAAAAGAGATGGAAGGAAGGAAGGAAGGAAGGAGTATACAGTTGGCCCTCCACATTTGCTAGCATTAGGGGCACAGGACCTCTGCAAAAGAGGAAGAACCACAAATATGAAAATGTGTGTGTGTGACTATGGGAAGGGGGCCAAGGCACGGTGGGGAGAGGGGGCACCCAGGGTCCAAACCAGGTCGGGGCAAGGAGAAGGAAAGGTGGTGGGTCAGTGTGGTGGCCCTATATTTCCATTGCCTCATCCATTTCCTTCCTTGGGTACATGGGAGGGTTTGTGGTGCGGAGAAATTGGGCTGCCAGCAATCCTTGGCCGGCCAAGCAGCAGGTGGTGGAGGGGGAGGAGGACGAGAGATGAATTTTTAAGGGGCTGCATGGCGTGATCAGAGCTGCTGAGAAGGAAGGTTCCCCCAGAGAAGAAGCACCTAGTGTGGGTAGGAGGGTTGGAAAAACTCACCAACCCCCTCCCCAATCTGTGAAAATCAAACCCACAAATGCAGAGGGCTGACTGTAAACACAAATTAGAATCTATGCCAAGAAAGTACTGAAAACCGGAGAAAGTGTACATGGCCAAGCAACATCAAGACAGCGAACGTTATGAAAGAGGATGGACATACAAGCCTGGAGAGACTGCGGCAGTTTGCTTTTGCCTGAGCTGACTGCAAAGGGCACCATTTTCCCCCCTCCAGTCCTCTTGCAACGTCCTTTTGCACCTTGAACTCAGTTTGCAGCAGCCAAAGTCGGCGAAGGACAAAGGATGAGGAGCAGGAAGCTGGGACATTTTAAAAGTGACTGGAAAAGTGGGATGACATCATTTTAGTCTGAACTTTTCTTGCTGAATCGGGGCAGCCGGAAGGTAGGTGTTTAAAGAAGCAGGGAGAAAGGGTGGAAAAGGGGATTCCCAAAAGATAACCAGGAATCAGGGATGTGAATGACAGCCAGCGTGGCAAAGGTTTTGGACTATCACTTGAATGATCTGGGTTCGAGTCCCTCACAAGGTCGGGGATATCATTAGATGACCTTGGGTTCACGTGTGTGTGTCTTTGTCTTTCCGGCTGACCTACCCCACAAGGTTGTTGTGAGGATTAAGCAGGAAGAAGAGACTCATGTAAGCCTTCTTGGCTTCCCTGATGGAAAGGTGGGATATTAATTTAACTGATCATTAATAACTACAAAATAAAGATGGATGGTGGGAGAGAAGAGGGGAACATTAATAAGAAAAGTGGAGAACACTGAGGATGAAACCTAAGCCTTGTAAGGTGCATGAATGGAGAGCCCCTGGATATACCAATTTAACTTAATGCTGCCGCTTTCTCCCCAGAATAATAAAAATGAAGACATGAGATCATACATCTTGATGGAATCATTAACATAAAAAAATATTAACAATGCATATTAATTATTTTTTAAACCACTGCCTCCACTGCAATCTGTCTGTCGAGGCCCAAAGGACCCCGAAATCTTCCTCCAGGAGAGATTTTTTAGGGTACAAATGGAACGGTGCAGGCCTTAGAGAGGAAGGAAGGTTGCTGAATGAGGCTGATGCTGTAGGATCCTCTTGGACCTTAGCTAATAACAAGAGTAATTATTGTCAATAATATTAATTATTATTATTAATAGCAATTATTATTAATACAGTAGCAAGAGCAACACAACCTCTAGGAGTCATTCCAAGAAGGGTGGGCTGGAGAAGGGACCCTTGCTAGTCCCAAGGAGCAAATACCGGTTATCCAGAACATCTTTGGAATTGTCATATTCTGCAATAAAGGTGGAATTTGCCCCTGCACCTATTTCCTCCCTCCCTTTTCACCCTGGCCGAGCTGCATCGGTTAGAGAAAACAACCTTCTATTTGCTAGAGAAAGCAAATCCTAGAAAAAGCAGCCGGAGAAAGCAAACAGCCCTTTTATTGTTATGAAAAGCAATCCTATTGGACTCCAAAAAAAAAAGGGCCACAATCTATTTGCGACAGGAGGCAAGCCCTCTGTGCAGCCCTGCCAACCTCTGGGCATACGCAGAGTGCATTCCCCTCCCTTCTTCCTGCCCCTGATGGCATCTGGTCTCTTTAAAGGAGGGAGACAAAAAAAAAAAAAATGGGAAGGGCGTTTGGGAATCTATACTATGCACAAAGAGACAGGCAGAGCCTGGGTTGGAGTCCCAACCCCAGAGAGAAGGGGGAAGGTGGTGCAATTGGAGGGCAGGAAAGGGGAACGTTAGCAGGAAAAAGGGGGTCAGGAAGGAGAAAAAGGGGGGTCACGTACCACGAAAGAAGAAGCAGCACAGAAGCAAATCTGCTTCATGGTTCCACCCAGGAAATAGCGAGTGGCCATCCATGCGAATCGTCCGGCCCCTGGCCTGGGAAAGCAGGAGGAGGAGGAGGAGGGAGAGAAGGAGGGGAGAGGACCAGCCCAGGGAGGAGGCGAGATAAAGGATGCTCTTGGTGGTCCTGATGCTGAGAGGGATAACGGTCCAGGTCCGGCTGCAGCAGAGACAGCAGTGAAGTCAGAAAGGAGATGGGAGGAGAGGACGTGGTGCCCCCTCGTGGCTGGCAGGAGATCTTAGGAGGAGGGAGGCGAGGAAAATCCCCCCCAGATTTTGGAGTTATTGGGGTTTCCATTCCACAATAACCTCACTTTGCAGAGTTATAATTATTAATAAAAGGGGTTATTCATTCTTCCACATCAAGACCAGCCAAGCTTTGCAGTTAGTATAAAACTTGACTAGTTCTCCACTGCCCTGGTCACCATCATCTTACTTTCCAGCTACGATTAATCAGGAATTATTAGTTCCTAATAACAAGAAAGATCATTCTTTCTTTGCAGTTATTGCATGATTAGCGCCTCTTCATCCCTCCTGCTTTTGCAGTTCTTAATCAGGAAGCATTAGCTCCTAGTAATAACAATTAACGATCAATCTTTCTTTGCAATGACTTTATTATAAGTCTGTCTTTGCAGCCATAGCTAATTAGGCATTGTTAGTTAAGCTATAGTTAATTAGTTAAGCTACAGTTTATTAATTAAGTTAAGCTAGGTTAGTTAATGAGGCACTGTGAGTTTCCAATAACCATAATAACAGGATCAATTTCTTTTTGCAATAACACCAATAACAGTAATAACTAACTTCACTGTTATTGATTTTGCTTCACTGCTGTTATTAAAACCTGTTAGTTCCTGATAGAAGCAATAATTAGGATCAATGCTACTTTGCAGCTATTATTAATTAGGGATTATTGGTTCCAAAGTATAGCAGTAATGTGATCAATCTCTCTTTGCAATAGTAGCAGTAATTACTAATAATAATTAGAAATCATCCATCCTGCTTTACAGCTATTATTAATCAGGACATATTAGCTCCTAATAATAAGGATCCATTTTGCTTTCCAATTATTATTTTATTAGTCCCAAACTAATCTTACTTTGCAACCTTTTTAAATTAGGAATTACTCCTTGCTAATTCTGATAACAATGAGGATTAGATAGAAATTATTAGTTGCTAATAACAGAAGTAAGAAGACTCAATCTTGCTTTGGGTTATTTATTAAGAACCTTTAGTTCCTAATAATAATAACTGCAGAGATAAAAATACAGATAAGGGACCTCTCTTGCTCGGCAGTTATGAGTCTTGAAAGCTCATTTTTCCATATCTTCCTCCTCCAACGGGACAGCACCACTCGGCAGGTGCTGAAAAGCACTCCACACATGCTCAGAAACAATCTGCAACAGTCTATGGAAAAATCTTATATCTCTGAGCCCAATTCACTTTGTTCCCCTTGGCCTTGGGGGGGGGGTCCTTCCCAAGGAGAAAGGCAAACATAGAAAGAGTTTAGACTGTATGATCTTTGGGGAAGAGGACTCATCCCTTTGCAGAATCTTAGATTCGGAAGGGCCCAGAAGGGCCAAACCCCTGCCGTGAAACTGAAACATTCCTGAAAGAAGCCCATCCAACCTATGTTTAAAGATCTCCAAAGATCTGCCCTTGGAGAGAGTCTGTTCCACCACTGAACCGCTCTAGAAGTCAAGAAGTTCTTCTTCTTGAACCCTTTTTTTTCACATTTGAACCTGTTTCTTCAAGCTCAATCCATTCAACGTAGTTCAGGTTGAAGTTTGCATCTAAACAAACACTTTATTGCATGACCCTACATGTCTCACACTCAAGAACTCCTTCCTAACATTTATGTGGAATCTCTTTTTCTGGAATTTGAATCCACTGCTCCATATCCGAGTCTTCGGAGCAGCAGAAAACGAGCTTGCTCCATCTTCTACCTGACATCAGATATTTAACCATGGCTGTGTCTTGTCACTTCTCAATGCTAAACATATTCAGCTCCCTAAGGTTTGTTTTCCAGGCCTTTGACCATTAAAAAGTGTCCAAAGTGTATTTCTAAAGGCTCAGGTTTTATCTTCCCATAAGGGCTAGGAATTTGGGGACTGTAGGAAAAACCCATCTGCGGGGCAGAATTTTGAGGAACCGTGTCCTCGTTTCACTTGCATTACACCCCTAATTAGATCCTCCCCTTCCCTTGGCCGGGCCCCCCAGATCTCTCCGCCCGATTGCTCAGAGAAAGCATCCGATTGACCCCGTCAGCCAGGTGACCCGCTGGTCTCTGATCCGCTTGCAGATTAATTACAAAACTGAGAGCGGATTTGGGCATGGTTTTGTCGTCACCGGGGACTCTCTCGCCCTCTGCCTCATCCCACGGCCCCTGCCTGCCGTTTCCAGTCTAGCCCGTTCCTTTTGCCAGGCAAAAGAGTTCCGACTTCTGAACCCAGCCCAGTCAGCCCAAATGGCCAAACTAATATGGATTTCAAAGCACAGTCCTCCCTCCCTGTTCGCTAGGGGCCCCGGGAAAGTGGGAAAACCGTGAATAACTCTAGGCCCTCCCAAACTGGTCACCCTATTCAACCCACCGGGAATTCCTCGGAGGCATCCGGGGTCCTTCCCAAGGCAGAAGTGGGTGGCCGGTGGGGCTATTAAAAACGGCACGGGGGGGCCGCAGAGGGGACAGCAGATAATCCGTGAATAATCAAATCTGCCGACGGGAAGCCTGCAAATGTGGAGGGCTGGCTGCGTAAGCCAACTGAAGATATTTTAAAAGACGGGAAAACATTTATGAACTTTTCGAGCCAAGAGAAATCTATCCATACCATTATCGGTGGCTATGAGTGGAGAGCCAGTGTGGCTTTGTGGTTTGAAGACCAGGGTTCGATTGGAAACCCATTGGGTGACCTTGGGCACGTCACACACTCTCAGCCCCCAGAAAACCTAGGGATAGATGGTTTTTGGGGGTTTTTTAAGATTGGAGGGCGCACACCAGAGAAGGGCGACCAAAATGGTGAGAGGCCTGGAAGCCATGAAGCCCTATGAGGATAGACTTAGAGAGCTGGGTATGTTTAGTCTGCAGAAGAAGAGGTTAAGAGGGGACATGATAGCCATGTTTAAATATTTGAAGGGATGCCATGTAGAGGAAGGAGGGGGCTTGTTTTCTGCTGCTCCAGAGACCAGGATACGGAGCAATGGATTCAAGCTGCAGGAAAGGAGATTCCACCTGAACCTCAGGAAGAACTTCCTGACAGTCAGGGCTGTCTGGCCGTGGAATCTGCTGCCTCGGAGTGTAGTGGAGTCTCCTTCCTTGGAGGTTTTTAAGCAGAGGCTGGATGGCCATCTGTCGGGAGGGCTTTGAGGGTCTTCCTGCATGGCAGGGGGTTGGACTGGATGGCCCCTGGGGTCTCTTCCAACTCTACATTTCTATGATTCTATGATTCTAAGATACCCTTGGGCAAGTCACACTCTCGACTTCAGAGAGAGGCAACGAGAGACAAATCTTGCCAAGGGAACCCTGAAATCGCTTCGCCTTCGGGTCGCCGTAAGTTGGAAACAACCCGAAGGCACACAAAAACGGCGACCTTTTAATGTGTTTTCTTTTCTTGTGTTTCTATTTTGTCTGCTTTGTTATACCGGGATATCATAGTACGGAGCGGAGAGCTTTCCTTGGGTACTCCTATTATGCATTTAAGAATTTAATTTTTGTACAAGAAAGCAATGGCCAAAGATGAAATAGCTTGGGATCACAAAAATGGTGGTGCATGGTTTGAAAAAGGGGGAGCGACGGCAAGGAAGACCACGACTCCCCAACCCGTTTGCCTTGTCTAGAGGAAAGCAAAGGTAATCTTTCCAATTGCTAGCCGCATTTTTAGCCAGAGAGCTCCCCGAGGGCCAAAGATTAAGAAGAAGAGGGACAGATTCAGACCATACAGGTTGGAAGGTTGCCCCAACACAGGAGAAAAGACAGAACGTACACTCTACCGGGCTTCTGCGATAAAAGATTTGGGAAGCCGTATTTTTAATGCCTAACTTTAGAAGTTGCCCTGAGGCTGAAAACAGACAATAGCGACGATGGCTTTGGACTCACGTCAGACTTTTTAAACCGGGCCTTCAAGCTCTTCATCTTGGCTCCAGTTCTTCCGCTCCCTGCAATGGACCAGCCGACAGTCAGCTCACTTCTCGCATTTGCTGGGACTTTCTCAGGACGCCACGGCGGTGTCCCAGAACTTATTGATGAGCCCGGGACTCTAATATCATTTGCCGCACACCTTGGACTTCCCAGCCCCCTCCAAGTTTGGCTACGGAAGCTGGAAAGAAAACAGATTTCTTTAGCAATGATGCAAGGTTACCTCTGTTTTAATCCTAAGGATTTGGGGCAGATGGGCTTGCTTATTATTCAATTGGCCACTTTTATTTACACTCCGCCTTTTTGCCAAGAGTCAGCAAGAGTTATTAGCTTTACAAAAGAGCCGCTCCTGTGAAAACTGCTGGATGGACAGATGGATTCCTTCCTTCCTTTCTGTTCTCCTCTTCCTCGATAAAATATAGATCAATACAGCTACCTGCCTTTTGGGTCATCCTGCTGGACGGATGGATGGACAGATGGATTCCTTCCTTCCTTTCTCTTCTCCTCTTCCTCAATAAAATACAGATCAATACAGTTACTTGCCTTTTGGGAGCGTTGCTGCCAAGACTGCCATGGCGAAGCCTTCAGTATAGAATTTAACAGTACGCTACAGTGGCATATTTTATTTATTTATTTATTTGTTGCATTTACATGCCACCTTTTTCCCCGGTGCAGGACCAACGGGGCTCAGAACCAAACTAGCTAAAGACGGGGCAATAAAATGGCTCGCTCTCTCCTGCTTTTGCCTGTTCTGTGAGGTTTACTGCCATCGCTGCAAGCGGAGTTCAAAGGGCCAAAGGAGACCGTGCTTCATGGACTCTGGAAAGGGAGAGAAAGGGACAGAATTGTGCCCTTTCCAGTAGGCTCAGGAAAAAGCAAACTGCCACAGCCTCACCTATTTTTTTCTGCTCTGCCTCTTTCATCCCTTCCGCCTGTTACCCTGATTTCTGGGGTCCCTTGGGGGACACCTCAATGTGCTCCACATGATGGGGAATGGAAACTAGCCAGAGCACAAGCAATAGCCGTCCGAGAGGCAGGGTAACCTAGCGGGGTCTTTTTACCCAGTTTTTATGGGGTCAGGCCAAGCCAAAAACCAAACAAACATGTCCAATATATGATTTTATTGAAGGAGAGTCTCACCCAGCAATGCAAGCACTCACATACTCACTCAAGGCCTATTCAGAAGCAAAAGAGAGGAAAGTGCATAGGGGAATATCGAAGGGGTGTCGCTGGGGTGATCCTGCACCTTTGTCCTGAAGTCCGTGGTCTGGGAAAGACAGCGGAGAAGTGGGGCTCAGCACGGAGAGGGTTGAGGGGATCACTCAACGGATGGAGCAACGGTCTGCTGGGATGACCGGGAGTGATCCAAAGAACTGCTCAAAAACTGGGACTATTTCTAGGGGAAAAAGTACCTGGAGAACTAATCTTTTCCCGGGGAGAACAATGGGTGTTGGGGCGATAACGAAGCTCCACCACGGTAATTTCCTTTGTGTGATGGGATGGCAAGGTGTTGCCAAAGTCTGACGATCTTCGGCTGTGTTAGTTTGCGGTGTGACTTCATGTCAATGGTCCTCACCGGATGGAATATTTGCTCAACTTGGGGCAGACCCGTTAATCCCCCAAATCAGCTTTCTGGGGCTGAGGACCCTTTGTTTATTGTGGGTTTACACATCTTGAGGTCTCCTGGGGCTACATGGCTGGGGATTTTACTGGCCTGACCTGGTTTTTGATCTTTGACCATTGCTGCCTACGTGCCCATTCGGGTGACCTCTCAGGCACACTGGATCATATTTTAATATCAAAATTGTAGACCCCGGGACAGGGTTTACCAGTGAGATAACATGCCTTCTTAAGCAGTCTCTGATGTTGCTTGGCCAAACCTGCCCCAGTTTTCGTCTGCGAAATGTTGGAGAGGATGCCCTCCTAGAGACACCGAAGGGGGGTGCGTGTTAGAAAAAAAGCAGCAGCCAATTCTCACATTGTTGCGGAACCACAATTTCATCCTGGCCGCTTGCTGAGCCTCAGGCACCGCCAGCAGCTTCCACAATTCCCCACACTCCTCTCCCACCCCGCAACAAGTCTGTCCCGGAGGATTCGAAAGGGAGCTTTCCAGGTCTCGGTGCTGAACGCTGTAACCTCTGGATCCCTCGGGCCGCCTCTTTTCTATCCCACGCGGCCCAATTAAAAAGAGACCTCTCTCTCTATCGTACTGGGAAACCAGAACTGATGCCATAAGAGTTTCGCCTTCTTATCATCTCGAACATTTCACAAGCCAAAACTGGGATGCATGTAGCTAAAGGTGGATCGGAGTGAAGGCGGCAAAAGATAGATAGAATTTATTTCTATTATAAAACATAGAACACAAAAAAACCCCAAGGCAACAACATAAGAAGCCATCCCCTATGAAGAACGCCTTAGGGACCTGGGGATGTTTAGTCTGCAGAGAGAAGGTTAAGAGGGGACAGGATAGCCATGCTTAAATATCTGAAGGGATGTCACGTTGAGGACGGAGAGGGCTTGTTTTCTGCCACTCCAGAGACTGGGACAAGGAGCAATGGATTCCAGCTGCAGGAAAGGAGATTCCACTTGAACCCCAGGAAGAACTTCCTGACAGTCAGAGCTGACCGGCAGTGGAATTGGCTGCCTCGGAGTGCGGTGGAGTCTCCTTCCTTGGAGGTTTTTAAGCAGAGGCTGGGTGGCCAGCAGTTTGGGAATGCTTTGATGGGTGTTCCTGCATAGCAGGGGGTTGGACTCAATGGCCCCTGTTGTCTCTTCCAACTCTATGATTCTATGAGTCCAAGAAACGTTAGAAAAATTACATGCAAAAATCAATTGCTTTGCTAAAAAGGCCAGCAAACCAACCCAAAGACACCTGTGCTAAAAAGAAAAGAATCAAGACCACTGGGTCCCCTGTAGCATTTTTGCAATCGAAGAAAGATCCCCCTCTTTAACATGAAATGTAAAACTTACAGTCTTTGAGAGGGCTCGTGCGTAAATATACGGCCTGATTCTCTACCTCTACCGTGCCATCGTTGGTGAATTCCCACCGGCTTCTCCTCGGGAAGAAGAACAAACTCCAAAGTATCTGCTTACAGGTCGCAGAAGAAATTTCAGCATATCAGACACGACACCAGCTGGGCAGCGTCGCTGCCAATGAGAAAGGGATCGCAGAGACTTTCGGCTCTGGGAATTAAGTTACCGACCCACAACAGGTAAAGTTACCTCCCTCCTCCCCAGCCAGGGAGCTGAGGATCACATATTCGCCACATCCTTCTTTCCTAAAGACAAGCAGAGCACAGAAAACAATCTCTTTTGTTTAGCCCAATGGTGGCTTTTAAAAAAAGCAAGCTTCAGAGTCACACAGAGATCCGCGGCAAGAAGCTCTCGCAGGTCCCAACACGGTGCTCACTTTCTTGCTGTACATCCGCCGAACTCTTTGTTCTGTCCCAGAAAGCCAGATACGGAGACGAACCCTTCATAAGCATTGACGTTACTTGTAAATTATGGCTTTTATGAAGGTTTATTATGGTCACTCCCACCACCGTTATTATCTGGGGGCTGAGAGTGTGCGGCACGCCTAGGGTCACCCAGTTTCCATGGCCGAGTTGGGAATCGAACCCTGGTCTCCGGAGTCATAGTCTGTGCTCAAACAGCTACACCACACCAAGTCTCCACCACTGATGTATCTTTGCAGATGAAAACAGGGACGCCGGTGGGCAAGCAAAAACAGAGGGTGAGGAAGAACAAACAAGCTGAGAGAAGGCGCAAGCAGTTTGCTTTTGCCTGAGTTTACTGGGAAGGAAAAGATTCTGCTCTCTCCTCCTTGATAAGCTGAGTGCAAACTTTGAGCTTCGTTTGCAGCAGTTGAAGTAAGCTGAGGACAAAGGGAGGAGGAGCAGAGAGAAGCCGGGACATTTTAAAAGCAGCTGAAAAAGTGGAAGATAGAGGATTAATCCGCCCAATTAGAACCACTGGAGGATATGCATAGAGCCATGAAACCTGTTGGGCAACCCTGGGCTGGTCACTGTCTCTCAACCAGGCCCACCCAGCAAGGTTGTTGTGCATATGAAATAAAACTAGACTGCCTTCCAGTTTCACTTTGCAGAGCGGGATAGAAATTCAACTGCTTCTTAAAGGAATAATGCAAAACTTGAAAGCATCCAAGGTATTTAAGACACAAGTGAAATATACCAATAATTGAAAAATAGAGTATCAGCAAACAACATTCTCTTCCCATCAAGGGAGCATCCAAGTTGGATGCCAGGTAAAAATATTGCTTTTTAATAATAATAAAAAAAAAAAGTGCCAGAAAAAAAGATGGCGCCACTGGCTGCTTTGCCATTACCAATAGTAAAAATGGTGTCCATGGAAGTTTATCCAGTTTTAAAAATGGCTTCTGCCCATAACAAAGATGGCAAAAGCTTTTTTTTTTCCCATGCAAGCAAAGGTTTCCAATCCAAACCAAAGATGGCGACGCTCGCCTTCATCCTGTTTAAAAAAAAGGGGGGGTGGGGAAACTTTTTGGCCAGAAAAGAAGATGGTGCCGCCTTGCCCTCACTGTGAAAAAAGAAATTCATACGTGCCAGGAACAAAGATGGTGTCTACAGTGGCCAGGAACAAAGATGGCGGCAGAAGCCTCACTTTGCCTGCAGGCAAAGCACAAGGATGCATGCACTCAAAGCAAACTGTTTGAAAAGCAGCTGCTCCAGGCGAACTACAGATCCCAGAGCCCTGATAAGTTGGGATGAATGTGCTAGAACCATATAGCGCAGATGCAGGAGGGAGGGTGCATCCGCTCTGCACCTTTAAAGCAGTCTGATACCACTTTGAACTGCCACAGCTCCATTGTTTGGAATCCTGGGATTTATAGTTTGCTGGGGCTACTTAGAATTCGTAGCTCTAGGCCACTTCCCCCTGAACGATGGCTCCCTAATTTCCTGGATTCAGTCCTTAATTTCTCCCTTCTCAAGGTGCAATGCAGAGGAGAAGTTCATTAAGTGCTCTAGGTGGAAAGTCTAAGCACCTTGCCACACTACAAATCCCAGGATTCCATGAGATTGAAGGCAGGGGATTGAAAGTGCTTCCAAACCACTATAATTTTTGTAGGGTGTATGCTGTGCGAGAGGGTGTTCAAGAGTTGTGTGGAGTTTTAAATCTTTGTGGCTGAGTTTGTCGCCTCCACTCCCATTTTTTGGCTCTGGTTGGATTTATAGTTTGGCCTTTTGACCTTGATCTCTTCTCCCAAGGCAGAAAGAAAGTTCTTGGTGTGAAGTCAGGGTCAGGTTTTTTTTTCTCCTTCTCATTCCCATGATGCAAGACAGAAATCATGAAATTCAGAAATCCAAGGAGGAGGCAAAGCTTTGATAGATTTGATAATCTCTATTATTTGAATAAAATCTGGAATGAGATTTTATTCCTCGGTTTGACCAGCAGGTGATGCTGGTGGACCACAGTTGGCTTTGCTTTTCCAGTTCCACCCTGACCAGGCTCCACACCCAAGATCCCCCAGTGGATTTCTATGGCCAAGGAGGGAATTGAACCTGGTCTCCAAGGCTGTACTCCAGTGCTCAAACCACTGCCCTGCACTGGATTTCACCAGGATCCTACCAAGTTCTGTACCCAGGATAGAATCCTAGAGTCGGAAGAGACCCCAGAGGCCATCCAGTCCAACCCTCTGCTATGCAGGAACACCCATCAAAGCACTCTCAACAGATGGCCATCCAGCCTCTGCTTAAAAACCTCCAAAGAAGGAGACTCCACCACACTCTGAGGCAGGAGATTCCACTGCCGGACAGCCCTGTCAGGAAGTTCTTCCTGAGGTTCAGGTGGAATCTCCTTTCCTGCAGCTTGAATCCATTGCTCCTTGTCCTGGTCTCTGGGGCAGCAGAAAACAAGCCCACTCCCTCCTCGACATGACATCTCTTCAGATATTTAAACCTGGCTCTCATGTCCCCTCTTAGCCTTCTCTTCTGCAGACTAAACATTCCCAGCTCCCTAAGACGCTCCTCAGAGGGCTTCACGGCTTCCTGACCCTCCACCATTTTGGTCGCCCTCCTCTGGACATGCTCCAGCTTGTTGATATCCCTCTTGAACTGAGGTGACCAGAACTGGACACAATATCCCAGATGAGGTCTAACCAATGCAAAATAGAGGGATAACCTTACCTTCCTCGATCTAGACACCATACTCCTATTGATGCAACCAAGAATTGTGTTGGCTTTCTTGGCGGCCGCATCACGGTGACTGCTGATGCACTTACCTGTGTGCAACCAAAGCTCAATATGTGGCTACTTTTCTGCATTGGCCATTTTCCTTACCTGAGAGCTCTCAAAACTTAAGCTTCTCCCCACAAGAGGTGTGACAGAGAGGTCATCCAAGCAGGAGGGTTTGATGTGCTCCTTCCCATCTCCATGAGAAGCCCTTTGCCGAGTACCAACATACCACAGTTTGTGGGCCTTCAAGCCTTTTCCAACTTATGGCGACCCTAAGGCAAACCCATCACGCGGCTTTCTTGGGCTGAGAGGGTGTGACGCACACAGTGGGTTTCCACAGCCAAGCAGGGAACTGAACCCTGGTCTCCAGCCTTGTAGTCCAATGCTCAAACCACCGCAACATGAAAATTCTTGTGGATAAATGATCAAGGAACAAGGATCAAGGATCTGTGAATGCAACAAAAACAAAACCATGCTCCGTTGTGTCTCCCTCTCAGCCGTACTATTTCTGTTCTGATCAGAAATGTCATTTTTATCTAACTTGTTCCGGTTGATTTCCCCGGGGAGTCTGACGAAAAACTGGTACTGTTTGTCAGAAGATTCCTGATGCAATGCAGCAGCTACATCCATCCATCCGTCTGTCCATCTATCTACCCGTCTGTCCATCCATCCATTCATCCATCTGTCTACCTGTCTGTCCGTCTATCTACCCATCCATCCATCCATCCATTCATCCGTCTATCTACCCATCCATCCATCCATCCATTCATCCGTCTATCTACCCATCCATCCATCCATCCATCCATCCATCTGTCCATCTACCCATCCATTCATCCATCCATCTGTCCATCTATCTACCCATCCATCCATCCATCCATCCGTCCGTCCGTCCATCTACCCATCCATTCATCCATCCGTCTATCCATCCATCCATCCATCCATCCATCCATCCATCCATCTGTCCATCTACCCATCCATTCATCCATCCATCTGTCCATCTATTTACCCATCCATCCATCCATCCATCCATCCATCCATCCATCCATCCATCCGTCTATCCATCCATCCATCCATCCATCTATCCATCCATCCATCCATCCATTGATATACAGTCACCCCTCCACATTTGTGAGTCTGACCTTTGTGAATTTGATTAACCCTGAGGTGCACTCATGCCTTCCCCTCTCCAAATCCTCCCATTTCCTTGCATTTTGCCAGAGAAATGCCCAGACAAAAGGCAAGGAAGGTGTTGGGGTGAGGCTTGCACGAGCCTTTCTTTTCCCCTCCAGAGCTCCCCGCTCCCATCCCCTTCCCTCTGGCCCTGGTGCTGAGAACTTGTGCCAAGGTAAAAGGTAAGGAAATGGAGGGCAGACACATGCAGGCCTTCCTTCTCCCCTCTGGACCTCCCCTCTCCCATTCCCTTGCCTCTGGCCCCAGCACACAGCAACGGGATTAGAGGGGGAAGTTAGTGGAGTCTTTCCCCCTTTTTCAGGGGTTCCACATCCCCGAACCCTCCTGAAAGCAGAGGGGCCACTGCATTTGTATTGCTCAGTTTGTCACTGGTGGCTTCCCCCTATCCAATCTTCCTTATTACTCTCTCGTCGCAGTGACGGCCAAGGGTTTCTGTGTCGGTAGGACAGCAAATCTCTGCTCAGGATTTGAATGCATGCCTCTGTCTTAGGTGCCAAACCACATCCCCCAACATAGGGACTTTGGAGAGCTCTTTCCAAGCTCTCCATCGGTTCAGCACTCCCGAGAGCTCCCTGGGGAAGCCCATCTGGATAGATTCAGCACCTTGGAGAACTCCTTTGGGGACAGCATTAGTTTCAGTACCTTGGAGAGCTCATTTAACGTCGGAACTAAAGCCCAGCATGGATTCACCGCATCCCAGACATGCGCAAAATGTTCTTTGGGATTGCTGTTTTAGTTTCACTGCTCACAGGGCCACAATGAATTTTGCCTTGACTTACGTTCCACCCTCCACCTTGTCCGTAAAGATCCCCAGTCCTTTGGCTGTTGTCGGACTCTAGAGCATGATATCCTGTTGTGCACATTTTCTGGCCAAGCAATGCTTTTTTTTTTTGGAGACGGTACAGCTGTTCCGAAAGCCCCCGTTGCCCAATGAGAAACAAAGAGGCAGCACGACAGTTGAAAGCATAGCTTATTTAATTTTTTTTAATACATTTTTTCTCATTTTTTCCACTTTTCTTATTTTTTTCACTTTTTTTCTTTCTTTCTTTTTTTTTTAAATTGTCCTTTTGGATTTATTTTTTTTTCCTTTTGCATAGGGGAAAAAAAATTTAAAAAGAAAACAAAACAAAAAAAGAAAACCGGAGTCGGCTTTCAGGTAATGGTACATAAAAGGTAGGCGCGTCAGCTAACAGTATGCGTACAAATGCTAGAATCAAAAATATTGTGAGAGCACCAGGGAAGCAAGCTGGATTGTGTGTGTGTGTGTGTGTGTGTACGGGAGGGGACGGGGAGAGGGTACCCATTGCCAGGTTGAAATATGGAGTCAAAATGGGGGCAAATGGTTTCCTGTCTTTTTATAGCAGCCAGATTAAAAATTGCACGGGAAAATAAATATTCTTGTGTTCCATCTCACTGAGTTATGTTTAGAGGGTATTTTCTTTTTTGGAAAAAGTGATCTAAAATGGCATCTTCTCTGCAACGCATCTTAGGAAATAGAGTTCACAGACTGGGCTGGAATCTTTGAGCGAAAGTTCCCAGGCCACAGAACTACATTTCCCCAGAGCGCGAGAGGACGCTGGTCGAAACCAGTTTAAGACTGCAGTGCGGACAAGCTTCTCTGCCCAGCCCAGCCGAAACCGGTTTAAGGCCATGGCCCAGACAAGCTTCTCCGCCTTTGCCAAACTCCCCTTGCAAGGTCTTTCCGGACAGCCGGCGGTTCCCTGGTGCGGCGGCGGCATGCGTGTACGTGTGTGTCGTGTGTAGGTTTGTTAAACGGAACGTAGCAAGCGAGAAGCAAGACAGAGAATAAAACTATTATCATAAACATCTGTAAAATATAAATGACAAAGCGTGGGGGGGTCTGTGTGTGTGGATCCGTGTGTGGCGGGGAGAGGAGATGGACGCCAAGTCAGAAATACAAAAAGGAAAAAAAACCAAAGGAGGGAGGCGGATTACAAAGGGGTCGGGAAGGAAATGAGAAGCACGAAACGCTGTGTCATTTTGAGAAACCGTTTCTGTCTTAATCCCCACCCCGGGGTCGCCATCGCGCTCCTCAAACCTACGCAATGATGCAAGACGACAAACCCCAAAGAGAAAACAGACATTTCCAAAAACTCGACAATGGTTAACGCAGAGATGATGGGAAAGGGTTTTCCCGGATGAGCAATGCTGTCAGAGAAAGGCAAAAGTGATTCCCTGGTACACACCCTCCCTGCTGGCTAAAAAAAAATCACATCCAAAGAAGGCCGAGGTGGAAGATAAAAGTGTAGCCCTCCTGAGGTTGATGGACTGCATCTCCCAGCATCCCCTCTGTTGGATCGGCTGGCAAGCTCCGAGGAGTCTTGCAGTCTGCAGAAACGGAGAGGGCAGGGCTTTATCTTTCCACAACCTTCCTCCCGGGCCAATCGGACTGCCATCCAAATGAATGGATTCCATCCAAATGAATGGGTTTCTTTTTCAGAAACAAGACCCTGGACCCCTTTCATAGTTATAGTGTGACGATTCCACTTTAACTGCCTTAGCAACCGCCCGTGAAATCCCAGAGTTTGTAGGTTAGAGAGGGCAATTTGGAACCATTAGCACCTCCCCGAACTACAAAGCCCGGGTTTCCATAGGACAGCCATAGTGGATAAAGTGGAATGATAGTGTTATAACTGTGTAGTGTGGAAGGGGCCCGAGAAGAGCCTCTTGGGCACTCCGTTCATGTCCTGTGGCCTCAACTGCCTATTTTCCCATTTTGGATTCTGAAATGAAAACAAGCAAACAAGCAACCATGCTGAACTTCAGTCTCAAAGATCTCAAAGGGAGTCTTGGAGCCTGTTTAGGGGCTGGTTCTCCCACCTCCGGAATTGTCCACAGGTCACAAACGACAAACTGAAAACACAGAACTGAAACTCCATGTCCGGTTCTGAAAAGTCATTTTTTAAAGCTGCAGGGTAACCCTGAAGCCTATGGAATAGTTGAATTTCCACCCCCAAGGGTTTCTGATGTTGTCATTACGTGCCTTCTAGTGGTTTCCAAATTATGGTGCCTCTAATGTGAACCCATCGGGGAGGTTTCTTGGGGCTGAGAGTGTGTGATGCACCCAAGGTCACCCAGTGGGTCTCCATGGCTGAGCGGGCATTCGAACCCAGGACCCCAGGGTCCAACATTCAGACTGCTACATTAACTGTGGTGTCGGGTTCTCCGGCATTTTGTTGTCGTGGTGGGTCAGGTCACTTACAACGTGTCCCTCTCTTTGGATTTTATTGGGCAGAATTTTTCAGAAAGGGTTTGCCGTTGCCTTCCTCTGAGGCCGAGAGAGTGTGATGTGCCCCAAGGGGCTTGCATAGCTCAGCAGTGATTCGAAACCTGGTCTCTTAGAGTCCAGTTCAATATTCAAGCTGCAAAATGCTGGTTCTGCAGCAGACAGACACACACAACTGAATCCACAAATCAAGAAAACAGGAGCTTTGCTGACTAATGCTAGGATAATAATATGTGTTGAATTTCTTTTTAAACTCTCTGTTCTCCCTTGTTGTTTTTTTAAAGGTCACTTTCACCTCAATCCAAACGCAGCCACAGATGGATCTATGAATGAGAGAATGGAAACCCAAAAACAACGGTTTAAAAATACCTCGCCCCTCTGCCTCCAATCCTGGCAACGCTGATCCAGCCAAGGTATTTTGCAAATCCAAATTCGCTTTCCCAAGTCTGAAGCCAGGATCCTTTTTTTTTCTGAGCCAGAAATAAAAAGGAATTATAATGCAGATTGCAACACGGGAGGGAGGAACGCACGGGCGGTGATGCCAACGAAGACAAAGGAAACATGAAACAGCAGAAAAAGTTCATAGGCACAGCGTCAGTTATATTTTTGGTATTTCGTGTATTTTTTACTCCTGCTGGCTTCTCTTTCCGTGTGCAGGCCATTGTTCTCCTCTCTAAATATTATTGACTGGGAACGGAACGGTGAGCTTTAAGCAACAGGGTCTTTGGAGGATTCAGAAATCACCCAATTTCTTTTTTTAAACCAAAGTGTTCTCCTGATTTGAATGGAAAATCAAGCCCACTATGTTTGATTTCTAGAAATCCTTCCTTTAAATCACAACACACAGCATCTCTCTCTCTCTCATACCCCCGAACTCCCGCTGTCGGTATCAAGAAGGCCTGAAAGACTGGAAACAGCTATTGAGAAACTTAGAGTAATCCGATGGATGATTTGTTCCCAACTTGGGAAAGCTTACTTTATGTCTACACTGTCACATGAAACTGGCTTGAATCTGTTTAACTCCCGCAATTCCCAGTTCTAGAGCTCTAAGCGCCCTCACAAAATGACTATTTATTTTCAGGAGAACTTTCCAATGGATGCCATTAGCCTTCCCATGTCATGGGTGCGGAGAATCCACTCTGGGGTTTATCCCAGACTTCCAAGGAGCTCTCCAGTTTGCAGACCCCAAACAGCTTCAGGACCTTGGAGAGTTCCTTTAGAGCATCTGCAAGAAAACCTGCAGCAGATAGGATGAGTAAAGACGCCGCCAACCATCTTATGACAGGTAAAACAGATTCAAACCGGCTTACGCTGTACATGTAGACAGGAGGAAAAACATTCCCCAGCCAGTGAACTGAGATGAAATAACGGTTATGTTCGGGAGAAACGACGTTGCCAAGAGAAGTTTGGGGACAAAGCGGTCAGATGCTTTTGTCAAAGAAGACATGCTCAGTGATCTTTTTGTTTTTGACTCCAGTTCCCCAAATCCCCTGCCTGTGCTGGGAGCTGAAGTCCAAAACACCCAGAGGGCCAACGTTTGAGAACCACTTGGACGTAGTCTCCCTGACCTCATCTGAAATTGAGCCTGACCTTTAACTTTGACATTTTGCTGCCTTCTCATACGCCTGGGGAGATACTCGATTAACTCTCAAGCCACTCTTCCCAAATTTGGAGCCTGACTCAATAAAGTTCTCACCCCACCCATGGGAATGCTCTCCAGCCATCTCCCAAACTCAAACTCCTGCCCTCAACAGTGTGCAAGTTCAAAGGAACTTTTCTGGGTCTTTTTCCTCCAGCTCCCCTGCAGCTTAATAAAATTATGTTGCAATTTTTTAAAAATAAATATATACATGGCTTCCCACCCCACGCCGCATCCTTCACTTCATGTCCCCATTGCAAATTTATCTTGGTTTATAAGGAAGGATTGTCTCTTCAGAAGTAATGCAACCCTGGCCTCCCTTCTTACAATCTCTTTCCTCTGGCTAGTCCAGGAATGGGGAACTGGGGGAGGCTATGGGGCTGAATTGGCCCCTCCGGAGAATATCGGAGGGCCATATCGCCCCAAAAATTGCACCCTCCCCCCAAAAAGAAACCCTTCCCAAGTCTCTTTCGGCTCAGAAGAGGCCCTTTCCGACCATCAGGCAGTGACTACAAATCCCCATAAGCCACGTCCATGGAAGACTCTTATTTTGTTCTCTCCTTTTTTTTTTAAGAAAACAGTAATCTCCCCCACCTCTACCCATTGAAATCTTGGAAAAAATGATTACACCAAGATGACAAGTCCTTTCACACACTCCTTTGTCCTTTTCTTTCTGACTTTAAAGCACAGATCTGGAAAATGCCCCATTTAGTGTTTGGGTGGCGGAGAGAGAAATACACCAGCATTTCCAGAAATCTTCCTCTGGCACTCTTTTTCCAGCCAACATCAGGATGCCATGTGCATATTCAGAAAAATCTGAACTTAAGAGAAACCCATTGTAGCCACACATAGACACACAACCTGATCTTTCAGCACTTTCCCGATTTACTCCAAATTATTCCAACAAATTCCGTTCAGTTAATCCCTTCCTCTCCAGTAAACTGATGCTGGCAGGATACATAAAGACCCAAGAAAAGGTCCGTGCGCCACAAGGGCTCCTTTTGGACTCCTAGGTGTACCAGAAACTAACTTTCCCTAACCATTGGATTCTGAGTCTTTCCAAACTGAGATATCTTCTATACAGACTCTCCCAGGGGTCCCCTTACTGGCTGTATGTGTTATTTACTTATTTGCTAAAGGCAAAAATACGGGGGAGAAGGGACAGGCAGAATTGCATATTTGAAATTTTATTTACATTTCTAACTGGAAGACATGTGACAAGGCCTGCGGTGGGCGGGTTACTAGTTTAGGGGACGCCCCACCTAAAATTACCTATTGCTTCCTTCGAGAATGAGATCAATGAAGAATTACTACCCTAACAGCCAGAGTAATATGGCTCAATTCTGGTCAGCGGCACAAAGTTGTAAGAATTTGGGTCCTCCCGGGAAATTTTCATATACGCTATAGATATAAAATAGGTTTGGATTGGAACTGGCTGGGCAGTCCCTGGAGACAAACAGTGGATCCTGACTGAAAGTGACCAAAGATGGGGTCCACTTCTCACATTTTCCCCTCCTCTCTTCCTCCCAGGCCCAGCAGGTTCTCCAAAATACAAAGAAACTTTCCAGACCTGTTTATTTGAAGGGAAAAAAAATGGGATGGACACATGCATGTTGCATTGTCTCTCTTTCAACCTAACTTCACATCCTTCTTTAGTGCACTGCCCAAAATTTGGCAGACAAACTGTCTCCAAACAGAGATGGTTAGGGAGGACAGCGCCTCCAACCAGCCAAAATTTTGGGGCTGCAGCTCCCACAATCCCCAAGCCAGCAGGGTTGGTGACCCACCGGCTGGGGGATTCTGGAAGTTTTAGTTTCCTAAAGGTGGCCTTCCCCCCCCGCCAAACTAGGTCCTAGCTTCACTGCTGCTGACACACTTATGTGGGATGTTTTCATCTAGGACGGAAAGGAAAACAGCACTACCTGAACTAGGGGGTGGGCAACTGAGGAAGGTTAGAGAGACGCATTAGACCCACAGGAAATCTTGGAGGCCCTACTTTGACCCACGCACACAACGAAAAACCTTTTTGCTCCTCTAGGAAGCATTTCTGCCATGTTTCAGGGCCTCCCTGGGCCATCTTTCAGTCAAGGATAAGTGTAGAAGGCACTTCCAGCTCACTAGTTGTTTCCACGCGCCTCCATGTCATTTCCAATCTACCGCAATCCCATCACGGGGCTTTCTTGGCAATATCTGTTCAAGATCTGTTTCCCGTCCCCCTCCTCTGAGGTTGAGAGAGCATCTCTTGCCCAAGCCGACCCAAGAGTTTTTCCCACAGCCAAATGGGGATTTGGAACTTGGTCTCCTCATACGGCACTCAACATCACGACACCACCCTGGCTCTCGTGGGTTAACTTTCTGTTCCAAAAAGATGGCCTCTCCTGGTCATTGGAGGGGGGCAGGCTCAGAAATTAAACCACCATTTCGTCAGCCAGGCAAATCACGGAACCACAGAGTTGGAAGGGAACCCCAGTCCAACCCCAAAATCCTTCTGTTGCATCCCAGTCAAAAGGAGAGGAGAACAATCCATGGCACACACCTTTCTTCCATCCCTATCAACCTTCCCCTCCCACCCCCTGGCCTAGATCCTTATGAAATTTGCAATTAAAATCCGTAACAACCCCCCCGCATCCGTTCCCGCATTGCAACCTGCCCCGTTCCCTCCCATGCAACCATCCATAATGCTGATTATATATATATTTTTTCTTTTTTTAGAAAATGGCAATTCGTTCCCACCCTCACGCCTCCCCAACCCTTTGCTTTCGTTTCCCTCTATTCCCCCCCCATACACGCATCGAAAACAAAAAAAGAAATCATGCATCAACACCTGTGCAGTGATGTCATTAGAGTTAATACGTATTTTCGTAGAAGGCAAGGCACATTATGTGGTATAAAACATTATTATTTTTTCCTCTTTTTTTTCTCTTTCTCGTGCAAATTTAGAAAAAAAAATGGTGGGTTTGTCTGGTTTTTTTCTTTTTTTCTTTGTTCCTCATCGTCGACGCGGACGGAAGGGAAGAAAGAAAGGGGGAAGAGAGGGAACGGGGAAGGAGAGCATTTTTAATGTATCATTGCCATGCATATTCTCAGCCAGCTGATTGGTTGAGCTAGGTCACATGAGTTCCTGTTTAAAAGCACCATGCATTCTAGAGTTTGTAAGGGTTAAATCTGTTGTGGGTTTTTTTTTTCTTTTTGTGTGGGGGGTTTTTCGTTTTCCTCCTCAAACCATTTCCTCTCCACCAACTGCAGATTCCTTTGAAATTTTTCACTATATGCATGTATGATATATATATATAGTGAAAAATTTTCACTACATTTCAGATTCTTGCACAAAACCCCTCGTTGCATCCTCAGAACCCCATGGTACAATCCCCCCCCCTTGGAGACGATGTGGGGTTTGAGGGACGGAAGAGTCTGCATTGGGATACTCTCTCCTGCCCGGTTCCCACCCACGACTGGTTGAACCCGGCATCGACGTTTTTCATCGTCAAGGTGCAAAGGAGTAAACAAGTACCACTGGAAACCGCCCCCTCCCCTTTCCCCAAACGGTGCCGGATCTGAGGCGGGGGCCTGGGTTGTCTAGCAAAGTCTTTTTTTTTTTTTAAAAAAAAAAAAAGGAGAAATTCCTCCCCTCTTGGCCTGGTCAGAAGGGAGCGGGAGGAGGTTTTGCATATGCAAACGCAAGCCCCAAAGTGACCGCCGGGACGAAGGTAGGCCGTGGCGTCCAAGTTGCAGAACGTTCCGAGAAGGACAAGATGGCGGGGGGCGGGCAGGCGTGGTGGCCGGGCTTTTCTGCAGCTTACGAGGGTCAGGCTGAAGACGGAAGGTTCGAGAAGAACAGGGGAAGTTCCACCTGAGGTTATGGAGCTGCAAGGAGGGACCAGTTTCTGTTGCATGAAGCACAAAGTCCGGAGTGGTCTTAATCGACCACTGAAGAGGCGAGAGGACTCGCGTTGATGTCGCTGGAGAGAGGATTTCCTTCCCGAAAATGCGTTTGCTCGTCTGAAGACTCAGGAGCAATTTGGTGACACCACAAAGATCGACCATCTTGCAAGTCGGCCCGGGCCCAGCTGTAGGAAATATTGACTTGCTCTTCCTTCGGCAAAACGACTGAACGGGATCTCTGCGTTAGAAGATGAGAAGAGTTCAAGGCTTGCCTTTGTGGGCAAACCAACAGAGGCGTGGAGATGGTTGTCTTGAATTCTGTTCCTTCTCTGACTCGGGGAAAAGATGGGGAGTTCTGAGCATCTCACGGTTTACCTTTACAGTGGAAACAGATACGTTGAACAAGTTTAGTGGCTTCTTCTTTATGCTCGTACTGAAGGATCGTGGGAACTGGACTTTGAAGAATGTGAGAGGACTTAGCCAAAAGGTTATAGCTCCACTCACAAAGTCACAATCCCCAAAACTCCTCTAGGAAAGAAGGAAACCTCTTGAACCAGTTGGGTGATCAGGCCTTTCTAGGTTCTTGCAGCTTTCCACGGAACAGAAAATGACCATCATGCAACCGAGGCCAGGGTGTGACCACGACAGTTCTCCATGGCCAGCTCTCTCCACGGCTAAACATTTCAGCACTTTACGTCACTACCCGAGGGTTTACATTCTGTCATTCCTTTGGTCCTACCGGTCTCTATGGGCAGACGTGCAGTCCATTTGGAGAGACAATGATCTTGGAGGGTATTTCTCCTGCTTCGACACATCTCGATGCTTGGGCACCGGGCTGAGATGGGGTGAGAGAAACATTCTAGGTGGTCTGAAGTTCAGAACGGCCGCGCCCACTGTCAGACAGAGAGGAAAGTAACTCCTTCAGAATCATTACTTGGTCAGCAGTCCATCCGGCCCTCACAGAGGACTTTTGAGCAACAATTCCAGCATCCTGGCGCTGACCCAGGATGGCGAGAGACCCAATCCGTGGCATTATATTTTTTTAAACAAAGCTTTGGTGTTTGCTAGGAAGGAGGGAAGGCCAGAAGGGTGGATCAGAGCGATGGGCTGGGAGCGTCGTCCTTGAGCCCGCCCCTCGGGAGGATCGCCGCCGCCCCTCCAAACGCCACTCTCCGTCACCCAGCGAGAAGGACTGGAGCATTAAAATGTAGGCACTTGAACCAGTCCAGGATGGCTTATCCGGGGCTTGCAGGCGGGTGGGTTGGAGGGCAGCGAGAGGATAAGAGTCCTAAGGGAAGGGGGAAACTGTGGAAGAGGGCATCGCCGTTCCCAGCTCTGAATGAATGTAGCTCTTTTTTAAAAGAAACTCTTGTCCTGAAAGTTTTCTGCTTAAGGTCCTAACCGTAACACCACCCCTGTCCCACTGGATGGAGAGTCCCTTCACCATCATCCACCCTCCACACTTAAAAAAAAAACCTCATCTTGGAGACTACCTTCGTTGTCCCATTACCCCTCACTTCACTTTTCTCCCTTCCTTTCCCTCCTCTTCTTCAAAGTGCATTTTCTACAACAAAAACAAAAAAAAATGTGCAATCCATAATAGCAATCATTTTATCCCTCACCGCCACCAGTGTCCTCAACATCGTCTCATAGCTGGTCTACTATGGCATGCATAGTTCTTTGTACCCAAGGTTTGGAAGCCGAGTGGGGAATGGGTGGCGAAAGAGGGGAGGGCCCACTCTGTCCGCCCACAGGGACCATCTCCAACCTCTTTTGCCATCCCGATCAGAGATGCCACCGGCATGGGGAAAGCTGTGGAGATCTTCACCTGCTTCCGTCTCGTGGGCTGCCCACCTTTTGCAGGGAGGAGATTAAAGTTCGGCAGAAGGAAGCTTTGAGACTGCCTGTGGGCTGGACGGCACCACTTGCCCCCACGCCCCACTCCAGCCCTGAGTGCAATTCCTTTCTCCCCTCCCGCAAGAAAACAGAGCGGCAAAGATGTGCTGTTTAAACACAGCACGGTAGCAAATTCATGCGTCACGCCACCGATAAAGAAAATGCTACCTCTTCCCTCCCTCCCAACCCCAAACCCCAACCTCTTTTCAACATTCGCTGCTGAGTTATAAACATTCCCCCCTCAACAAATCCAGCCTCCCTAACCCCACCTTTCCAAACCTCCTGGTCCAGAATTGCACAAAGCCAGTGAACCTTAAACTCCGGCAGTTCAAATCCATCCCCTTCTCCCATCAGACAGCCTTCCCTTCCCACCCTTCCAAAGATTGCATCCTTTAAGGTGAACCCACAAAGCCTTCTGGTAGGGGAATATCCAGAGGAAGCCCCATGGCCATCTAAGAAGTCTTGCCGATGCCCCGTGTCGGTCGGTACCCAGCAAACCTCCATCAGAAAGCAAAGCAGGGAGATGGGGAAAAGGGAGGCAGCAGATATAGCTTAAAAAGGTGCCTAACATGGATTTCTCTTCCTCTCTCTCTCTCTCTGGAGAGGAAATTTGCTCACTCTGCATCTTGGCATGGGCCGAGGCCTCAACCTGGATAGATCCCCAAAGCAGTCTCAAGGGGGTCACGCTGCTGACACATCCCCGAAGGAAGGGGCATAGAAAAAGGAAGGGGGTGTCTGCACAGCAGGCCAGGTTAATTCTCTCTCTCTCTCCTTCTTTCTTTCTCTCTTTCTTTCTACTCACAGGAGCTGGAAAAAAATAATCAGAAACTTTTGCATATACATCCCTTTCGAGAAAGCGACGGGCGGGATCCCACTCAGTCAGGAAGCTGGGAGGGAGGGAGGGGGAGAGAGAGAGAAAGCGATCCCGATTCTCCTCGGAAAGGTGCGTAGTGTCGTTACCAAAACAAAAAAACACAAAAGAAGACAAGTCCCATCCAACAGCTGCCTTTTGGGGATGTTGCTCAGTTGAAGAAGGTCACCGGCAGGATGGGAAAGGGCGTGGGCTTGGGATATATATTTATATATGTATATATGTATCTTGTTTTTAAACTTTTTTTTTCAAAAGTTTGAACCTTCCCCTCCTTTCCTTCTGTCCTTCCGCAGTGCCTCTCAATATTGCCGTTAAGTCTTTCTTTCTTTCTTTCTTTCTTTCTTTCTTTCTTTCTTTCTTTCTTTCTTTCTTTCTCTCTCATCTCATTCATTCTTTCTTTATGATGCCACCAAAGTTTGGGCCAGGGGTAGGAGGGCCGCACCGTTCTCCTCAAAGGAAGCCCAAAGCCCAGGAGGGGAGGAAAGGAAGATGATGGTGCAAGGTGGAAGCTGCAATTAACCTAGATACCAGGACTGGGGGTGAGGGGAAGGAGGACAAGAAGATGACAAAGAAGAAAGTAAAATTAGTCAATAGGAAACATCTTCCTGCACCCAAATGTTTGCTCTCAGTACTCTTATCATAGAATCATAGAATCATAGAAATGTAGAGTTGGAAGAGACCCCAGGGGCCATCCAGTCCAGCCCCCTGCCATGCAGGAACACCCCCAAAGCACTCCCAACAGATGGCCATCAAGCCTCTGCTTAAAAACCTTCAAAGAAGGAGACTCCACTACACTCCGAGGCAGCAGATTCCACCGCCGGACAGCCCTGACTGTCAGGAAGTTCTTCCTAAGGTTAAGGTGGAATCTCCTTTCCTGCAGCTTGAATCCATTGTTCCTTGTCCTGGTCTCTGGAGCAGCAGAAAACAAGACTGCTCCTTCCTCTACATGACATCCCTTCAAATATTTAAACATGGCTCTCATGTCCCCTCTTGACCTTCTCTTCTGCAGACTAAACATACCCAGCTCTCTAAGTCTATCCTTATAGGGCATGACTTCCAGGCCCCTCACTGAGAGAAAAACTTGAATTATTTCACCCTTGTTAAAAGCACCAACAATTCATCAGCAACTGACGGGTTCCGGGTCAGTGGATTCTGGTGGTGAATCCACTCCAGGTTTTGGATGGCTTTGAAGGAGCTCTCCAAGGCGCCGAACTTATTTATGAAAAGTGCACAGCACCTCAGAGAGCGCCATTGAAGCCTGGATTAAAACTGGCATCAATTGGCCATCCCACGGACATGGGACCCACCAGCCCCAATGTGCAGCAATTTTATTTTGTGATGCTCAGAGCCTGAAGAAGCAAGTTGTCAGCAATGCAGGTACCTGGAATGAGTTACACTTTCTAAATTGTTATTTTTTTTAATGCATATAGTTCATAAAAATACACTTCCCAAATAGCTAGAGGAATTTGACAATCCACCTTAGGAGAGCCACTACTTTGCAAGCTGGATGTTTTCTAGCAAACAGCAACAGATATATAACCAAGTACCATTCTGATGCTGCTGTTGTTGCTATTTTACATTCTGCCTTTCTCCTGACAATGGGATTCAAAGCAGCTAACAACATTCAAACAATACAAATGAAAACATAAAGTGTAAACATAAAATTTAAAAAAAAAACAGTTAAACAATAAAATTACAACATTGCACATTAAAAAATATGAAATACACTGAGGTACATTTTTAAAAAAATGATGCCAGCCTTAAAAACCTTAAATAACAAAGTCATATTTCAAAAGACTGTGCCATTCTGTTCTACGCGACTCGATTCTTCCTGCACCCCAATGCTTGCTCTCAGTACCTCTTAATTGGAGAAGTGCAGGAAAGGGAAGCTTTTCAAGCAATTATTATTTTAAGGAATTATTCTCACAGGGTGAGGAGTAACATTTCCTAATTACTTTTAAAAGTAACTTTTCATGGCCCTTCAAGGCATTTCTAGAGGCATTTTGATGGGGATTGGGAGCAGGGAGAAAACTACAGACATGATTCATCCTGGTTTATGAGAACAAAATAGCTGAGAGTTTTCATCTTTTACCCAATTCTGTCCCTTGGCAGACAAGAGCAAAGGAGAGATGCTCGTACCATCCCTAGGCCTTCTCTCTTCTGAGCTCAAGCAGAGGGTTAACTCCAAAACCCTCAATTTTTGTCCTTCTGATCTGACAAACTGTGCCTTATAATTTGCCTTATAATTTGCCAAACAGCTCTGGGAGGGGAAGAGAATGAGAGAGGCCAAATTGAGAGCCGAAAAAGGGGATTAGGTCCTGCAGCTACCCACAGAAACCACACTGAGGATGTGGCAAGCCACTGGGCAGGCTTTTGTGGGGCTTGCAAGATGGGCACATGAAAGAAGGGTAGAGATAGTGTGTGTGCATGCATTTCTTGCTTTGTTGGGGATGTAGAGAATAATACCACCCTATTCTGCTTTGGTTAGACCCCCACCTGGAATACTGCGTCTGGGCACCACAATTCAAGAAGGATATGGACAAGCTGGAAGGTGTCCTGAGGGGGGTGACCAAAATGGTGGAGGGTCTGGAAGCCATGAAGCCCTATGAGGAGCAGCTAAGAGACCTAGGTGTGTTTAGTCTGATGACAAGAAAGTGAAGAGGTGGCATGTCTAAATATTTGAAGGGATGCCACGTTGAAGATGGAGCACATTTGTTTTCTGCTGCTTTGGAGATTAGGACATGGAGCAATGGATTCGAACTCTAGGAAAAGAGATTCTATCTAAACATTAGGAGGAAATTCCTGATGGTAAGAGCAATTTGACAGTGGAATATGCCGCCTGGGAGTGTGGTGGAGTCTCCTTCTTTGGAGGTTTTTCAACAGAGGCTGGATGGCCATTTGCTGGGGGTGCTTTGATTTGGGTTCCCTTCATGGCAGGGGGTTGGACTCGATGGCTGTTACGGTCTCTATGACTCCATGAGCCCACACGTGCACTTTGTTGGAAATGTTTGGTGGCTCTTTGCCCACCCACCAGGCAAAATGCCTTGTGAAAAGTGAGCAAGATAAACCTGTTCATCCATCCATTTGTCCTATTTGCCAACTTCCTTCGGACTGAATAAGGAGGAAGAGCATCAATATGGAGAAGGTGTGCCACTGGAAGGCAGACCCCGAGAGTCCAACGAATAATTCATGACAAGGAATCCGAGGCAGTTACCCCTAGATCTTCCTCCCGCCTTTCCACTCCCCACTCTCCAAGGATCTGGACAGGACTTCAAAGGGAACTCTGGCAAGGTCTTCACCAGGGGGGACGGAGCGGCGGGGGACGGTGGTGGACACGGGGGCTCGGCTGAGTCTTTTACTAATGCAAAAGGGCCAAGGCCTGGACAGGGGAGGGGAGGGAGAATGAACACACAAGGACAGCAAATCTTCACTTCAGACAGGAGAAAGGCAGCCGGACAGCATCTTTGACCAACCCAGATGCTCTCAGAATTGTAGCTGTGTGCCTTTGAGTCATTTCTGACTTATGGCAACCCTAGAGTTGCCCTGGAGTGTGGTGGAGTCTCCTTCTTTGGAGGTTTTTAAACAGAGGCTGTCAGGAATACTTTGATTCTGTATTTCTGCATGATGGAAGGGAGTTGGAATCTATGGCCCCCGGGGTCTCTTCCAACTCTAGATTCCACGCCAACAAAAGAGTCCAGCCTTGCTGTTTTTCCACATATCCGGTAGATGGCAGTGCAGGGTTTTCCACAGTTTCTTTCTGCTGGGCTTTGTGTGTGCATACATGTTTCCAAGTTGCCTGTTGACTTATGGTAACTCCATGAATTCCAGAGGGTTTTCTTAGTCAAGGAAGAGCTTGTTGTGAGTTAGCATTGTATTCACAGGGTGTAAAGGGAAGTAGAACCCGTGCTAGGAAATATGGCATGGGGCACAGAGTCCCCCAACAGCCTCAGCTTTCCACTTCTTTTAAGATCAACTTGTTAGTCCATCAGCCACGACTAAGGGTTTCACCTCTTTATCGTGCCTTGCGCCTCCCAATGGCTAGCAAAACCGAGGATTAACTTACGTCAGTTAATTATAACAGGCCACTGCAGTTCACATCCTGAGACTCCCTGCCTTCATTTTGAAATAATCAAGTTTCTAGTCTGCAAGAATGAGATGGATAGCCTTAACTTTTGAGATTTCTGCTTGATGAAAACCTCAGAGGATCAGAGAGAAGAGAAATAGAAATTTCCCAGCAAAATCTCCCAGCAAAACTTTTGAGTTTGCAAAGCCAGCATCTGCTCTGCAAAGCAGACAACACTGCAGGATAAAGATAAGGGGAAACTGTATAGTCAAGTTTTAGATCCTCAGTCCAGTCCATTAAAAAAGGGACACCATAGAGCAGTAGCTTTTATTCCTTCCCTGGACATTATGGACTTCATCTCCCAAGGTTCTTTGCCATTGACCATGCCTGCTGGGACTGCTGGGAGCTGAAGTCCAAAAGATCTCGAAGGCCATAGGTAAAGGAAAACCTCCCTTAGAATCACAGAGTTGGAATCTGCTGTCCAGGAACCCCTGGTGAAAATATTCCCCAAAAAGGGACCCTCTGAACCTCTGTGTGAAAACCTCTAACAAAAGGCAAGGCAACCACTTCATAAGGTAGTGTGCTCCACTCAGCATTGCCAGGTTTTCAAAACAGCAATAGGGGGATAATCAATATTCATGACATGCCGGCTTGGCAATCAAGGAAGCAGCTATTCACGAGCTTGTGTTCTACCTAAATACCAAATGGAAGTATTGATTTCAGTTAACGTTAGCCTTGTACTTCTCTGTAAAATTAACATCTCGGCCACAGTCTTAAATTACACGGCGTGCACATTTCTGCCTTTATGAAGGGTCCGTGCCCCCAAAGTCTGGCCTTTGGGGCATTTCATTCAGTCTATATAAACCCTCAAAACAGAGGACAGTCTTTATAACAAGGGACACTTGCCATTCCTAAAAAGAGCCAGCATGATGTAGTGGTTTGAGGTTTAGACTACGACCCAGGAGATCAGAGTTCGATTCCCTGCTTGGTCACAGAAACCCAAAGGATGACCTTGGGTGGGTCACACACTCTCAGCTTCCGTGATAGGTTCAAACCCTGGTCTCCAGAGTTGTAATCCAATGCTCAAAACCGCTATGCCACGCTAGCTGTCATTGATAACAATGCCCCCAAGTAGAGCAGTTAACAATGTGACGACTGCAAAGGCCACGGCAAAATAATACATGGAATGCTATAAAATTCTGATGAAACGATTTATATCTAGGAATTCTATAAAAACCTGAAACGATTTATATCTAGGAAAGGGGGAAATACACAGTGGCCTATTAAGCGATTGCAAAGACAGCCACGAACTAAGGCCCTTCTGGTCAGTAGTTCATAAGGGGCTCTTCTAACATTGCAAGATTTGGAAGAGTGATGTTATTGACGCATTGTACAAATGGGCCTGCATTTAGATATTTAATCTACTTTTGTAGAAACTTATGAGTAACAATTCCTCTCCCTATTGCTTGGTATACAGTCCTCCCTCCACATCTATGGGTTTGCCCTTTCCAAATTTGGCAAGGCATGCATATGCCTCCCCTTCCCATTCTCTTCCTCCACTTCCCTTGCATTTTTGTTGGGTGTGGAGAAGGAAGGCAAGTGTACTGGGGCCAAAGGCAAGGGAATGGGGGGGAGGCACAAGTGCCTTCCTTCTCCGCCTTTGGCCCCAGTGTGGAGAATGTGTGCCAAGGCAAAAGGCAAGGAAATGGGGAGGGAAGGCATATGAACACCTTCCTTATCCATGCAGGGTTCTCTCCCCTCCCATTCTCTTGCCTCTTGCCCAGATGTGGAGAAAGAAAGCTTGCACGCCAGGGCAAAAGGCAAGGGCATGAGAGGAGGGAGCCCTGCAGGGAATGAGATAGGGAGAGTTATTTATGGGTTTTCCACTCTGCACCCTGAACCCTCAACAAAAGTAGAGGGGATGCTGCCATTTAAATTGAAAACAACAACAACAAAAGGGTCAACTACACAGGAGTACCCGTAGTCATAGAATCCCAAGAGTTGGCCCTCCAGTCCAACGCCATTCTGCCATGCAGAGAAATACCACCAAAGCTCTTCTGATGGACGGCCACCCAGCCTCTGTTTAAAAACCTCCAAAGAAGGAGACTCCACCATACTTGGAGGTGGCGTATTCCACGGCCGGACAGCTCTTACAGTCAAGAAGTTCTTCCTCATGCTTAGGTGGAATCTCTTTTCTTGTCATTTGAATCCAAATCTGGTCCTTGGTGCCCAATTGTTTCAAGGGCAACGCCTAGCTACAGGGGACAAGGTGGGGTCCACACACAAAAGAAGCAACTCCAAGTCCCATGATTTCATCTTTCTCTCCTCTCCCCAAATTATGCCCACAGTCCTTTGTTATCTGCTTCTTGCACCGTTCTCTCACATTTAGCAGTCTGCATGCAGCCCCTTGCGCGGGTGGGGACGGGGAGACTGCACTATCATTCCTACAACGCTCTGGCCACGTTTTGCAGACTCAGCACTTCCACGCTAGGAGACTGACTCTCTCTCCCCCTCCCCTCCTCCTTCTCTCTTTGATCCCTCTGAACTGTGCAACCGCAGCCTGTATGCGGCAACCCACGCCAGTTTGCACCTGGTCTCTCTCTCTCTCTCTCTCTCTCTGCAATCAGAGGAGCTCCTCACACCCCCTCCCCACAACAACAATCTCAGGAAGATTCAAACCACACAGATAAGCATGCAGGGGAAAAAATAATAACAGGCACCCTGTGATGCAACATCTCCCTGGGTGCCTCCTTCAGGTGGCATGCACACACACACACACACACACACACACAATTCCTTGCTCGACTTTTTTGCTGTTGCAAAGAGAGTGTCTGAATCCATGCACCTATGATGGCCAGCTCCATTCTCCACTTCCTGCAGAGGGCAGTGCTCCTCTTGGGCAAAACCTATGGGAGGCAGGCTGATGGCGAAAGCAATTGGAGAGTGGAGGTTGGTAGAGTCTCCTTCTTTGGAGGTTTTGAAACAGGCTGGACGGCCATCATCTGTTGGAAATGCTTTGATGGTGTCTCCCTGTATGACAGAATGGGGTTGCACTGGATGGCCCTTGAGGTCTCCTCCAGCTCTGTGATTCTATAATTCTATATTACATGTACATATAACAGCTGAAAATCATAGAATCATAGAAACGTAGAGTTGGAAGAGACCACAGGGGCCATCCAGTCCAACCCCCTGCCATGCAAGAACACCCATCAAAGCCCTCCCTTGGACAGATGGCCATTTAGCCTCTGCTTAAAAACCCCCAAAGGGAAAGGAGACTCCACCACACTCCATGGAGGCAGCATATTCCACTGCTGGACAGCTCTGACCGTCAGGAAGTTCTTCCTAAGGTTCAGGTGGAATCTCCTTTCCTGCAGCTTGAACCCATTGCTCCTTGTCCTGGTCTCTGGAGCAGCAGAAAAAAAGCCCGCTCCCTCCTCAACATGACATCCCTACGGATATCTAAACATGGCTCTCATGTCCCCTCTCATCCTTCTCTTCTGCAGACTAAACATGCCCAGCTCTCTAAGTCTGTCCTCATAGGGCTTCATGGCTTCCAGGCCTCTCACCATTTTGGTCACCCTCCTCTGGACTTGCTCCAACTTGACCATGTCCTTCTTGAATTGGGGTGCCCAGAACTGGACACAGTATTCAAGATGAGGTCTAACCAAAGCAGAGTAGAGTGGTACCAGTACCTCCCTTGATCTAGACCCCATACTCCTATTGATGCAACTGAGAACTGCATTGGCTTTCTTGGCTGCCGCATCACACTGCTGACTCAGGTTCAGCTTGTGGTCTATTAAGACTCCTAGATCCCTTTCACAGGTACTGCTATCCAAAAGAAAGTTAAAAAGAAAAGAAAGTTGAAAGCTATGCTTGCCTGCTTGCCTGCCTGCCTGCCTTCCCTCCTTCTTCCTTTCTTTCTTCCTTTTTTATTGCATTTAGGAAACTTCTAATAAAATTACTTGGGGGGGGGGGAAGAAAAGAAAAACAAAGTCACGACAGGCTGGCACTTACCTGTGCCTGATAGATGCTGCCCGGATCCCGTGGTCCTAGTCCCACGAAGCGGTTCGCAGGGGGTGTGCCCGGGGCGGAGTAGGCTGGGGTGGGAAGTGGAGAAAGAGGGGAGGAAGGAGAGGGGAAAATAAATGAAGAAACAAAAACACAAAACATTTTAAAAACTTAGCCAAGCCAACAGTTTCCGCCAAATTCCACCCATTTCTCCACAGCAACCATCTGTCATTCTTTCGTCTTTGGAATTCTCCTCCCAAAGGTTCCAGAGCTTGGATAAACTGTAGCTCCCACAATCCCCCAGCCAGCCTGGGTTTCTGGGAGCAGTAGTCCAAAACAGCAACCTTTCCAAAGCACATGGACTTTAAACATCGACAAGGGCCAAACACCCAGATATTTCTCATTTCATAGAAGCTAGTCTTGGGGATCCCTTTCACATTGCAGAATTAGAGCACGTCAAACCCACTTGAATGGCCATAGCGAGATCTTTTGGCATCCTGGGATCTGTAGTTGTGTCGGGTACTTAGAATTCTGAGAGAGTTCTAGTGCCTCTGCAAACTCCCAGCCCCAGGATTCCAATGGGAAGCAGCCATATCAGTTAAAATGAAATCACAGTGTTATAATTGTGTAGTGTGGCAGGGCCCTGGACTCGACTGGCACATATTCAGGTGACTTCCAATTATTATTTTTAAAAAAGGCATGTATTTTCCCGCACTTTGTGCCAATTCTAGCGCTGAAACCAAATTTGCTTGAGATCTAGAAACTTGCTTTTCATTTTTGTTGCAAACCTGAGTTCATCTCCACCCTATATTCTCCTACCGCTGGGACTCCAGGAGGTTTATAAAAGAGTACAAAAATACGTAGAACAAATAAGAGCATTTTCAATGCTGTGTAAAAATACATCAGTTAAATACACAGCACTGGCCAAGCACTGAAAAGTCCCTTCTGCGGCAAAAGATGTGAGTTGCCCAAGGCCTGGCCGCTGGCAAAAAGATAAGAAGATAGAACTAAGATAAGAGCCAATCTAGCCTCCCTTAGAAGAGAGTTGAGAAAGCCGGTTTGCAAAGAGTTATATGTGAAAGAGAGACAAAGAAAGGAAAAAAAGAAAGATAGAGGTGATGGGACAAGTGAAAGACATCTTGGTACAGCAGGGGTGAGAACTTCTGGCCTTCTAGATGGTCTCATTGGTTCTGCCAGCCATGGCAAAGGACTATGAGACTTGCTGGCCCAGAACATCTGGAGGGCCACAGCATTTTTTACCCCTGTATGCGGAGGATGCAACATTACTGGAATCCCTCGGCGCATTGCAATGCTTTTTTTTTGCCAACATGTTTTAATCTGTGTAATAATGAGGACCAGGAATTTGAATCTCTTTGAGATGCCAAATCCAGCATCTGAAACTATAGCTCCCTCCCTCCCACTTCTGCACCCAAGACCTTGAACAACTTGTTCAAGACCAGAAAGAAGACAGCCTTGATGAACTGGGATTGTTATGGTTGTATGCCTTCAGGTCATTTCCAACCAATGGCGACCCTAAGGCTAACCCAGTGGCTAAGAGTGTTGCCACAAATCCCCGTAAGTCAGAAACGACTGGCAGACACACAACAACAATGACAAGGTTGTAGTTGATCCCTCACTCTGTATAGGCTCAGAGGCTCTTTTCATTATGTCGAGAGGTGCTGACGCCGAAACTTAAAAACAATTTCCAGGGTGAGAAGTTTGGTGAGATGCCCCTGCAGTATATCCATCGCACCAAAATCCATCACTGGGCCACTATTCAGCATACAACCACACATTCCAGCCTATAAAGAACAGAGAACACAGTTTCCTTTGGATGCTACATCTATCCAGAAGCTGATTTTCACAATGCTTCCAATATACACCCCAACCCCAATTAGAAAGAGAGCAAAACTTCAACAGAACAGAGAATTCCTTGCTTTACCGCTTTTGAAGGCAATGAACATTCTTGTAGACTTGTGCGCAGTAGTTTCTGGGGGTTTTATGCTAACCACCCCTTGGCAAGTTGACGGCTGGGGTTAATAATACCACTGTCTTTCCCTATATCGCATTTTGGTTGGAGGCAGTGCAGTGTAATGGTTTGAGAGTTGAACTAAGATGCAAAGAGACCGGAATTCAAATACCCACTCGGCCGTGGAAACCAACTGGAATGATGTTGGACAAGTAAAACTCACCTTTAGAAAAAACTAATGGGAAAATTCTTCTGAAGAAATTATACCAATGAAAGCCAGGATGAGGAGCGCTCAACTAGAAGCCTAGGTTTCAAATCTCTGCTCAGTCCTGACATCCCACTGGAATAATCTCAGTCAAGTCACACTCTCTCTGCTTCAGAGGCAGGCAATGGGCAAACCCACCTTAGATAAATTTTTAGAACCTAGAGTGGTCCTCTCAGGGTGAGATTTGCCTTAGTTTACCTAGGGGGGGTTCCATGGCTGACCAAGGCTTCGAACTCTGGTCTCCCAGGGTCCTAATCTGACACTCCAACAATTACCACCCTGCCTCTCCTAGAGGTTTCTTAGCAAGATACATTCAGAGTAGGTTTCACATGACTTTGGGTCTTAGGGTTAGAAAATAGGACTCACCGAAAGCCACCAGTGGCTTTCCAAGACTGAGAAGGAATTTGAACCTCAGTCTCAAGACCAATAAACCACGGTAGCTTCCATGGCTGTTTTCTGTGGTGCACAGAATGAGTCTACCATGTCACAAGATGAGTTCCCCCATCTACGAGGTTTCTCCTTCCAAGGCAAAGCCCTGAACTGCAAGCCTGTCTTTTGAAAACCTTGCAGCTTTTGAAGACTTTTCTCACAGTGATGTGAAAGAGGAGCAAAGCCCTTTCTTGCTCTTATGTGGAAATGAAATTTATGGAGGTTGACATTTCTGGTCCCCACCCAACCCTTCAGCTCCGAGGAGAAAGCGAGACATTCTTTTTCTCAATCAGGTCCAATCTAACAAGATGAGTTATTTATCGAGTCACAAGACGTGTGCTTAAACTACTTCCTTCTCCCTTCCAAAGCATCCTTTTAAAAAGATCACGCATTCTGTAAAAACTAAACGTATTGTCCTTGCAATTGCTTCCTTGCAATGGGAAACAGACATGCCTCTTTCCGCCTCCCCCTTCCAAATTTTCACACATATCCCTGAACAGTTTAGACAAAGCAGAGGACTAAATACTTTCTAAAGATGCCAGATCCTGAAGCTAAGCAGGGTCAGCTCTAGTTAGTACTTGAATGGGAGACTGCCAACAAATACCAGGTGCCGTAAGCTATATTTCAGAGGAAGAAACTGGCAAAACCACCTCTGAGTATTGCCTAAGAAAATCCTGAGAAATTCAGGGGGTCACCAAAAGCCAACAGGTGAATTGAAGGTACAAACACACACACCAAACATGAGAATAAGAAATATAGTTCTTTGCCCCAAAATATATCTGGCTTTAGCCCATTGGGTTAAAGCTAATGTAAAAGACGTGACTAAACCAGGGAGGGGAAAACACAATTTAGAATGTCCCGCTGAACAGTATTCATTTTTGTTTCTCCCTCATTCAACTCTTTTTTTCACATCTTTACAACCAGAATATAAAGAAATCTGAGAATTTTGGTAAATTTTTACTTTGAAACACTCTGAGAACTAAACAGCCAAAGTTGTTGGATTACACTTCCTAATAATCCGCTATTTAATTGCACATTATTGTCCTAGCAAACAATTAGCAAGCATGCTTGTTTGGGATTTTGTTTAAATTAAGTTTAAGTTAACTATTTTAAATCACTCTGTTAAAAAAAAATTAAATCAGAGGTGGGAATTGTGTGGCCTGCCAGACATTGTTGACTGTAACGCCCAGCCAAGGCTGCTAGGCATTGCAATTTGTCAACCTCTGGAGGGCAACATTCCCATCCCTTCCCTGAATGAATGATCTGAACTGTGACATGTTGGATCCATGCATCTTCCTGCCATCACATCCCAAAATCCCTTCCCCAAATGGTTGTAGTTGATGCCTCTCATGTCAATGGAGCAGTGAATCCACATCAGGTTTTAATCCTGGCTTGAAATTAGTTCTTTCCAAGGTCCTGAACCCTTCCACTCCAGGCACTGATTCAGGCTCTATGGGAGCTCTCCTAGGTACTGAACCTTATTCTTAAATAAGTCCAGCACTTTGGATAGCTCCATTAATACGAGACAAAACATGGACTGGATTCGCTTCCCTGCTGACATGGTAGCCACCAGTTGCCAGGGCATCTCCCAATCCTATCTTTCCCCGAAATGAAAGCAAAGCAATCTGAGTTTGCAAAGATGGTCGGAGCATGGGGAAATTGGTGATGGATGGCAGGCAGATGGGCAAGGCAAGGCCATGTTGGGAGCAGGAAGGATGGGGAGCCGGGGGTGGCGGTTGATTGGGTGGGTGGGCAGGCTTGCTTACTGGGAGACGTCGGCGAGGTGGTCCCTCCCTCGGAAGTTGTCGTGGTAGATTTGGTGTCGGGTGAGATTGCCAGGCGGGGCATGCCCGGGGGCGGCGGCGCCAACATCTGGGTGGAAAGGTAGTGCCCGGGTACCTTCACTTGACCACCTCCATTTAACTAGGGACACAATACAGAAAAAGACAGAGCAAGCCGTTAGCACTGCCCACGGGAGATGCCTGCCCACCCGGGGGAACCTCCCCGCTTCAAAAAAGAGGGACGGTGGGCGGGCTTCGCCAGGGACCGCGGGAACTGTGGCCAGCTCACCTGCCTCAGGTCATGGAGGTTCCGTGGCTCCCAGGCAGCCACCGAAGGGGGCCTTTGAGCGGTGGGGTTGACTTAAACCTGACCTATCATCCCCTCCCAGTTCTATCTTCTCAGCCCTGCCTAAAGTGACAGAGTTTGGCCATGGATATGAGACAAAGAGAATGGGGGGGATATATTTTGGACCACAATTCCTAGAATTCAGGAGTTGAAGACCAAAAGAAAAAAAAGGGGGAAATTCTAGTTGGGGCACACCATGTCCCCTTGGAACTAATTTCTGTTGCTGGTAACGTACGTCAGAAGAGTTGGTTTCATTAGGGATGTGATGTACTATTTTCACTTCTAAAGCTAGATTTGTGCTTCTGTTACAGACCACTAAATATGCTGAGCGGTGAGGAAAGGGGGTGGAAGGATGGAAGTGAATGAGATGCAAAAAAAAGAAATTACAAATGGAATGCCTTTTTCTAAATCGATGATGAGGCAGGATAGAAATCAAGAAGCAAAATTAAAAATTGCTCTGGATTTTAAAAAGAGTGTCACGACACAATCTTTTGCATATTGATTCGGAAGTTACGTCTCCTTTTTCAATGGGACTAAGTCCCAGGATAGGATGACTGAGAATTTTGGTCCCATTTACCAAATTTACCCAAATCTAGAGATTTCTTTATTCTTGGAACAGAAAGAAATTAAGGTTTTCCTCAGTATGAATGTGGGAGAAACCAAAACGTAAAGATCTGACCATCTAGGACCAGGGATTTAGAATGCTTTACTTTGAATAAATCCAGCTTTGTATCTCTGTGCATTTAGCAATCTTAGTGTTGAATTAGGGTTGCCAACTTTTTTTTCCTCAGAGGCTCCTCATCCTTAAGACCTACTACATGTAAGCGTGTACAATGCTGGAAAGAGCTCCACCTGCTGAATATGACAAGTGCCAACGGGGAGAATTTCATTGCTACTCATTTCTCTTTTTTAAAGAATTTACCAAACTACATAAAATATCTTCATATTTTAGGTAGAAGGAACTTGAGGCTTTGACAAGCACCAATGGAAAGAATTTCATTTCTATCCATTTTTTTAGAAAATAATTTACCAAACTATATAAATATCTTCATATTCGAGGTAGAAGAAACTTGAGGCTTAAGAGGGGGGAAACTGAATACAGGAGAATGCAAAAGTGGCAGGATTTCCTCATCCCGGCTCCTTTGGTATGTAGGATCAGAGCCTAAGTTTGTGGATATTTTGTTATAATTAAGCTTTCCCTGTTTTATAGTTTTAAACATGGGGTTTTTAATGACTTTTAATGACCGAGGCTGGAATTCAACGTGGGAGTTGTGTCTTTGTAAGTGGACTTACAGGTATGGGAAACAGAACTGAGCAATTTTGTAATGTCTATATTCATCTAGGGGCTGCTGTGATGTTATAACATACCGACATCCATTGCACAACCATGGAGTGACCGATGCGCCATGGCCCAAGGCACAATGGGCACCGATACTCATTGGGGAACTCCAGCAGAACAGGAGCACCTGTCATGCCCCAGTCCCAGGACTCATGTGCAAACACGGACAGGATCCTCCCAAAGAGCCACAACACACAGACATGAACAGGACAAGACTTACTGCAGCCCAGCGTAGTTGCGAAAAAGAGAACCCACAAAGCTCGGGGCACTTGTATAGGGAAGTCTCATTAATCAGGCCAACAGCTGGAGGAGGCCACTGGCCAAGAAATACCAGCGACAGGACTGGGAGAAGTCTGTTGCAGACAACTGCCTTTTCCAGTGGAAGCAATGCATTCTTCTTTTGATCCTTGGTTTGCGTTCCTGAAAAACCTTGACTCTTGGACTATGCTGCTAGATGCTCTCTTGAACTGACACCCTACGTAGTATCATCGCAGCTGAATATGGACATTGCAAAACTACTTGGTTCTATTCCTCATGGGAGGAAGTCTACTTATGTAGATGTAAGTCCCCTACTGAATTTCTAGACTGGCTATTTTGGAATGTCAAAGTTTAAGGAGAAACTTTGCGAATTTCGGGTATACCCCTAGCGTGTCATGCAGAAAGAATGCAGCCTGTACTGGGACACCTTCAGTCCTGTCTCCAGCCCAAAATTTCAGCAGCAGAGGGGGAAACTGCATTACCAATTATCAATTGCAAAGACTCAAAGAGCTAAACTAGCTTCCCAATTCAGAATATATGTGTAAGGGGAGGGAGGAGAAAGGAGAAACAGGATCATGTACCCTGCTCCCTCAGTTACCAATAGCCAGAACATCAGAAGTAGCCTTTGATGGTAACCCCCGCCAGGAAGGGGCAACCCCCGCTGAGGCGGAGAGGAGGAGAAGCAAGCCGTGCATCAAACGGACAAGCTGCGTTTGTGCATGTGGGAAGGGGGCTGGAGGTTTGGCCACATGGGGAGGCGGTCGATGCGTGGCCCGAGAGGAAACGCTGGGCATCAAAGCAGTCCAAAGACTCCCTGCCAGCTCTCTGCCTCCTCCTGTCCTGCTTTGCTTCTGTGTACAGTTTTATCCAGCCTCAACTCTGCTTTCAGGAGGGAAAGAGGGGGGAAGGTTGCAATTTCAACAAAATTGGCTTCGTGGGGCCAGTGGCTTCCCCAACTGAGTTCGAGTGAATCCACTCTGGGTTTTCCAAGGAGCTCTCTAGGGTGCTGAATCTTCCTAACAGGTTCGGCATGGAGGCTGTCGTACTTTGGATGCGTTGTGAGACACGAGGACTCATCAGAAAAGAAGATAATGCTTGGTAAAGTGGAAGACAGGATGTAGAGAGGAAGGTGGATAGATGCCATTTTGAAAGCCACCAGGTTTGCAAGATCATCTGTTGACGATCAGAGTTCTTTCCCAGAGTTGCCACAAGTCAAGACTGACTTGTAGCAACAAGGAACTTGGCTAGTTCCCTTAAAGGCCAGCATAAAACATATGGTGGATTCACCACTCTGCTGACATGGAAGCCATTGGCCACCTCCTCATTGCATTGGCCTAACTCTGCTACCACATCCTGCAGACTTTTAAATTTATGCTAAACCTCTTCTTCAAACCCATTTCCTGACTTTGCATCTAACAACCTGAGACACTTGAGCTATGCTTTATAGTTTAAAACAAAATAAAACCTTCACTTTTGAGAAAAGTTACCTTCCTTCCTGAACTGTCTTTTGCAGTTTAAAAGAAAAAGAGGGGAAAAGGCTGTACTCCTCATGAAGAAAAGGCAGCAGAAGTCCAGGAAGGATTGGGTTCAACAAGTGTCTGGAGGAGTCCAGTTAGGCCACCCTGCTGTTTTCCGTGTATCCCACCCCCTCTGAGAAGCTGGGCCATGACGGACGGGTCTCCCCCACCTGGACTCCCCGATGGACAAGGTGAGGAATCGGGAGCCCCACCCCTGGCACTTCCTTACCGGTCCCGGCTGTTGATTGGACGGGTCACAGGCCAACGAGACGAGGTCTTTCAAAGGGTCCTGCGGGTTCAGGTGAGGCGGGTACCTTATGGCTGTGTGCGGGAAGTAGGTGGAGGCCGTCTGGGGTAGGATCGAGGTGGTGGGAAAGTGCAGCGCGGAGGAGGGGTGGGGGCTTCGGGCGATACCTGCAGGGGGCGACAGAGAGACAGAGAGGAGACTGGGCGGCCTTCGTCGCCAGCACGCGTCCAGCCCCTCCTGCTCCCGGGCACCTCTGCAGAGAGACCACCGGCTCGGGGTGGGAGGGTCCCCTGCCCCCCCCCAGTGGTGGGCCCTTCCTCCATCCTCCTCCTGGGAATGTGAAGAGCAAAGAATAACGCCTGGCATGGGCCATCTCATCCTCTATCTTGGACCATCCTTGGCAAGCCCACTGGTCATTTGCAGAGTTCTGATTTGCCCCCAGTTCTGTATCAGTTTTGGAGCGTGATTCTGGGCTTTACCATGCAAGGTAGAAATCACAATTATCAAGACTCCATCCACCACTCCTTCCCCACCCGGCCGCTGTTCCTTCCCTGAGTCGGGTCCCATCTCTAAGCTATCTCATTATATATGTGGCTGCAGATACAAGTACAGGGGCCCTTCGTATCCACTAGGGTTTGGTTCCAGGACCCTCCGTGGATACCAACATTTGTGGATGCTCAAGTCCCATTATGTACAACGGTATTGCAAAATGGTGTCCCTTATATAAAAGGACAAAAGTCAAAGCTTGCTTTTGGGAATTTATTTTAATATTTTCAAGCCGTGGATGGTTGAATATGTGGGTACAGGATCTGCAAATATGGAGAAACTGTATCCCCAAATAATTTGGACTGTATTTCCCACCTCCTCAAAAAATCAAAATCCAAAACACTTCTGGTCCCAAGCATTTTGGATAAAGGACACTCAACCTGTATTCACTTACATTTTACAGAAAGTGATTCTGTTCCCCCAAATGTTAGAAAAACCATGACTTTTCTTTAATCAGGAAAGGGAGCAACTCCAAAGCTTAGAAAAGTTACTTCTCAATCTACAACTTTTGGAATCCCCCAGCTGGCTCATTTACCTGCATCCTGGCTGGAGGATTCTAAGAGCTGTTTTTCAGAAAGTAACTTTCCCAAGCGTTACAGAAAGACACAGCCTCACATGGGAGCATTTTCAAAGCCAATCCAGGTTGCTGGCCACACCGAGCGTTTTAAGACCGTGCTTTGTTTTCCTAAACCACCAAAATATTTGTGCACTTAAAATTTAACTCAGATTCAGAGCCTGAAAGAAACCAACTTTTTTCTTCTTCTTACAAACCAATAGCTAGACTGGTATGGCAAAATAACTGAGCTCCTTCCCACACCAGCCTTGCTCAACTCAATTTCCTCCTGTTGTGCTCAACTACAACTCCCATCATCCCCTACCAGTACAGCATGGGGAAAGTGACCATGAGCCACACCAGTTTGTTTTAATTCTACCTGTGTGTTTTTTTTAAAATAAAGCAGTTCGTTCTTAGCCCCCCGCGGCCTGACATTTTTCAATCACAAAGAGTGAAGACAGAGAGAAAGTAAGAAACGACAGACATAATGGAAATTATGTGTATATCCAGGTTTGTCCCATTTTTACAACTAAAATGACACACCTGCATGCCAGCAAACTGGGCTGCTGGTTCAACTAGCAACCCGGTCCTTCTTTGACACAATTTGGGGAGCTTGTCCTCTTTTTAAAATTTGTAGTTAAGCACTCTGCATGTGCCTCCATGCATATTTTAAATTTTAGACCATTTTTACCCCCATATTAGGTGCACATTATTGGAGAGACCGAGCTTGGGAAGTTTCTCCATGCTATCACAAGTGCTGGTCAGTCTGTACTGTGCATAGAGTCATATTTTTCTATCAAAAAAACATTTCTGTCCAAAATTAGACTCCAGAAAGACATAAGTTTACATGGGTTGGATCTTGGTGATGGTCTTTTGAAGGGAAATTTATGCTCTGAAAAATTATATCTGTCTTAATCCGGACAGATTCTTTCGGAAGATAGCGAATTATAGTCACCTTATGTATTACATGCGTGGGCTCTTAATAATGCATCGTGTCCCCCCCCACAATGAACACAACTCCCAAAATGTATACACCTTTTTCAAAATTTATACACACTTAACAGCTTATAATTCTGGATTTGGTTTTTTGCAATTCCCCCCCCCAAAAAAATGTATACACCCTTAACATCTTATAATTCGGGAATCTTTTCTTTTTGCAATATTTTTCAAAAGATGTGTACACCTGTAACATCTTATAATTCTGGATTTTTTCCAAAAAAATATATATAAACTCTTAACAGCTTATAATTCTTTGGCAAAATATTTTTTTTTCCCAAAAAAAATATGGATGTACCCATAACAGCTTACAGTTCTAGAATCTGTCTGTCTGTCTGTCTGTCTGTCTATCTATCCAGCCAGCCAGTCATCTATCCATCCATCCATCCATCCATCTATTTAGTTGCAATGACTCACAGTTAGAAAGACAGCACAGCAAGGGAGTGTCATGGAGCCTGAAAGGCTGCTTGTCTACTTGCAGGGAGTTCCAAAACCACAGCACTAGAAAATTAGAGAACCCACACTTATCCCACAGGGGACACTTGTAGTGAAACAGTCTCAGGAATCACCAACTTTCTCCTCCAACAGGGCTTCACCTAACCAAAGTTTAGAGAGCCTTTGTTCCCAGCCCTCCCCAGAGACGGTGGACATACCACTGTGTACAGCGATGACAGGACGGTGATGCTGGGTGAAACTGCTCAGCCGAGGCGAAGTGTCCTGCGGAGACGGGCTGTTGAAGGGAGACTTATCCATTTCTGTCTTTTTTACGGTCGGGGAGATGCCTGGGGAAGAGAGGGCTTGTTACCGTGCCGTCTAAGTACATAGTAAGCAGGCAACAGCATTCCCCTTCCCCTGTCCTATGTCTTCTTAGAAAAGCCCCTCCAACTATTTGGGACTGTTTAGGTTTACAGCAACTTTGACCCAAGGAGAAGAAAAAAATCCATCCATCACTTTATTTATAGACCCGTATTTGCTAGCATATAAGACACACCAGCATATAAGATGCACCCCATTTGGGGGGGGAGTGTGTCTTATACGCCAGCAAATACAGTAATCCCTCTTTCTTCCAGACTGGAACTCGAGGCGGATTACAAAATGGCACAAAATAACAATAAGGTTGACCCAGGTTGACTCAGCCTTCCATCCTTTCGCAGGTCGGTAAAATGAGTACCCAGCTTGTTGGGGGCATGTATAGAAAAATGTTTCGAAATACATGCTAAATTGTTCACCGCCTCGATCTATATGGAGAGGCGGGATACAAATAAATAAATAAAAAAAATAATGTTTTTGTTGTGCGCCTTCAAGTCCTTTTTGACTTACGGAGACCCTAAGGGCGAACCTAACATGGGGTTTTTCAGGGGGCTGAGAGTGTGTGATGCCCATTTTTTCCCCAGTCTGGGAGTCAAGGAGGGCTTACGAAAGTTAAAACAAACACAGATACAAAGCCCCGTCATACAAAAGTTAGAAAAGCTGTTTCATATGATTGACCAAAATTTCAAAAAAAAAAAAATTAAATCCCTAAAGACAGATAGAAAGATGTATATTTATAGGTAAAAATTAAGGGAACTACTAAAGATCTAATGTAGAGATATAGAAGACTGAGAATGTATAAGAGATAAGGAAGCATCCAAAACTTTTCAGGGAAAGAAGTGGGTAGAGAGTAAAGGACAGAGAGCTTGGATTTGTATTTTACGTTATCTGAGATGTAATAATTTCATAACTATTTGTGATGTTCTAAATTCTTGACTGTAATATGATCTGGTTTAAGGATTTTAAGTTTATGGACTCAGTAAAAATATTTCAGGGGGAAAAAATGGGCTGGAATTGACTACTATTGTTAGAGTCCAAGGGCCTTTCCGCACTACACTATTATAGTGCTGTTATTCCACTTTCAACATCCTATGGGATCCTGGGGTTTGCAGTTTAGGGAGGGGCACTGGGAATTCTCAGCCGGAGAGCTTTTGGGCCTCAAAGCCCAGCATTCCACAGGAGGTTGGAACTGGAATCATAGCACTATTAAGAGTGTAGTGCGGAAAGGCCCCTCGAGGAAGGAAAGAGAAAGGGAGAGTGAGGGAAGGAAGAGGGCTGGGGCACGGGGCTAGGAGAGTTAATCTTCTCTCACCACCACCCACCCCCTCCATTTATCTGGGCCAGTTGGTTTAGGCAGGGTTTAGCCCTTTCTCAGACGCTGATTTGGAAGGATTTGATAGAACATCCAGTACAAGGATTGCACTAAACCGCTTCTCACAAAGCATCTCGGCCACGTCTGCGCTTTGGGGAACAGCGGCCGGGTAGGGAAGGAGCAGGGGCAGTCCGGACTTTGCTTGTGAGACCCTCCCAGTTTCCAGGAAGATATTCCCAGATCTTCTATTGTAATGCTGAAATTCGGCAATATGCTGCTGACTTCAGAGGTGGGGGCTGCAAGAATGGCCTTCAGTGTTTCGTGCATGCTCCCCACCAACACACGGCAAACAATATTCCGTCAGCCTTCCACCTTTGCGGGTTTCACTTTTGCAGATTTGATTATTCACAGATTATTTGCTGTCAGCTCTGCTGTGCTGAGACTAAGAAACTGAGAACGGTGCTTGTAAGTCCCTCTTAAAAATGGTGTGGGGTAGCAGTGGAGGCGACCATAAGCCCCCCTACAGCCCCCCACCTCTGCCTTGGGAAGGAACCCTGATACCTCAAAGGAATCTGCAGGGGGGTTGAATATGGTGATCATACTTTTTTGTGTGTGTTAAAAATGGTTTGGGAGTTATTCATGGTTTTTCCACTTTCACGGGGGTCCTGTGCCCCCCTAACCCTAGCGAACGTGGAGAGATGGCTATATATGTGGTAACAACCAACCAGAGAAAGATATGGTGAAGTGTGGGTCTTTCAGGATGGGGTTTCCTCACTGGGCTTCAGTCCAACACACCCCAAAAGTATCAGTTTTCAGAAGCCCAAACATAATTACACACATACACACAAAGAGAGCTTGTGCGACTCCCAAAATGTACACCCTCAGTAGTGTATAACTCCAACTTTTTTTTTCTTTTGCAATTTCTTTTTCTAAAAACTGTATACACCTTTAATAGGATTAAAGCTCTATATGGCTTAAGTCTGGACTATTTGAAAGACCGAATCTCTGAGGACACGGGAGACAGGGCCTTCTCCGTGGCTGCTGCCAACCTCTGGAACTCCCTTCTGCAGGAGACTCCCCGCTCTCCCTTCACCAGCAGACAAAAGACATTTCAAGCAGGCTTTTAATGTGTAAGTAGAGGAGCTTTTATTTATTTATTAAGCCATCTAAAAAAAAATGTAACTTTGATCATTTTATATGTTTTTCTAATGTTTTTAAATAGTTTTAAATGTTTTTAAACTTTTTGGAAGCCACCCTGGAAGAAAAGGCGGCATATAAACATAATAAATAAATAATAAAGATTGAAATAGTGGGAAAACATCACGAAGTTACAAGGCAAATTTTAAGTGAGGTTTGCACTTTGTGCTCCGGCAACGCGAGCAGGGATGACAATTTGAACATAAAATTGCAATTGGAGATGGAGTTCATAACTCTGATTTATATGGTTATTGCAACATTTAGTCCTCGATATAAATGCATTTACTTAGGCTTTAAATAATCACCATAGCTACTAATAACTGTTAAAGGATTTATACATTTTTGGGACACACACCATTTGCAGGTAGTGATGAAAGCATCCAAGCAGCTGAGGGTTGTGTGCTGTGCAAGAAAGAACCAATTCTGTTTGAAAAACCCAACTTACGGCCAAGCCGCTCAGCTTCGGGAAGACTAGAGTCCCCAAACCCATCCCCTTGCTTACCCCCTTCCATGTCTTCTGTCCAGTTGCGGCTGCTACTTGTAGGGGAGCTCGGCGATGCATAGTATTCACCTCCTGGGCTGGCATCCAGGTCGTCCTCCATGGAACCCGACTTGTGCCGTTTACTCCTTAGAGGGGGGAAAAATGGAAAGTGTGGTCAGTGGTTAGCAAAACAGGCACTCCCTCCACCAGAAGAGGGTTGGAAGAAGCTGCAGACCAGCAAAAAGTTGTGTCTGTATTCTGTTGTTTTTCTCTTCCCTTCCCATCCTTCTTTCTTTTTGTGTTGTATCTTTTTTTCAGATTGCAATCTTGGGAACACACACTATCTTATTTTCCTCTTCCCTCCCCATCCTTTTTTCCTTTTGTGTTGTGCCTTTTTTTTTTTTTTTTTTTTGAAGCTCAAGAACACAGACTATCTTTCCTTTAAGAATAAGGTCATATAAAGCTTCTCCGAGATGTTTCCAGCCGTAGAGCAGAGGATAAAATGGTATAACTTGGAAAACATTGCTGTTGGGTGCCTTCAAGTCATTTCTCACTTAACGGTGACCCTAAGGAGAACCTATCACAAGGTTTTCTTGGTACAATTTGTTCACAGAGGATTTGCCTTTCTCTGAGGCTGAGAGAGGATGGGTTGTCCAAGATCATCCAGTGCGTTTCCACGGTTGAGCAGGGATTCGAACTCAGCTCTCCAGAGTGGTAATCCAGTGCTGAAATCACTGCACCACACTGGTTCTCTGGACAGACATACAAATACAGTGGTCTGCTAAGGTTTGATTTCAGGATACCCCCCCATACCAAAATTTGTGGATGTTCAGGTCCCATTATATACAATGATGTAATAAAATGGCCTCCCTTCTATGAAATGGTAAAATCAAAGTTTTAAAAAATATTTTCAGGTGGTTGAATCCGTGAATACAGAATCTGCAGACGTCGAGGGCTACTGTAAATAAAAATCTACATTTTCCTATCTGGACACCCCATGGAGTAACTTCAGCTGTGGAGGAAAACTTATCACAGGAAAACTTATCACAGTTACCACTGAGCCTTCTGAGATGAGGTTTGACAACAGTTTTGATGCAGCAGACTATAAAATAGCATCTATACATGCTCAGGGGCACTCTGGACTCCGGAAATCCCTGGGCTAAAATCCTGGATTCTTGAAGAATGACTTCTGGAGCATTACCCCAGCAGGAACTGAGACACACACACCCCAAATAAATGCTCAGCTGAATCTTCAATGGGGAAAAGCTGCCACACCTCTGTGCCAAGTTTGGGCTCACCCGCTGGAGGAAGTGCTGGGAAGCGTCCGCCTCATCCCCGTACTCGAGGGGTTCAGGTCGTAAGCCAGGTGCCCCTGCAACTCCCCTAAGGAGAAATTTGGCCCTGTCCCTGTCACCACCGGCGCTGCAGCAAAGAAAGAAGGAAAAAAGAGACATCAGAAGCCGTTGAGCTTGCAAAGCAAGAGGAATTCGATTGTTGAGCGAGTTGGAGGTAACTAGTTCCAAATCACTAGTTATGTAGAATGAATTCCATAATCATAATAATAACGATATCAACATTTATTTATCTACTGCATTTATATGCCAGCTTTCTCCTACAGTAGGACCCAAGGTGGCAAAGGAGAAGGAGAATAAACTCCACGTGCTTGTAGATGGAATGAATTTTTATTCTTTAAAAATCCCAACGTGTTTCAGCCTCTTTTTATATTTTTGGCCTTCTTCAGGGGCATAAATCCAACAGAAATTTCCAGAGTTGTTACATACCAGTCCAGTTCCCAAGGAGAGTGCAGTAGCAACTCCAGAAATTTCTGTTGGATGTGTTCCCCTGAAAAAAGGCTGAGACTGAACCACATAGAGCTTTATAAAGAATAAAATTCATTCCATTTCCAAGCACGGGGAATTTATTCTGCTTTCCTGATTCAAACACAAGCTTTCCAGTTTTTGTTTAGCTTTTAATAGTCAATTAAAAAGAAAACATTTGCAATAAAAAATAAATAAAATCAACCATGATAGAAAGCAATATAAAATAAAAAAACAATAAAATTTAAAAAATTAAAAATAATAAAAGTTAAACCAATAGTTAAAAGGATAAAAACAAAAATCTCTCCACTGAAAGTCTACTTAAACAAAAAGGTCTTTGCCTGCCAATGAAAGGAAAGCAGGCAAACACCTCCCATGGAAGGGACTTCCAGAGAGGTGGAACAGCCACTGAGAAGGCCCTGTTTCCCATGTCCTCGTCAAGAGAGCCTGGGATGGGAGGAAGACTGAGAGAAGATAGAAGATGGAGCAAGCCTGTTTTCTGCTGCTCCAGAGACGAGGACATGGAGCAATGGCTTCAAACTTCAGGAAAAGAGATTCCACCTAAACATTAGGAAGAACTTCCTAAGGGTAAGAGAGTGGAATACACTGCCTGGGGTGGGTGGCGGTGTCTCCTTCTTTGGAGGTTTTTAGATGGAATCTCCTTTCTCGTTATTTGAAGCCTTCCTATTTCTGCATCATGAAACCATCCACCTAACCCTGCAGGATATACATGCCGGTCTCAACAGAAGCAAGAAGAAGACAGAAAGAAACGACGAGGGTCTACTCACTCCGAGAAACTTGGATGAGCTCTGTGACACTGAACACCCCCGACGTGACAAAATTCTCCTGGAAATCTGTCGCATCTGCAAAGAAAATGTTTGCACGCGGTCAAAAGCTGACACCAAAATCACCTTTTTCCTGAATGTTTCAATGCTGTGGATGTTCGGGAGGTAATTCTCCAGTAATTTTCTGCTCAAAGAAAGCAATGATATTCCTCCTTCAAAGCATTAACTGAGGATTGCCCCTGCTTTCTCTCTAGATAGTTACTGGTACTCAAATGTTCCCAATCCTTTCTAAACCTAGTTAAAGATTTATCTTTTAATAACAGTGTCAGTTTAGCCATTTGCATCCAAGGCATATTTTTTTTAAAGAAAAATTGGAGAGTCTGGGGGCTTTGGGGGCTACAACCGGGGGCCTTTCAGGCCATATAAAGCCTACTGCCAATACATTTATTACCATTGCTTTATGCAAAACCACACATAATTTTTCCATATTAACTCCATTCCTTGCTCACCCGTCCCTTGCTCACCCATCCCTTGCTCACCCAGCATGATCTCCCCGTCCCTTGCTCACCCATCCCTTGCTCACCCGTCTCTTGCTCACCCAGCATGATCTCCCCATCCCTTGCTCACCCGTCCCTTGCTCACCCAGCATGATCTCCCCGTCCCTTGCTCACCCGTCCCTTGCCCACCCGTCCCTTGCTCACCCAGCATGATCTCCCCATCCCTTGCTCACCCGTCCCTTGCTCAGCCAGCATGATCTCCCCATCCCTTGCTCACCCGTCCCTTGCTCACCCAGCATGATGATAGGTTTGCTGTCCTCCTGGTCGGAACCGATCCCCGTCCTCGGACTGCTGCTTTGATCTGAATCTGAAACAAAGCAAGCATACAATTTTAAAACTACATACAATTTTGGCTTTTGCGACACATTTTGTTTCTTTTCTTTCAGAATTCTTCTGTGCTACAACTACAACCCTAGTACCGGTGGGCCATTTTTATGAGCCATCGAAGAGCACATAGACTGCCCCCTCCCAAAAAAAAATAGGTTGTTGATGGATAATAACCTCTTAAATTTTTCTAAACTCAAAATGCTTGACCTATTCATTTTCTGTCTGCAATGTTTCAGAGTTTGCAATAGCATTTAATGAGATGTATCCCAACCTCCACTGAGAAGCAGCTGCATTTAGACACAAGTTGGTATAATGTATGTTAGGCCATTTCTGCACTACACTGTTATAGTGCTATTATTCTACTTTCAACATCCTGTGGAATTCTGGGGTTTGTAGTTTCCTGGGGCCAAAGATGCCCCTCCCAAAACTGCAATTCCCAGGATTCCATAGGATGTTGAAAGTGGAATAATAGCAATATAAGAGTGTAGTGCGGAAATGGAAATAGTTAGTTAGCTAAAATTAGTTAAAATAATTACTATCCATGCCTTCAAGTTGCCTGTCATTTTATGGCGAGCCCATGAATTTCATAGGGTTTTCTTAGGACAGGAAGATTCAGAGGTAATTTTGCCAGTTCCTTGCTCTAAGATATAGCCTACAGCACCCAGTATTCATTGGTGGTCTCCCATCCAACTACCAACCAGGGCTGAACTTGCTTAGCTTCCAAGATCAGCTGGGTTCAGGTGCCTTTAGGTATTTAGGCCATTGGGTATTTAGGCCAACTTATGGTGGTCCTATTAATATTTCATAGGGTTTTCTCATCCAAAGAATACTCCAAGGTGGTTTGGCCAGTTCCTTCCTCTGAAATACAAGCTTCAGACCTGATATTTATTGATGGACTCCCATCCAAGTACTAACCACAGCTGACCCTCCTTAGCTTCCAAGATCAGCCGAGATCTGGTGCCTTTAGGAGAGTTAATGAATTAAAAAATGTCCCTTATAGCACCACCAAAGATGCCTCCTCCTAAGTGGGGGCCCATTCAAAGTACACCACCGTAGTGCTCCATTCCACTTTAGCTGCCATGGCAACGCCCTTCGGAATTCTGGGATTTGCAGTGTAGGAAAGGGCATTTGCAATTCTGAACCAGAAAACTCTGGAGCCTCACCAAACTACAGATCCCAGGTCTCAGAAATTTCACCTGGAAAGCCTATTTACATCTCAAATGTAACAAAATGTTGCAAATTTTGGAAATGTGAAAATAAATAAATAAATATGGCCATCCCCAGCCATCCCAAGCTATCTTTTTGGACCTTTCCTCACAGAGGGAAGAATTAGTCGTAGGAGTGGTAGCGCCTGACTATAGGAGTAGGCCCCGTTGCTGTGGCAACGGGTGCAAAACAGGTGCTTTGCATCATGCCGTTTTTGCAGCATCGGCCCCCCTTCGGAACCAAAATCGCATGACTTCTGGAAGGTTCAAAGCAAAACCATCCCTAGCTATGATTTCTGGCCATTCCTCATGTAGGTAGCCCTAATTATTTTTATTATTACTATTAGTAGTAGTAGTGGTGGTAGTGCTTGACCATATGATTAGGCCCCATGACAGGTTTCTATGGCAACAGTTGAGCGAATGCTAATCGATATTCTATGAAATACCCCCTTTTTTCTTTTTTTTTTAAATTTTTGCCGTATTAGATACACCTTTGTGCCGAATTTATGACCAAATTTCACAACTTCTAGACACTTCAAACCATGGAATCCTCAGCCATCCCTAGCTAGGGCTTCTGGCCTTTCCTCATGAAGGGAACAATTATGATTATATATTATATAGTAGTAGTAGCAGGAGTTGTAGTATGAACCTACAACTACCTATAATGGGTGTTCCCTGCAATGCCATTTTTCCAATATTGGCTGCCCCTTCGCAACACATTTATGAGAGAATTTCATGACTTCTGGAAACTGCAAAACAAAACCGGACCAGGTCGTGGACTCCGCAGCTATCCCTAGCGAGGGCTTCTGGCCTTTCCTCATGGGGGTAACAACTACTACTACTAAATAATAATAATAATAATAATAATAATAATAATAATAATAATAATAATAATAATAATAAATTAATAGTAGTAGTGAAAATTTCATGACTTCTGGAAACTTCAGAACAAAAGCAGATCAGTTGCAAAATCCTCAGCCATCCCTAATTATTATTTCTGCCCCTTCCTCATGGAGGTAATAATTAGTAGTAATGGTAGGAGTAGGAGTAGTGCTTGGCCATAGGGCTAGGCCGCACCAGGGGTTGCTATGGCAACAGTCGAGGGCATGCCAAGGGGTGCTCCATGCAATACCGTTTTTGCCGTAATGGCCGCCCCTTCGTGCCAAATGTATGACAAAATTTCACGACTGCTGGAAGCTTCGAAACAAAACCAGACCAAGCCATGGAATCCTCAGCTGTCCCTTGTGAGGGCTCCTGGCCTTTCCTCGCGGAGATAACAATTATTATTACTACTAGTAGTAGTAGTGCATGACTGTACAACTAGGCCCCACGATGGGTTGCTACGGCAACAGTCAGAATGCTGACAGGCATTCCATGTAATACCACTTTTGCAATATTGGCTGTCCCTTCAAGCCAAATGTATGACAAATTTTCAGGACCTCTGGAAACTTCCAAACAAAACCAAGCCAGACAATGAAATGCTCAACCATCCCTAGCTTTGGCTTTTGGCCTTTCCTCATGGAGGGAATTACTATTATTATTATTATTATTGGCACCATTTTTGCAGTAACGGCCGCCCCGTCACCACCAATTTATGACAAAATTTCATGACTTCTGGAAACTTCACAACAAAACTAGACCGTGAAGTCCTCAGCCATCCCTAGCAAGGACTTCTGGCCTTTCCCCATGGAGGTAATAATCATTATTATTAGCAATAGTAGTAGTAGTAGTAGTAGTGGTGGTGCCTGACCATACAAGTAGGCCCCGCAACGGGTTGCTACGGCAACAGTCAAACGAACGCTAAGGTGTGCTCCATGCAATACCATTTTTGCAACACTGGCCGGCCCTTTGTGCAAAATTTTGGACAAAATTGCATGACTTCTCGAAAGTGCAAAAGAAAACCAGACTGTGAAGTCCTCAGCCATCCCTTAGCTATGACTTTTGGCTCTCCTCATGGAGGGACCCATGAGTAGTAGTAATAGTAATGCGTGACTATACAGCCAGGCCCCACCAAGGGTTGATATGGCACCAGCCTGGCGGATACTAATGGATGCTCCATGAAGTATCTTTCTTGCACCAGTGGCCCTCTCTTGACAACACTTTGGTTGCCTGCATGGTGGTTAATGGGCCACCATTGCCACAAATGTAGTAATTTGGCCGGTCCTTTTTCTAAGGAGACGTAGTGCCCAACCTCTAAATATTGTTGGGGCCCTTCAACAGGGGTGGAGCAGCTCTGGGGGCCAACCTGTGGCCCTTGGAACCCTCCGGGGACTGCAGGGACTCCCAAAAATACCAGAAAACACAACCCTAGAACAGGCGAGACATCCATTTCTGGTTTGGACACCTGTGTGTTTAAAAATGTTGACTGGCACCATAGAAAGAATATTCTCCATTATGTCTTTCCAGGTCAAAAAACAATGGCAAAACAACCACATTTTGCACTCAGTTTACAGACCCCCTCTATTGGAATCATGAATGACCGCAATTAAGAATCTCTGTTCTACTTAACAGTTTCGTGGAATCACAGAGTTGGAAGAGACCCCAGTGGCTGTCCAGTCCAAGCTCTTGCCATGCAGGAATACACCATTGCAAGAAGGTGAAAGAGATTAAGAGGCGGCATGAGAGCTACGTTTCAATATTTGAGGGGATGTCATAGGGAGGATGGAACAAGCCTGTTTTCTGCTGCTCCAGAGACTAGGACACAGAGCAATGGCTTCAAATGTCACGAAAAGAGATGGTAAGAGCAGTTCAACAGTGGAATGCACTGCTGCCTGGGAATGTGGTGGAATCTCCTTTGGAGGTTTTTAAAGAGAGGCTGGATGGCCATCTGTTGGGAATGCTTTGCTGGTGCATTCCTACATGGCAGAATGGGGTTGGACTCAACGGCCCTTGGGGTCTCTTCCAGCTCTATGAGACTATGAAGTTCTCCTTTCTTATCATTTTGAGAGTGGGGAGATAGGCATTAGGATGTGAACTGATGCTCCTGAATGTCCAGAACTTTGACGGTGTCTTCCTGCATGACAGAATAGGGTTGGACTGGATGGCTTTTAGGGTCTCTTCTAACTCTACAATTCTATATGTTCTATATATAGAATTCTATATATTCCATATATATATATATATATATATATATATATATAGTATATATAGTATATATATTCATAGACCCCTCGGAGAGGTTTTTGTAAGCTGCAGTGACAAATGAATGAAATTTGTAGCAAGCTGCTAAAATTTGTAGCACTGACTAAGAGGGAAGGAGGAACTAAATAAATGCATAGAGTCTCCTCCTGACCCAGAAGAGTTTTTTCGAGCTGCAGCAACAAATCAGTGTAGCCTTGTAAACTGAAGCTTTGTGTCCAGCCCTTTCCTCTTGCCCAGAGCCGAGCCCAGGAAAACCGGAAGACCTGTACCCTGATCTCCCTCTTGGAGGTGACCCACGAAAACCAGAACCTCGGCACCAGGCCTGAATCTGGTGACCCTGGCTGGGTCTCTCCACTCTTCCAGGAAAGAACCCCGGGGCCTTTGCAGAGAAACTGTGCAAAAGGAAAGTCCACTGCAGTTCTTTTCCTCCTCTCTGTCTCCCTCCCTCCTACTGTTCTCTTCCTCATCAGGAACACAACTCACGCCTCGCCCGGGCTGCAGCCCAGAACGCCTCGTTCTCCGCTTTCCATCTTATCTAAAAATAATCAGGCTCTTTGGGCAGGCGGTGCAGACGCTGAGCTCAGCATTATAGGTTCCTACTGGCATCCGGGATTAGCCAACCTCCCCCTCTCGCCAGCCAGTCTCTACAATTTCTATACACACACTCACACACACACACACCTCTCTCTCTCTCCTGCAGCAGCAGCAGCCCTTGGCTGGAATCCACACGTCCCTGGGTATCCTTGATGTGGGAACATTTTTAATAATCTCTTTCTAAAACTGTACTCTGTGCATAAATGTGTGTGTGTGTGTGTGTGTACAGGGGAAATGTGCTAATGCAGAGTTGGGGAAAGTGGACCCCACTTTTGAAGTCACTAAAGCCCTGCGACGGTTCTCCTAAACCCTCTTTTTATTTAAAAGAAAATCACAACATCCTAGAGTTGGAAGAGATCAGTGGGTTTCCATGGCTGAGCGGGAATCGAACCCTGCTCTCCGGGGTCGTACTCCAGTGCTCAAACCACTATACTACGGAATGTAGCTACAGTTATGAAAGGTAGACCATAATGTAAAAATCTCAGCTGTTGTTTCTTCCATGAGATTTCAGCCACAGAAACCAAGTTTATTTTTTTCAGAAATGGCTTCGTTTCACAAGACGTCTTGAAATTCTGAAAAATTCTCAAACCATGCATAAATGTTCCTCTGTGGTTAACAAAAATATAAACTTTTCGTTGAATATATAGGAACACAGATGCATTGTTTGAGAATTTTTCAGAAAAAAATGTGTGCGTGTGCGTGTGTGTGTATTAATATATATGTATATATATATATATACATATATATATCAATATATCAATATATATACATATATATGAATATATATATATATGTACACACACATGTAGACAGATATGAAGATATCTATATATATACATATATATGAATATATATATATATATGTACACACACATGTAGACAGATATGAAGACATATATATATAATTAAAGAAAGGGAGAAAAGACAAACAAAGAAAAAATATCAGTGTTCTTCACACCCTGCATTGAGCCATATCGTTTTCATCATAAACAAATGACTAAACATCTATAACAAAAATTCACTGTATTTTCTACCATATCCATTAAAATACTAAACTTTTAAACTTACTTCTCTTCTTGTTGGTACTTGATCAATATCAGTCTTCATTGACTAAGCACTTCCACCATCAAGAACATATTTTCACAATTGTTCCTGAGTTTAACGAAAATGTCTTAACTTATCCTTCTCTGGTTTAATGGTTAAATCAGAGTGTTAGATCTGTTACTATGGTTCAGGCCTATTTGGTGATAGCACTAGATATCTCTTTTTATATCAAAATCATTCGGGCTTCCTCTGCCACCCCGCTCCATGTGTTTGCGAGGCCTCCGGACAAGCACGTACACAGGCGCGGCTGGTAAGTGTTGGACATTCCGTTCTTCACCTAGGCGGGCAGAATAAAGCCACTCCATTGCTTCATTTTAATGTTTTAATTTATTTATATATTTCTGTAATGCCGCCTCAATCCACTGGGAGAGGCGGGATAAAAATAAATTTTATTATTATTATTATTATTATTATTATTATTATTATTATTATTATTATTATTATTCAGGGACCTCTCGTGCAGACACCTCTTGCCTAAGCGTGACTCTAAACAAAGACGGCCGGCCTCGAGCCGAAAGTCTGACAATGCCAAGCCCTTTGCATATTGGCTATACTATTGTTAAACCTGCGTTAAGCCCATCATGTTGAACTCGACCTTTCCCAAAGCTTTGTCCCGCTTCAAACTCGCATTGTTCCCACCGAGTATGGCATGGCCTGTAGGCACAATTCACCCTATAAAAACTCCCCGATTCCGAGACCACCTCGGATCGCTCTCCGCTCAGATCGCTCCTGAGTTCCATCCAGCCTTGCTGCCGTTTTGTCCAGAGAGCTCCCCTCGGCCTCCACGCTGAGTTTCTTCCCAACCAACTTCAGTTTCTCCAGGACTACGAGAAAAGGTGTCGTATCACCCATTTCCCCCGAAAACTCTTATTTCTAATTCCTAGTTAGCGGTGTGTTTGTGGTGTCTTTTCTGTTGTTCATCCTTTAATAAAGATATCATTTTTGCTATTTTAAAACTGTCTGACTGCTTGACTGACCTGACCCCGTAGACATTGGGTTACAAGATCCCTGCTAAGTTACCCTGCCTCTTGCTAGCTTAAGAGAGTGCTCCAGTTAATTCCCCCAGCTTTGTGTTTGTGTTTGGTTATTTGGGCGCCCCTCTCGGGACCCCCAGAGAACAGGGTAACAGATCACTATAGCTTCAAAAAATTAACAAAAAGTACACGAGAGTGGTCAGTTTACCACCCCTCATTCGGACTCATTCAAGCTGTTGAGGAAGTGGTATTTACTAATCATTCCTATTCTTTCTGAATTTCTGATTCTGCTCTTTATGTATGTTTTTAAAAAGTTTCAAGGTAGACAGACATTTTACACCTAGGATGTTGCCTTTGAGAAGGTCGGAGCATTAGCTTGTCTCAGTATTGTCCACACTAGATAGCAGTAGCTTCCCAATTTTTTTTCCAGTTGGGTTTTTACCAGCCCTACCAGCAGAATCCAAAGATTGAACAGGAGATCTTCAGCATCTAAAAGAGATGCTCTGCTGCTGAGCTGCAGCCCTTTACTGTATGCCTGTGTTATGCATCTTGACTCTTGCTCTTTTCCAGTTAACAGAGATTTGCAAATCTCTAGAAATCTAACCTTGGAGCACACTGCGGACGATTCACCTCGACTGGGATGTATACCAAAGCCTGCCCCTGACCGCAAAGATGTCTGAGGACGGCTGCTTCCCCACACCACCAAAAGGTCAGTGGGACTGAATTGCATTGCATTTGTTTATTTACGGTCATAGACCAAACAAAAGTACATTAAAAAGTTATAAAACACCAGCTAAAATTCATATATCATACATACATATATTAAGTGTGCTGCATTTGCATCAAAAACCCAAATATAAAAATTAAGATTGGTAAGGTTTCAGGTGTAATTCTTCTGGTTTAAATATATCTCGAGGATTTAAGATTCCTAAACTACTGTGTAACTATAAACTAAACTACTGTATAACTATAAACTATGAACTAAAATTCCTAAACTACTGTAATATATGGGTAATAATGGCAGGGGCACACAACCTAGCCATTTTCTCTATAATTTGTATATCTGAATCTGCAAGCAAGAGAAAAAGGTAAAATCTTAGGAGGTCTGGAGGACTGTGTATTTTATATGAAACACAATTAGTTCACCTGCAGACAACAACTGTTGACAGGATACTACTCTGCTCTGCTTTGGTCAGACGCCACCTGGAGTCTTGTGTCCAGTGCTGGGCACCACAGCTCAGGAAAGATACAGAGAAGCTGGAAGGTATCCAGAGGAGGGAGAACAAAATGGTAGAAGGCCTGGAAACCATGAAGCCCTCTGAGGAGCAGCTGAGAGAGCGGGATATGTTAAACGTGGAGAAGAGAAGGTTAGGAAGGGACATTTTTGTTGAAATATTTTGAAGGGATGTCATATGGAGGATGGAGCAAGCCTGTTTTCTGCGGCTTCAGAGACTAGGATACAATGGAACAATGGATTCAAACTTTAGGAGAAGAGATTCCATCTAAACATGAGGAAGAACTTCCTGGAGAGCAATTCAACAGTGGAATATGCTGCCTGGGAGTGTGGTGGAATCTCCTTCTTTGGAGGTTTTTAAAAAGAGGCTAGGTGGCCATCAGTCGGGAATGCTTTGATGGGGTCTTCCTGCATGGCAAAATGGGGCTGGACTGGATGGTCCTTGCAGTCTCCTCCAACTCTACAATTCTACAAGTCCACCTGGCTAATCGGTGCTTGGGTCATTGCCGGTGGGAATCTTGAAGCTACACACTAAGAAAGAGACTCCCCTTCCCTCAGCAGTTTCTCCAAACTCTGCCATAAAATCTGGCCTGCTGTTTCTCTCCGTCACGGCCCACGCTCAGCCTCAGAGGCTGGGTAGGAGCCAAGTCCTTTCTTGCCAAATATTTTTCTCCAATCATCTTCCCTCTCCCTCTCCCTGTCTCTCTTTCTTTTGCCCACCCCGCACACTCCTGCCTCTCTCGGGCACGTCTCCCTATGCCACCATTGCCCTCCCCTTCCTCCTGCCAGCCTTTGGCATTCCATTCTACGGCTTCTGCCCGGTGGTCATGATCCGTCATGCCTCTGGTGAGAAGAATCGGGATGTCGGGAGGAGGGTCCAAGCCACCACATCAAAACACAAATGCTCCAAGTTTGACCAGGCAGCACAGCGTGGTATTGTCACATTGCACCATTCACATGCTGCCCCCCCCCAAAAAAATTGCTTTCGGAAATGGAAATGACTTTTTTTTTCTTTTTTAAAGAAAATATTGCATGCTTTTGGGGAAAACTTCTTGGCAAAACCTCTCCAGAAAATTGGGCGTTAGCTGTGGAGGTAATCGACTTGAAGGACGGGAGAGGAACCAAAAGACGAGGAGCCCCGGAATGCCTGGGGAACATTTTGGAGACCAGACCCCTTGGGGTTAACATCACTGAGTAGGGGGGCGCGGCCATTTTGTGTGTGTTTTTTCTCTCTACATCCAACCCCCCCCCCATTTCAGTGCTTGCCAGCAATACTCCCCCGTGCGGCCATTTTGTACCGAGTTTGGAACTCCGGCGAGAGGAGCAACCAAATGGATCCTGGAGGAGGAAGAGGAAAAACTTCCAATTTTGTTCTCTGGCCTTTGTCGAGACACAAAGCACCCAAACTTGGCTTGAGATAAAATAACAATGGACGTCTTCTGGCCAACGTTGGGAAACCGTGTCCCGTCCAACTCCCCTACCCTGCTCACAAACTCAGTTCTTGATTCATTTAAAAAAGGAGAGGGTCTGGATAGCATCCAATACCCCCCCCAAAAATGAGTTTGGAGATAGCGAAGCAATGGTATACATTCTTCCCCATGCATAAGTTTTATCTTCGAATGGTTTTATTTTCATTTAAGGCAAGAAAAAAAGGGAGAAATGCGGGCTTTGTGGCAGAACGCAGGAGAAGAGGAAAAGAACGTGGAGTTCCTGGGCTGTTTACTTTGGACGTAGAATTTTGGCTCACGCTTTCTTCCTTTAAAATATAAAGAAATAAATAAATTCTCTCCAGGCCCCCAAATTTCCCTGGCTGTTCCTCCCTCATCTTGCCACCACCACACACACACACACACACACACAAAACCATTCGCTGGCCGCCATTTTGAAGAAAGAAAAGCTCATTTCGCTGCTAGGTGTCTGCTTTTGCTGTTGCTCACTGTCTGTTCAAAAAGTTTTTGGTTGTGTTTTATTTTTTTTTCTTTCTCCTTTCATCTCTTGGCAGACATTTTTCTTTTTTAAAAGAAAAAAAGTGTCACGAATTCCTCCGCCAGCTGTCCCGGAGAACAGCAGCACTCCAGCCAAGAAGAAGTGCCAGGGCTGAGAGAGGGCAGGGATGGCGTTTTCTCTCCCTCCCTCTTTCTTATTTTTAAATCTAGGAACAAAAGCCATGATATCTCTGGCAAAGAGCCTCCCAGAAGCCTTTCCAAAAAGGGGAGCGTAAAAGCTATTTGAGCGCCGGGTGAAACGGAAAAGATGGAGAGGAAAGGAATCACAAAAAAACACAAGAGCGGAGGGGAAACAGGGGGAATTTCACAATTGCACGATACACAGACTCACACATGCACACTCTTTCACTACTCCTGCTCACAGACCGGGACTCCTTCTTGCCTTCCTTTTCTTGGGGAAAAATAATATTTTGCCTTGTCTTTATAAAACACCCCCGGCTTTTCTGGAAGTTATTAGTAATAGGAGAGGTGCCAAACTATGCAACCCAAGGGACTGGGTGGTGTCTTGTGGTTGGCAAAAAAGGAGAGATCCCAGAATCCATGGTTCCTGACTTAAGAGGTTAGAAAAGGCAGTTGTTCATAGTGGTTAGAGCAAACATGGGGGACCTAGATGCTGGAACCGAAAGAGGTGTTCTAGAGTATCAGTTCAGACCAGAATGCCATCTTTCAGTGGCTTTCTTAGCTTATGCATGGGTTCTTTCTTTTCCCCCACCTTTCCAAGATAGGTATCTGTCTCCCAAGGGTGTTGGTTTTGGCAGGAGAGCTAAAATATGGCGGTTGTTTTGGCTCCATCCTTTTGGCCCCACCCACCACCGGAATGCAGGCTGCGGGAGCTTCTCTGCAACTGAATCGAGTCCTTGGGCTTGAAGAGCTCCGCTCCCCATAGAACCATAGAGTTGGAAGGGCCATGTAGTCGAAGACACAACTAAAGCACTCAAGTCCTCCCTCCGAGGACGTTTGTTCCACTATCAAACAACTCTCATTGTCTTCCTCTCTTTTCTTGTCCTTTGAATCCAGATTTCAAATCAGGTCCTTGGTGCCTGATCATTTCAAAGTGGGAGGGGGCTTAACCCCAAACCCTAGCCTTGCAGGGGGGTTTCAAGTCTTCTCCCCATTCCCTGCACAAGTCAATGGGCAACTTGAAGTCCCATGTTGTGGTTCACTGCCATCAAGTTGACTTCAACTTATGGTGATCCTATGGATGAGAAACCTCCAATGAGCCAGCTCAGATCTTGCAGACTCAGGGCCGAGTCTATCCATCTATGAGACGGTGTTCCTCTTTTCCTACTGCCTTCCACCTTCCCCAAACATTATTATTTTCCCTAGTGAGTCAGGTCTTCTCATGATACGGCCAAAGTACAACAGCCTCAATTTAGTCATCTTGGCTTCTAGGGAGAGTCCAGCCTTGATTTGATCTGGGATTCATTTATTGCTCTTTTTTAGCAGCCCAGGTTACCCACAGAACTTTTCTCCAGTGCAACATTTCATAGGAGCTGGTTTTCTTCCCACCAGCTTTCTTCACCATTCAGCTTTCACAACCATACATAGAAACTGGAAAGATGATGGCATGGACAACCCTAGCTTAAGTATTCAATCTCTCTCTCTCTCTCTCTCTCTCTCTCTCGCACACACACACGCACACACACAGAGAGAGAGAGAGGAAACCCCCACCTTTTAAGGCCCCATTATCTGACGACTCGCTCTTTTGACACTTCCAAATTAAGGACAAGTCCCATCAATTCAAAGAGGGTTCCACTCATTCATCAGCTCTGATTTCCCATGGAGGTTCAATTGGACTCACTCACATTCATATGCTCCTTGCAAAGCAAGCTGATGCCAGGAGGAGAGCATTATGCCAGCTAGAGCTTTTGCAAGCAGCACGCACGCAGTTGGTCCCAAATGAGCCTCCATAAGTCCTTCGTGCTCCCTATAGGACATTACATAGCTTCTGCTTTTCAACCAATTCTGTTTCCTGACAGTACTCTGGTCCCTAACCTGTCGATAAGTTAGGGAATCCTATATATGCATTTTTCAAGACAGTGCTCTCACCCTGGAGAACTGGAAAAGAGGGTCTAGGTCCTAAGTCTCACAGCCATGCCCTGAACCCTAAATGTGGGGGACAGAAAGAAAAAGAGAAAAGAAAAGAAATACCTGAGGATCTCAAGGTGCACTCAATTTTTTTGGAGTTTCCAAAACCCCAAAATAAAAACAAAGGAAGAAAATAACTTCATAAACTTGATATGAAGAACCTGAGCTGTAAATAGGGTTGACAGTTCACAACAATCCCAAGCCCAAAGATTTCAGGGCCAAAGCCTCAGACCCAGAGATGGCCCCTTGTGAGAGACAGCCCTAGCTTTTTAGCAACGCTAAAAGGGTGATGTTGTAAGGGTACACTCCCTGGTGATCTCCTTAAGCACAACACATTAAGCCTCAAGCACAGTTGCAGAGATTATGCCATTAAAATGTGGGGGGAAAAGCAAGCATAACAATTGAGGGAAACACACGCACACATTTCAAGGCAGTGCTCTCACTCTGAGATTCTTCCTCTCAGGACAGGAGAAGACAGGCCAGGCCCTAGGAACCTGCATCTACACCACTAATTGTTGACCAATATTTCTCTGACATCCAACATTTTTGGTGATTGGTTCTCACCCACCCACCCACCCACCCAAGGGCAACCCTCTTGCTGTGAAGGCACTCTTCATATGCACAGAGGAATCCCCTTCCTTGCCACCTAAAATACTCAGAAGCTCTTCCTCGGAATCAGGAAGAATGAAAGTAAAAAGAGGGAGTTGGGCTGACCCCTGGCTCTCATCTAAGACCAAAACGACAGCCTAGGTTATCCAAGTCTATGATCCCGGGGAAAGAGAGCTATCCCATTGCAATCTCTGATTTATTTGATTTTATTTTGGAATGGCTGGAGAGTGAGCTCCTTTTTTTTCCCCTGCAGGGCAGAGAGCAGGAGGACTTGCACGAGGCCAGGGGGAGAGAGCTGTTTGTGCTTTGGCACGCTGCCCAAGGAATTACGGTAAGACGGGCACCGGTTACCGTCAACAGCAGCTGGGGGAAGTCCAAAGCCGAGAGAGGAGAAAGCTAAAATAAAATTAAAATGGGGGGCACAGGGATGGGATCTGGCTAAAGGGAAAAGGAAACTGCTTCTAATTGCTGGAGGGATAAAGTCATGGAGCTCTCCCCATCTCTGCCCCACCAGGTACAGGGGGATTTTTTAATACCAAACCCCTCCAACGATGCCTCTCAGCACACAGAGCAAGGTGTAAATTGATACCTTCGCACCTTGCTTCTTCACTCTGATTGCAATCTCTCCACCTTGGGCGTCACTCTTGCTGGAGTTTTCACAGCCACAACATCCAGCCTCATTTTCACACTTCTTAAATTATTTGTTCTTCCTCCACCAGCCCATAATTTCTTTTATCATGCATTGCCCATATATACACTGGGGTGGGGAGGGTACAGCTTCACTGAAGCCCCAAAGTTCGAAGGGGTCTGGTATCCCCATTCATGAGAAAGAAAAATATATATATTTAAAACATTTTTTGAAGATGCACTTATGTTACAGGACGTAGATTCAATTAATTATGCAATTTTATATATATATAAAAAATAATTGAAGATAAACTGCATCATGCTTGAAGGTACAGTACAGTGGTTTGAGTGTTTGACTACAAGACCAGGGTTTGGATCCCCTGCTTGACCTTGGAAACCCACTGGGTTACACTGGGCAAGTCACACTCTCTCAACCAGAGAAAAGGGCAATGGCAACTCCTCCCGGAACAAATCTCGCCAAGAGAACCCTGTGATAGATTCACCTTAGGGTCGTCATAAGTCAGAAATAACTTGAAGGCACATGCCAATTGGCTTATTAGAATCCAAAGGTACAGGAAGCCCCCATCTTTGGATGCCCAATTATCTGATAACCTGCTCTTTCAAAGCTTCCAAATTAACAAGAAGTGCCATTAATTCGACCATAGGGCAGTTCTGCCCTTTCAACAGTTCTTCTTGCCTATAGAGGTTTGCTTGGAACGGCTCAGTGGGGAGAACAGGCACCAAGCGTCCAAACCAGGTCAGGGAAAAGAGAGGGAAAATGGGAAGCTCAGCATGGTTGCACACTGCTTGCAAATTGAGCTGAGAGGGGGCAAAAGGCACTAAGCCAGTTGAGAGACTTTGCAGATATGCTCAGTCCCATGTGAGCCTCCATAGGTTCTTCATGCTCCCTACAGTATAGTGCATGAGTTCTGCTTTTCCATCAGTTCCTTTTTCTGACAGTGCTCCACTCCCTAACCTGTCAGTTAAGTGGCGTAAGCCTGCACTATCATAGTTGGAGTGCTGGATTTGGGCTGTGGGAGGCCAGAGATGAAATCCTTGCTCGGCATTGGACGGATGGTAAAGGATGACCAGAGAAACACAGACTTCGGTACTGCGCTGCAGCAGTACATCTGCAGTAAACAGTAAAATACAGCTCAAGCTGGGAATGAGAGGTTTGTACTCAGACTTCTGGAGGCAGCTGCTGTTTACCTTGCCTGCTGTAGACAGGCAATATAGCCAAGTGTGCCTGCCTATACCAGGCAAGGTAAACAGCAGCTGCCTCCAGAATCCATTACTGGACACATAGGCACAGCCAAACAGAGAGAAAGAGGAAAAGCAGAATAGCTTGATCCACAATAGTGTAGCAATCTGAGCATTGCTCTACCTGGAGGCCAAGGTTCAATACCTGCTTGGGCAAGGAAACCCACTGGGTGACCTCAGGGACATCACACAGCCCCCAGAAAACCCCATGATAGGTTCGCCTTAGAGCTGCCATAAGTAGGAAATGAAGGCACCCAACAATAATGTTTTCATCTCTTTATATTTGATGTTTTAAATACCATTTCTCCCTGTTGCATACTACCTTGGGACCCTGACTTCTTAACAATGCTTGAAATAAAATAATCAGCTGGAAACAGCTATACCTATTGAATTTGTCTGGTATGGGAAAGAAAGGGATATAGTTTCCGTTGCATTGATCAATTTGCTTGTTTCCCCCTCCCCATATCTGAAATGGAAGGAATTTGACTTTAATTTTTTAAAAAGAAAGAAAGAGTAAGAGAAAGCAAAACTGATAGCTTTTCCTCTGCTTATCCAGACATGCTAGACTAGAGCTCTCACTCAGTAGGGCTGTGGATGATGGGGACTGTAGTCCAGCCCCTGCAGAGGGCAATAGGTTAAGGGAGGTAAATCTATTCTGTATGATGGATGGATTTCTCTAGCCCTGTATAAGAATGAGCTGTTCCTCAAGATTTCCCTTTCCTAATTAAAGCAAAAGATGTAAGTGATTAATATGTGGAAAGGAGGGAGGCTGTACACCCAGGTAGCAGGAAAAGGTCTGGATTGTGCCATTTCTAAGCTGCAGGGGCGTGGAATGGGTGGGTCCATTTTACTGGAGAGAGGGAGGGACCAAGTGCAGACAGGGAAGAGGGACACCAAGTCCTGGAAAATCAAGAGCACAGAAGTATGCTTAACGGTGTTTTAAGTCCACATTTTAAAGCTGCACTGCCAGTGCCTCGATACATAAACAGAGGAAATAGGGCGGCCCTTTACATAAAACCAGGAACAGTTCCCCTTGTATAATCGACTCTTATATAATAACTTCAATGAAACAATTTGTTCCCGCCACAAATCCCGGCTGAACTTGCCAGAGTTGGTCTGGGTGATGGGGGCCGAAGACTTTGGTGAGGGGAGGAGGGAGGTGTTAACAATATAAATTCAAAGAAAACCTCCAAAACAGTGCAAGTTTTAAAAAGCATTCAGCCACACTGTCCTTGCGCGCCTTCAAGTCGTTTCTGACTTGTGGCGACTCTAAAGCTGGTCGTTTTCTGGGGCTGAGAGTGTGTGACACACCCAAGGTACCCAATGGGCTTCCATGGCCAAGCAGGTAACCGAACCCCAGTCTCCCAGGGTTGCAAGTCGAAGGATCAAACCACTATACCACACTGGCTTTCATAAATATTACCATAGCCCTGCCCAGTATGCTGGCTCTCATAAATATTGTTTTTGTGGTGTGCTCTTAAGTCATTTCCAACTTCTGGTGACTCTAAGGTGAAGTTATCCTGGGGTTTTCTGGGGCTGAGAGTGTGTGACACATCCAAGGTCACTCAGTGGCCATGGCCAAGTGGAGAATCAAACCCAGGACATAGTCCGATGCTCAAAATGCTACACCACTACTTTTAAGACATAAATGGGAAGGGGGCCCCGGCATGGCGGGGAGAATGGCCACCCAGGGTCCAACCTAGATGAGGGAAAGGAGAGGGAAAGGGGGTAGCCTGGCACGGTGGCCCTATATTTCCTCTCTCATGCCCATTTCCTTCCTTGGGTGTATGGAGGGCATCGGGAGAAAGTTTGTGGTGCTGAGAATTTGGGCTGCGATCCATCCTTAGCAAGCTAGGCAGCAGCTGGTGGAGGACGAGGAGGAGGAAAACCAGAAGTGGGTTTTTAAAGGACTGCATGGCACGATCCAAGCTGCCGAGGGGGAAGGTTTCCCAGGAAAAGAAGCATCTGGGGGTGGGCATGGGTTGGAGAAACTTGCAAATAACCAAATCCATGAAAGTTAAACCCACAAATGCAGAGGGCTGGAGCTGTATGCACTCCGTTACATCCTGCCCCCGAGCGTGCCTGCGTGTGTTTTTATTCCAAGGCCTGTGAAATCCGTCAGAGGCCCATTGCAGGGAAGAAGTGGAGGAGAGGACGGAGAGTGCCACGTCAGGCCAGCAGAAATGGAGAGCAGATTTCTCCCCCTGGCGAGGAGGCCTTCTTCTTCGCCAGACGGCCGGGTGGGGAAGGGAGAGAGGAGGCAGAGCCAGGCAGACGAGGGAGCTGGCTTCCTAGTTGTGGGGGCCGCTGCGCCGCCACGGTCCGCTGTGCCTTTAAGCGCAGCACAGCCGGCTGCGCCTCGTCCTCGGTTGACCCCAGGCTGCATGGATGCTCGCAACCGCAGGCCTACCATGGGCGGTCTTGACCCACATTCCTGCCCAGGGTGAGGGAGCTAAGTGGGGGGCGGAGACGGAAAAAGCAAAGCCCAGCAACAGAGGGAGAGCAGATAGAAAGAGGGAAGCAAGGCACTGAGAATTATTGCTGAAAGAGGTTTCCGAAGGACTGCCATCCATAAAACCACCTAAGAAAAGAGGTGGTCAATTTGGGGGACCTGCCTTTTGTCCTCCCCAAATTTCATCATCTTCTCCCTTTCTCCCAAAGTGAGACCCAAGGCATCCCCCAGAAGAGAATGTTAAAAACCAGAACAATGAATTTTTTTAAAAAAGAATTAAAATCCCCGCATCGAACAGTACAAAATCATTTAAAATGCATACAAAAAGTTTGCAAAATCAAAGATCAAACTGATCCCAATAAAAGCTCCCTTGCTTATACACTAAAAAGCTGTTTGAACGAAAAGGTCCTTGCTTTCCGGAGAAAGGAGAGGGACCAGAATGAGCCTCCAGTGGAAGGGAGTTCCAAAGTTTCGGAGCAGCCACTGAGAAGACTCCGTCTCCTGTGCCAGTCTAACCTCTCGAGGAAGGGAGTTCCAAGGAAACATGAAGACACTAAATAGAATAGTTCTAGGAGGAAAGCATTTCCAATGCCGCCTTCTCTGTAATGCTAGAAATTTGGGGACTGAAGGGGAATTTCACTAGGGGTGCAAAATTCTATCCTTTATGTATTTTTTTGAGCGTAAACTTAACAATATAATTTTCTGTGGTTATGGTTATTAGCAATTCTATTGTTGTTGCTGTGTGCCTTCAAGTTGTTTCTCACTAATGGCAAAACCTAAGGCAAACCTACCATGGGATTTTGTGGAGGTGAGAGTGTGTGACGTGCCCAAGGTCACCCATTCGCTTCTGACTTAGGGCAACCCTACCACAAGGTTGTCTGGGGCTGAGAGTGTGTGATGTGCCCAAGGTCACTCAAAGCTGCACCCTGTCTCCAGAGTTGTAGTCCAATTCTCAAACCACTACATGCTGGCTCTCTAGTAAGTTCAATTTAGTTAGTTTTGTAATGGTAGAATAATATATATTTTTTATTAAACAGTTTTCTGTGTTCATTCCAGTGTGTATGTCTGGGGGGCGAGTCCAAGTTGCTCTATCCTCCCTATGATATCCCTTAAATTATTTAAACATGGCTATCATGTCACCTCTAAACCTATTCTTCTCCAAACTAAAGATACCCATCTCCCTAAGCCACTACTCCTAGGGCTTCATGGTTTCTAGGACTTCTACCATTCTGGTCACCCTCCTCTGGATATGTTCCAACTTCTCAATATCCTTCTTGATAAAGTGGACACCATATTCCAGATGAGGTCTGACCAAAGGAGAACAGAGTGGTGCTATTAATTCCCTTCATCTAGACATTATACTCCTATTGATGCAGCCTAGAATTGCATTGGCCTTTTTAGCTGCCGCATCACACTGCTGGCTCATGTTCAGCTAACCATACTGGCTCCCTAAGCTGCTCCTCATTGGACCTGGTTTTTCTGTCCATTTTCACTGAGTAACCTGCAACCTCCTTAAAAGATTATTTTCCTCTCCTAAAGATTTCACAGTCAAGCAATTCATCTTCTTTTGGACAGCAAAAGTTGGAGTAGCGAGTCTAGAGGTGGCGAGGGCCACAAAGACTGCTTTGGCAGCTGTGCTTTTCTTATCCCTAAACCAAAGCTTGTTATTTGCCTGTCAAGTTGGCTTCGACTTATGGAAACTCTAGGAATGAGAGACCTCATTCTCGTCCTGCTTTCCACTTTATTAAGCGTTATCATTTTTATAATTGCTCGTTCTAAGATCGATTTTCCTGGACGCCACCCCTTCTAGGGGCACCTTATCCAAATACGCCACAGAAGTCCTTCCCAATTACGGATTGGCAAAAGCACTCAAAGGCAGAAAAGCCACCTGGTGCCCTATCTCCACCCTAGTTTTTATAAATTTTTCAAAGGGGGAAATATGAGACAAGATGGACTACCCTCTTCTTCCATCACCCGGCCCATTTCCCCTGTTGTTGGGGGCTGCCTTCGGGGCATCTCGCCACCTGCCACCCATCTGCCCAAAGCTGGCATTGCCATCTGCTCGGCCTCATCAGCCAGGGTGCCCACAAGCGCCAGGGCGACAGCTGGCGTCGGGTTTTCCTGGGCCGCCGAGGCTGGGCCGCTCCAAATGGCAGCCGTCTGTCTGCCAGTTTTTGAAGAGGGTGGCATGCACCGACGCCAACGGTGGGCAACGGATTCCCTTCCCTTAAAGGCGGCATGTGTTTGTTGGTGGGGGGGCATCTGTCATGCCAGGAGAGGGGGCGAACGCACATATACAGAGAGAGAGAGTGAAAGAAGAGGTCTTTGTGTTGGAACGGGCAAAGCGAGGCAATGCACCCATGTACAGTGAGGCATCGAGACATTATTAACAGCATGATCGGGGCCTAATGCTTCCCACTTTCACGAAATCACATTTAAAAGAGAAATCCAAAAGGGTCCCATCTCCCTTCTTCATCTCCCTTCCATCTACTCAATTCCCTCTCAGCTTTTAGATGTATTTGCATACAAAACCTATAAACATCACAGACAGCATGGACTGAATCTCTCACGCTTCATGCCAACTAAGGTTGTTTTTCCCCCTGCAGTTGCCTCTATGAACAGCACTTGGTGTTGCATGATAATTAAAATAAAAATTAGAAAGCAGGGTATACCATCTGCATTCAATGTATCGCATAGGGATGGGAGGAATATTCAAAAATATATGGAAAACAGTTGAAAAACATGGTTCTCGGCTGTTGGGAAGACAAACCTGGAGTGAGGAGCATCTTCACAATTTGGAACACAGACTGAGCAAAATTTGCACAGAAAAGAGCATTTTCTGAGCAGGAAAGGTTTCTGGGTGTAATGTTTTCTGTGCATAAAAACGTGTGGATTTTGTGCTAACTACACTGTTTTCTTTGCAGAAAATAGGCTTTTTCTGTGCAGAAACAATACTATTTCTGCAGAAAAAAATTACTTTCTGCCCAAAAAATGCTGTTTCTGCATTGAAATAGCACAGGTAAATCCACTTTAACGTCCCATGGAATTCCAAATTTTGTAGCAAATGCGGAGGGCCAACTGTATTGCAGCTATATGTTACTCCTTGATCCCATATGTATATAAAGAGACATGCCAATTTGGATCATCTGCTCATTTGATGAAAGTTTGGAGCAATAATCAAAAGAATCAAATTTGGATTGATTGATTGATTGATTGATTGATTGACGGAAACCTGACACACATCCAATACAGTATGACAAACCTTTCTGCATGCGTCCACAATTCTATAATTAGAAAGCAGCAATACAATTAGCTGACTTAAACACAGTGGGCCCTCCTTAGCCGTGACCTCCACCTGTATGACGTCCAGCACACGCAAAGCATCTTGTCCTAAAACGGCAGCAATATGTGCATGGATGTGCTGAAGCCTCTGTGTACACATTGCCACCATTGAATATAATGGCATGTGAGCATTTCCAATTTCCTGGGGGTGTGTTATATTATTTTTTGAATGTATATGCCACCTTTTCTCCCAAAGTGGGACCCAAGGCAGCTTCCACGAAGTTAAAAAACATTAAAAACATTTAAACAATTAAAAATGTATAAATTTATAAACTACAATAAATTTTAAAAGCAGCTAATAAATAAGTCTCCAGCTCACCCAATAAAGGCCTGCTTTAAAAATAAATGTCTTTGTTTGCCTACAAAAGGAAAGCAGGGAGGGGGTCAGCCTAGCATCCTGCAGAAGAGAGTTCCACAAGGTGAGAGCAGCCACCGAGAAGACTCTCTCCCATGTCCTCCCCTGGAGGGACCAAGACAATTCCCCTGCAGATCTTAGGGGCTCTAGCAGGTTCATATAGTCTTTCAAACAGTCCTGACCTAAGTTGTATAGGTCTATATAGGTCATACCCAGCATTTTGAATTGTGCCCGGAAATGAACAGGTAGCCAGTGTTTTAACAAGGGAATTATGTGCTCCCTGTAATTGGCCCCAGTCAGCATTTTGGTTGCCGCATTTTGAACCCGCTGAAGTTTCCGAACAGTTTCCAAAGGCAGCCCCACGTAGAGTGCATTACAGTAGTCCAACAGGAATGCTTGGAATATATGCATTGTACCACCTTAGACTATGGCCATTTGCACATTACACTGTCAATTGTGTTATTATTCCACTTTCAACCTCCTAGGGAATCCTGGGGTTTGAAATTTGGGAAGGGGCCTTTAGAATTCTCAGCCAGAGAGCTCTTTGGCCTCAGTGAACTCCAAACCCCAGAATCCCACAGGACGTCGAAAGTGGAAGAATAGCACTGGAACAGTGAAGGGCAGAAATGGCCTTAGATTATTAGCCATTGATTTGGTATTTATCAACAATTGTTCAATTTTTGCTATTTACCATTTTTGATAACATAAATATATATTTAACAATGAGGTCCAAGGGAATGCCAGCATGGTGGAACACCATTCGGGATGCTTCCTGGACGGAACCAGCTTTGATGCGTTCCTGCCAGGCGAGGCTGGCATTGCCCTTCCTCCTACCTTGGGGAAATCCCTTCCTGCACCCCTGCCAGAGTCTTCTTGGGGGGCGCGCCCCCTCCCCTAACCCCTCTTCCCCTCCCCAAGCCCTCCTGCAGCTGTCCGAGTTGGAAACCAACGCCCCCGGGGCCATTATTTTTACGCCTCCTGTCAGCTGCCCTCTTTTTTTCCCTCCTCCCCGCCCTGAAGCTGGCATCCCCCTGTCTGCCAAAAAGGGGATGAGTGATTCTAATGGACTTCCTGGCAGGGGAGGAGAGAGGGGAAAAATCTGTCCGATGAAGAGGGAGAGGAGGGGAAGCACCAGCAGCTGCCGCCGCCGCGATGGCACTGAATGAAGGCAGGCACTCTGCCAGCCGGGAAACTGCAAACCCATTAGAGGGCAAGGAGGTTGCCAAAGCCAAGAGGAGGAGGAGGAGGAGGGGGAGGCGGGCAGGGATCGGGGACAGGTGCACTCCAGACTTCCCATCTCATCTTTAATTCAGCAGCCATAGAAAAAGAGAGAGAGAAGGTGAGAAAGAGAGAGGCATCCCCTCGCGCACAATGCCAGGTCTCCCTGCCACAGAGTGGCCCGTGGCGCCAGGCCTCGGCCTGCCAAACGCCACGCTTCCACCAATTGTGGACGAAGAGCTCATAGGACCCCAAATGCTCCAGGCACCTCCCATAACCCCCTCCAGACCCCACCAAAAATAGAAGGGCGTAAAGCTTTGCAAATTCACAGTGTTGCTGGGGCCTGAGGCTGGGACCAAAAGATGATTAGTGTGAGAGAGAGAGAAAGAGAAAGAGATTTATCTATTTCTCAGTTCTCAGTTATATGACCTTACTATCTTTTCTTCCTGTGTGCTCAACACAGAACCTGATTTCCCCTCTTGCTTATTTTCACAACAACCCTACAAGGCATGTGAACAAGAAAGCCATGGCTGCCATGAGTTTTCAAGGTCTAAACAAGGTAGTTGATGACCAGGAATCTTGTTTTAAGTTAGAGATGGAAGAGATCCGCAAAGGCCATCCAGTCCAGCCCCTTCTGCCATGCAGGAAGACACAAGATGGGCATCCAGCCTCTGTTCAAATACCTCCAAAGAAGGAGACTCCACCACACTCTACTGAGGCAGTGGATTCTACTGTCAAACTGCTCTTACCATCAGGAAGTTCTTCTTCATCTTTAGATGGAATCTCTTTTCCCAAAGTTTGAAGCCATTGCTCCGTGTCCTAGTCTCTGGAGCAGCAGAAAACAGGCCTGTTCCAACCTCCCAATGACATCCCTTCCACTATTTGGCTATCATGTCGCCTCTAAACCTTCTCTTCTCCAGGCTAAACATCCCCAGCTCCCTCAGCCTCTCCTCATAGCACTTCATGGTTTCCAGGACTTTGTCCATTTTGGTCACCCTCCTCTGGACACGCTCCAGCTTGGTTTTTAAAGAGAGGCTGGATGGCCATCTGTCGGGAATGCTTTGATGGTGTTTTCCTGCATGGCAGAAGGGGGTTAGACTCGATGGCCCTTGAGCTCTCTTCCAAGTCTGCAATTCTATGACCCCGCACAGTGGATCTGCCAGCTTGAAACGATCATGTACAGAGAACACTAGCTGGCAGGTGATCCATGCAACCCCAACAATGCAGTAAAACATTTCCACGCTCACATATCGAAATGTTCTGTTGGCCTGCGGTCCCTCCTCCTTCTCCCTCCTTACATAAATAAGTAATAGGTTCAACACTGCAGATTGTGGTTAGAGCTAAAAACAAATCTTGGAGAGAAGGAATGTTTATTGCATCGAACACAAGACTGCCCCCATTCTCCCACCCATAAGAATATTTCAGATTTCAGAAAGGAGAACAGGAGCCTTGGCGAAGGGGCCTTCTACAGGTGGGACAGTTTAGGAAAGCTTTGGGCATCTCACAAAAAGGTTTCAAACCTCAAGGGAGGTAATACTTCACTAGGTTTCTTCTTGAAGAATTTCAACAATTTTTTTCCCATTGCAAGAAAGTCTTCAAAAACTGGGGGTTTAGGAGGTCAGGGCCAATGAAGGGCTTATTCTGTAACAAAATTTGTGCAGAGAACAGTAGTTCCTACATAGCAAACCACTTTTATGTGCAGAAATTATTACCCGTGCGGAAAACAACATTATTTCCTGTGCAGAAAACAGTGCTTCCTGCACAAAAAATGGACAAATCAACCAAGGGCAAATTTTTCTGCAGAACAAATCCCCCATTGGAGCATTTTCTGCATAGAAAATGGTGTTTTCTCAGCTGGCAATAATACTCCTGTGAAGGAAATATTTCAAAAATATTATTTTCTGTGCAGAAAATGCAGTTTCTTGCACAAAACAACTAAGTATGAATTTTGTGCACGAAAAAATCCCAAACTGTAAAGATTCCCATCAGCCCAAGAGTCTTCTCACCAGGGCTCCTCTTTTGTGAATATTTTCAAATATTGATTTCATCCCTACAACCTTCCCAATGCTGGCAGGTGATCCACGCCTTTTTTAACTCAAAATCTGGATCAATTTTAGAGGCAAAGGAGGCTCTGGTGGTGGAGGAGGAAGACCAGAGTGGGTTTTTAAAAAGCAAGGCTAGATTATTTATTTTTTAGTTTTAAAACAATCAAGTTCACAGAGTCACCATTACAGTCAGAGATATTATAATTGTGATTTTAACATATGGTTATTTAATTCTTTTTTATAAAAAAAAAACCTTTGTAAAATGAGATTTTAGTTTAATCTTGTCTTTAACTTTTGGACACTGCCTTGGATCCCAGAAAAGCAGGATATAAAGCCAAAAGATAGATCGATTCCTTTAAAACTAGCACTATGAGGCTTTGTATATGGTGTTCCATTCCGCACTCGAGCCACCGGTGCATTTAACACCAGTCCTAGCCCAAGTTTACATCCCAAATTTTACACCTGCAAAGGCAGAAGTGGGCAAAGTGTAGCCTGTGTTAAACATCTAGTTCCCCCCACAATACAAAAAATGGCCGATGCCCACTTTGGAGTTGCCAACCAGGTCCTCCTTTGCAATCTAACCATGGGAATGGCAGTGTTCTCAGCTGCTCCCCAAGACCAAGCGACTGCAGAAGGAAGAAGCCCAAAAATACACTGGCAACAAGCACCACTCTCCATATGGGGGGGTGGCGATATGGAGAGGGGAAGCTTGGCTTGCCAATGCGTGTGGCACGGGCAACGGCTGGCGCAGACGGTAACGCCTGGCGTGGCAACAAAACCCCAGCAGATTGCGGCCATCTGCCCACCTAGCTTCCTTCCAGGGGGCCAGGCGGGTAAACAGAGGTGGATAGTTGCCAACTCGGGGCAGCGGGGTGGGTTAGAAGAGAACATGCACAGTTGGTGCCAGTTGCTTCCCGATGGCCCCCGCCCGCAAAATCCCTCTTCTCTGATGCCTAAAGGAGAGTTTGCCTGCACTTGCTTGTTTTGCTCAGTTTGGAGAAGTTCCTTTTTGCAACTACAGCTGCTGAATGCCCCAACTGGATGGGGGATTTGGGTAGCTATAAACCAAAAAAAAGGCCCTCCAGGCCCTGTTTTTGCCAAATAGTTTGTGCCTGAACACAAAACTGTCCAGGCTTCTGAAATGCAAGGTGGAAATTACTGTTTCAGTGGTTATAACGTTTCTATGACTCTACCTTGACCTTACAAAGAACTTCTTGACTATAAGAGCTGTTTGAGTGTGGAACAAATTGCCTCAAATATGGTGGACCTGCCTTGTTTGAAGGTTTTTGGAGGTTGGATAATTAAATACGAGCACCACCAAGATGTCTAGAAGGGTCCAGCTTAACCCACTACTAATGAGAACCCGCTTCTTTCCCTCTCCCTGTCCCTCCCTTCCTCCTTTCCCTCCTTATTCCTTTTCCTTCCTCATTTGCTCTCCCTTTCATGGACCTAAAAAAGGCCAATGCAGTTCTAGGCTGCATCAATAGGAGTATCGCATCCCAGTAAAGGGAAGTAATAGTACCACTCTATTCTTTGGTCAGGCCCTACCTGGACTATTGCGTCCAGTTCCGGGCACCAGAAGGAGATTGACAAGGTGGAACGTGTCCAGAGGAGGTCAAACAAAATGGTAGAAGGTCTGGAAACCAAAAAGCCCTGTGAGGAGTGGCTTAGGGAACTGGGAATGTTTAGCCTGAAGAAGAGAAGGTGAAGAGGGGACATAATAACTAGAATACGGAGCAGTGGCTTCAAACTATAGGAAGAGATTCCACCTCAACACTAGGAAGACCTTCCTGGTGGTGAGAGCAGTTCAACGGTGGAACACACTGCCTGGGAATATGGTGGAGTCTCCTTTTGGGGGGGGGGGTTTCAACAGAGATTGGACGGCCATCTGTTCAGAGTGTTTGGTGTCTTCCCACATGGCAGAAGGGGGTTGGACTGGATGGCCCTTCAGGTCTCTTCCAACTCGAGCATTCTACAATTCTATGAAATATCTTGAGGTCACAGTTCCATCAACCTGTAGCCCAAAGCATTGTGTGCCCATTCCTTTCTCCCTGTTATTACTTTTTTTCAATATGTGCACATCATTCTCTGTGCCATCTATTCCTCCTAACTGGTCTGCAAGCCTTGGCAATGTGTGCCTTCTCACAGCGAGGTGCATAATGAGCCTGAGTCAGGCAGGATGAAAAAAAAACTCTTTCATGAATGCCGTCAGATCCAGCCCAATCCTTTCACCCCTTGTCTCGCCTACTTTCAGGATGGTCAGCTCAGCATCTCTTGAGATGGTGCCTTTTGGGGCCTCTCAACAACCCCCCTCTCTCTTCTGCTCTCCCCCTCCCCAGCCTCCTTCCCCCTGCACCGCTAGAGCACAAGGGCATTTTCTTGCCAGGCCTGCCGCGATACCGTTTGATCGATGGCGGGAGATTGATTACCATTACGCTGCAACGCTTTTGACTTTCAGCCGTGACCTCGTCATCGTAGTCGCCTGCAACCAGCCAAGGCTTTGCAAGAGAGGAACACCCGCCCGCCTCCCCACAGCCTCTTCTCCCCCTCTTCCACCCCACTGCAGTCACAAAACCCAACTATTGAAAATGGGAGAAAGAAATAAGAATTAAAAAGAAATGAGCGTTCAGAGTTCGGATCCTGGCCCAGAAGCGAAGGACGCAGCAACACCCATAATGCACCCAGGTGGGACGGGACTGTCTTCTGTTCCCACCACCCTGTGGCAAAGGGGTGGGATTACATATCCTTTGGGGGTCCCATCGAGGCCACCCCTCTGGAGCTGGCCAGCCAGGATTGGCACCCCGACTGTGACAAGCCTTGCGTCTGGCATCTATCTTGTGCCTGCTCCAGGGTCACCCATTGCAGAGAAGCCAGCAGAGTATTTTTTTTAAAGAAATTTTGCTGACGCTGGATAAAAAAAGAGCATTATCACAAAGAAGGGGCGGGAAGGGGGAAAGACTGCAAAGGCTCCAGGCTGATAATGTCAGAGACAACGGTAGCAGCATCTTAATGACAATGGCTCGGCTGCCTGGCCTTCTCCACACACAGCACACACGGCTCCAGCCATGGGGGCCAAGGTTTCAATCCCCTTGGTTGCCATAAATCCCATTCTCATCCCTGCTACAAAAAGCAAAAGTCTCCTTTCACCTCCCCAAGAAGGAGAGCGTGCCACATTCTTCATGGCGAGCAAAGGAATTCGACTCAGTTTTGAAATGTCTTGGAAAGAGAAGGTTAGAGAAATTCCAGTTTCTAAGGATGCTCAGGAAAGCTCGAGTGAAGAAATCTGAGAGGGAGAAAAATCAACTCCTTCAAAACATGGAGAGGAGAGTTCTTACGGATAGCATGGACTGCTACGAAAGACAGAGGAATAGGTCTTAGACCAAATTGAGCCTCAACAATTACTGAAAGCCCCAAATGATTAAACGGAGGCTGTTGTAGTTTGGGTACATCATGGAAAGACAAGAAACATTAGAAAGACAATAACGCCTCGTAAGATGAAACAGGGTGGTATAAGAAGAAGACCACGCTATGGGTGAGAGCCAGCATGGTGTAGCATTTTGAGGATTTGACCATGACCCTGGAGACCAGGTCTGAATCCCCGCTTGGCCCTGGAAGCCCATGCAAGTCATACTCTCTCAGTCTCAGCGAAAGGCAAAGGCAAACCCTCATCTGAATAAATCTTGCCAAGGAAACCCCATGATAGGGTGGCCTTAGGGTCAGCCTAGGTCAGAAAGGACTCAAAAGGTATACAAGAACCAACCCTACTGTTGGATTGATTCAATCGAAGAAGCCATGGCCCTGCATTTTCCAGACTTGAGACCTGCTGATGACGAAGGATCTTGGGTATTTCTTATTCACAATATCAGCATAAAGCAAAACTGACTTGATAGCAAATAGCAAGAGAAATTCACAGGGCAGAGCTGCTAGCAAACCATGGTTCTATCAGGGTGAGCTACACAGTCTGTTAAAAAGGCTATTAAAATGTTAGTGGCCAGAAGTCTATCTTTAGTTTGGAAAAATTGTGTTGTAGAGAAGAGGAATTAATGTTAAACCTCACAGAATTGGTCTGAAATCTCAATTTTTCTGCCCGAAACATCCCCATGCGAATTTTGCACAGAATAAGTCCTTAACTGCAAAAATTCTCATCAATCCAGGCTTCTCCTCATCCGAGTTTCTCGACACGCCAAGACACACGGTGCAGACTTTGAACCAAGTTACTATTCAAAACACAGCTCCTAAAATCCTCCAGTTGCCTCGCTAACTTGGGGATACTGGGAGTTGTAATCCCAAAAGGTAACGTTCCCCAGCTCTGCTCACAGAAAGACAGAGAGAAATTATTTCTCTCATGGTTGCTTCAGAAAGAAGACCAGCTCGCTTGGCACTCCAAAATCCAGGAAAACAATTGTACACAAAACCTGGGAAAACGATTGCACGCTCCAAAACCCGAGAAAGCAATTGCGCACTCCAAAACCCGGGAAAACAATTGCGCAGTCCAAAACCCGGGAAAACAATTGCACACTCCAAAACCCGGGAAAACAATTGCACACTCCAAAGCAATTGCATCCAGTTTGCAGCTGCTGAACCTTGCATGCTATGCTACCTTAAAGAGAAGTGACGATCCACCTTAAAAACCAAGAGAGAGAGAGCAGGCGGGAGCACTCCTTTCAGCCCAGGGAAAGTGACAGGTCCAAGAAGCCCTTATCAGCGGCGTATTTACTGCCTGAGGTTTGTTACCAATTAGAGGGATCAGGTGATTTCAAGGTTGCCTCTGAGACCCAGACAACCGGGGTCAAGGTCGGGGAAGGGGGGAAATGGCACCGGAAAGGGAAGGAATGCAAGCAGCCGCACACAGAAACAACCCAGTGTCTTGCATGGTCGGTGCAATGTCCTCCCATTCATGCCCTATAGATACAGCATTGCATCTTTCTTCTCCTTAACGTTATTGCCATTCAGAGTTTCCTCCCCTGCCAGAGTGTGGAACGAAAGTGAAAAGGAGGGAGGAAAACAGAGAGAGTATACTAACCCACTCACATTTTGGCAACCTTGTTTAGAGCCTACACGATTACAAAAATCACATTTTTCCCCTCAAAGAACCCCATTCTTTCAAAGAACCCCAAGGATGAAGAACCTAAAATAAATCAGTAATAACAAAATGAATAAATGTCCAAATCTCTCTGTAACTCAGAACCATTGGTCATCACACTGAGAAGGATAACTTTGCTTCTGCTCATTGAATTATTTTGGAAATCTAATTGGTTTTGTGTCATCACCACAAAAACAGCTGGGTACAAGCAACTTTATTCTTGCAACTTGTTTTGGGCCACTCCATTAAGATAACTTTGGTCACCAAATTATGTTACAGGTATTACTTTACTTGCTGCTGTTACAGACGACTTGCAACTTCTTGCTGGTGACTAAGTCACTTGTAACTTTTACAACTTGCAGGTAATTAAGTCACTTGCTGTTGTTACAGGTTCTCAAGCGACTTCCAACTTATTACTGGTAAAAAAAAAATCCCAACTCATTACTGCTAACTACTTGAAATGCTTACAGATAACAGGTAACTAAGCTCCTTGTTGCTGTTACAAGTTAACCAAGCTATTTCCAACATGTTACTAAGGCACTGGCAAGCTGTTTACAGGTAACTGAGTTACTTGTAAGTTATAACTTGTTATGGGCAACTAAGCTGGTAACTTTCTAGCATTGCCTAGGATACAGCTGGGGGCCGCACACCTACCTCTCTCGCGGACGAAATACGCCAAGTAGAGGTCAAGCTCCTTGACCGAGACGCTGATGTGATGTGGCTGGACGCAGAGGACCGGGTTGGTGCACTGGGGGGACTTCACGAGGCGCTCCCCGTCTGTGCTCTCTAGGGGGATCCCCTTGAAAAGGATGACCATGACCAGGTCCAGACGCCAGACTTTGTCAGCCTGACGGAGGCAGTCGATGCGGCGCATCTTGCCCTTCTGGTCGGGGTTGGAGAGGACACAGCAGGAGGGCTTCTTCCCCGTGATGGAGAGGACGAAGTCTTCGCGGTACTCGGGCCGGATGTCCTTGCGCAGCTTGGCCAGCAAGCGCGAGGCCCACTTCTGCTTCACCTCCGGCTTCTCGTTCAGGAGCTCGTCCTTGACGGCCCGCTCCTCCTCCTTGGTCATCCTCTTCTCATGCTTCTTGAAGTACTTGCGTTTCCGGGCCTGGAGGTTGAACCAGGTGTAGGCAAAGGCCCGGACGTGAGGGAGAAGGGCCTCAATGAAGGGATGGAACTCATCCTGAAGCCAAAAAAAGAAGAGAGAAACCATCAACGCTGCTCCTCGGCAGAAACGTACATCCCTCACCATCCCACCAGCAAACAGAGGCACACATATACAGCCACGTTGGTGAATTTGACATACACACAATTTCCAATGCATGCCCATGTAGAAAAGCCAGTTTCTTTCTTATTATGTGAATATGGTAAACTTTTTGCATGGGATATATAGACAAGGTTATACTTGCTATCAGCAACAAGCATCAATTAAGGATTTAATGCTTAAGTGTAAGTGTTTAGCGGAGGATGTTTGCAGCAAGGGCAGGAACCGAGAGAGAGAGAGAGAAGATAGGTAGGTAGGTAGGTAGGTAGGTAGGTAGATAGATAGGTAGGTAGGTAGACAGACAGATAAGCCAGTTCCAAGGAAGGGCAAATCAGAGGAAGCTGCAAAGGAGAGAGGGCCAAAGCAACTTCCTCTGAACAAACCTTCCCCTCCAACCCTCTGATAGGTTTCCCTTAGAATCACTGTAAGTTGGAAGCAATTTGAAAGCACACAACAACAAAATTTTAAAATAGTGCATGTGTGTGTACAAATTATATTTTAAAATACAATTAAACAAACACAAATGCAGTTGGCCCTTCACCTTTGCAGGTTTCACTTCCACGGATTTTGATTCTTTGGAAGCTTCTTCAACCTGTGCCCCCTCAACTCAGGTGCTTTTTGTCCGGGGGAACCTTCCCTCTCAGCAGCTCCGATCACGCCATCCAGCCCTCTAAAAACCCACCTCTGGTCCTCCTCCACCAACCACTGCTTGGCCAGATAAGGATGGCTCACAGCCCAATTTCTCAGCACCACAAACCCTCTCCCAATACCCCACACATACCCAAGGAAGGAGATGGGAAAGAGAGAAATAGTACAGGGTCACCATGCCAACTCATCACCTTTCCCTCTCTTTTCCTTCACCTGGTTTGCTCCCTGGGTGCCTGCTCTCCCCACCATGTCTCAGCCCCCTTCCCGCAGAACACACACGCATTTTGATATTTGCAGTCTTTCCACTTTTGCAGGGGGTCCAGCTCCCCTAACCCTTGCAAATGTTGAGGGCTGATTGTAAAGAGCTCTATCCATCCCCCTAAACACAAATCCCCCCTATCCATTGAAATCAGCATCTTTGTCCCCCCCTTAAATTCTTGTAAGAACCTTCCTTTCCTTCCAAGAGATACAGACACTCAAGTCCAGGCTGTTCGAAGGGTAATCTCTCCTTCCATGACCCTCTTTGAGCAACAAGACCTGAACAGGCAGAAGTGATGATTAAAGTCTCAATTTCATTCATTACTAGGGAAACCCAGGACCAGCTATAGGGAAGTGGGGGGGGGCAACAGAGAGAGTAAAAAGATACCCCCTCCAATTTTCAGCTCTTTTCCACATGATCCCAACTGCGTGATGAAGATGGAACACCCAAACGGGCCTTCAGGGTTCCACGTCGGCCTGTTTTCCCTTGCGTGTGAATAGGGGGGGAAATAAAAATAGACGCTTTGGAAGAAAGCCGGGCTGGGAAAAGACGTGGACCTCCCACTTACAGCTGCCGCTTGTTAAAAATCTGGTTCCCCTTAAGAGTAATTGAGTGTTCCGTCCATCCCACCCCACCCACCACCGTTTACTGGAAATGGGTTTATTTCTGCGGCTTCAGGGAGCAAGCGGAGGCTGAAAAATCTCCCTTTCCTTCACACACCAGAACCTGCAACCTTATTAAACCCAACGCGGCATGGGTTGAATGCTACCAGGCCTCCGAAAAGTGGGTTTGGGGGACTATAGAATCCCCTACATCGGCGGTTCTCAAACTTTTTCTTACCCCCATGGCCCCCTTTACTTCTACGTGAGGATGGTGCACACACATCACCACCTCCCCATGTCCTAGCCTATGCTTTTCCCTCTCCCCCTCTTTCACAGCCCTCCCGTGCCACACGTGCCGTCCTAACGCTGAGTTCTTGTGCTCTCTACCTCCTCTCTTCTCTTCCCTCCCACCCCACCAAAGGAGTTAAGAACATGCGCTTGCTGTACCATCGATGGAACATTCAAAGAAGCTGAGTGGGGAAAGCATTTTTTAAGAAGGAAGCCAATACACTCCTCCCTCCACATTCACTAGGGTTAGGGGCACAGGACCCACGTGAAAGTGGAAAAGCCGTGAATAACTCTAGGCCCTCCCAAACCATGTTTAACACACAAGTATGATCAGCCTATTCAACCCACTGTGGATTCCTCTGAGGCATCACAAGTGGGGGGCTGGTGGGGCTTACAGCCACCTCTGCTGCTGCCCCACACCATTTTTAAGAAGGACGTACCAGCCTCGTTCGCAGTTTCTCAGCCTCACAAGGCTTGCAGTCCCTATTAAAAATGGGATAGGGAGGCAGCAGAGGGGACAGCAAATAATCCCTGAATGATCAATAATCCGCAAAAGTGAAACCCACAAATATGAAGGGCTGACTGTATTTCCTATACCTGAGATCAGAGGAGGGGATACCAGGGGAAGATACTTTGCTTTGCTCTCCTGCAGAGATCAGTCAGTCTTCAACAATGTGCACACACATGGACTTCCCTTTCTTTTTCACATTTGCTGTACTTGTACCATCCTTGAGCAACTAACACGCCCCCGGTAGGGTCTCGCCCCATAGTTTGAAAACTGCTACCTTAGATATAGGACCATTCCGCACTACACTATTATAATGCTATTATTCCACTTTCAACCTCCTATGGAATCCTGGGGTTTGCGATTTAGGGAGAGAATTTAGGGAATTCTTTGTACATAACTAGTCCCAAATTACAAAAAAAAAAAAAACCTGCATGCTTTTCAAAGACTTTTGTCCAACAGGAAGAAAACTGCTAAAATCCTCATTGCTTCCTTTGAGGAAAAAAAAAAATCAGTGATGAATTACACCCTAGTAGCCAAGCTTTTGTTGCAACATGCCAGGTTGGGTTTTATTAGCAGGGTTTATTTCCTGTGATATCACATTTTATGCTTTTGGATTGAAATCTCCAGGCCTGCCCAAGTAGTACACATAGTGTTCGGGGGATTTTGGGAATCAGAGTCCAAAAAAGTGACCCTTCTGACCTCTGGTTGTATTCAGAACCAACAGTGGTGGTACTGGGGAAATTCCATCTCTTGTAAGGTATATCCGCACTACAAGGTTATATCAGTTTTGTTCCACTTTAACTATCATGGCCACACCGTGAATGCTGGAATATGTACTCTGGGGAGGAAATTTTGAGTAGACAGGCTTTACAGCTCTGCAGGAGATAACTTTCTCACCCAACTACAGATCCTAAGATGCCACAGGAATGTAGCTGATGCAATGAAAATGGTATGAAACTGACTTTAACTGAGTCATGTGGATGTGTCCCTTGAGAGGCAGTCATAGGAAAAGAAGCAGGAAGATCCTGGAGCCTGGCCCAAAAATGGGGCAGAATTACATTTTTTAAAAAAAAATGAAAATTTTTGGTGGGGTGAAGAAGGATCTATGATTAGGCTGAGGATAAATGTGTACTTGGCAACGCAAAGAGGGGGGGAAATTAATTTCAACAACACCAGCACAAACCGGATTTTGCAATGGGACTAGATGGTACAAATTAAACAAATCGGCATAATGGCGTCCTTTGTTTCCAAAATGTATTCAGATTAGGCATTGCAGATGCCAAACAAGAAGGCCAGGGTAGGAGGAGGAGGAGAGGAGAAAGCTTCTTCCTCTTCGAGTCTCAAACTACATATCACACATTAATACACACGAGGGCATCTTGCAACTCACATATGTTTAGAAAAGCCAGTTCCGAGGGAGGGCGAATGGGGAGAAGCCGTGAAGGAGAGAGGGCCAAACTGACCCTCTCTGAACAAATCTCACCAAGATTAAAACTATGATGGGTTCTCTTTGGGGTTGCCGTAAGTTGGAAACAACTTGAGGGCACACAACAACAAAAGGAGGAGGAGGAGGAGGAGATCACATGAAGCCATCAAAACAACCACCATAGCCATAACCAGAATAGTTATGGGATCACACCAAGCCATCAAGATGGAAAAGGGAGGACAAAAAAAGAAAAGGGGGAAGAAGGGGAGGAGAAGGAAATCCCATGGAGGCATCAAAATAACTGCTGTAGCGATAACAGTAGAAGCGATCATTATGGGATCTCATGGAAGAGAAGAAGGAAGAAGGTGAGGAAGAGAAGGAGAAAGAGGAAAAGAAGGAGAAGAAAGGAGTAGGGGAAAGCAGCAGCAGCAGAAGATTGCCTGAAGCCATCAGAACAAGCTCAGTGGCAGCAATAGCAAGAGTTATGGGGATCTCCTGGGGCCATCAAGAAGGAGAAGGAGGATGGAGATGGAGGAAGAGAAGGAGGAGGAGCAGGAAGAGAAGAAAGGAATAGGGAGAAGAAGTGAGTAGCTGTTGCAGCAGAAGATCACCTGAGGCCATCACAAGAACCTCAGTAGGAATAAAAATGGTAGCAATAGTTATGACATTTCATAAAGCCACCAAAGAGGAAAAGGAAAGAAGAGAAGAGGGAAGGGTCATTTTTCTCTGTTATTCTCTTGACACCTTCTAGAACTCCTTTAGAGAGAATTCACCAAACCAAGGACCTCACCAAACTACAAATCCTTTGTGAGACTACATGGAGCCATGACAAGAAAAGTAGCATGAAACTGATGTAACTGAGTAGTGAGGACACATCTACCTTTCTTGTAGCAATGCGTTCCCTTCATCTTTGGAAACAGAGAAGGAGACACCTTTATGAAACCCTGCAGAATGTGCTCCACAACTTTCACTCTGCAAGCATTTATTTACATTATCTAGTTGCAATGTTTTACATGCCACCCAAGAATAAAGCTTTCTAGAAAGAGTGATACTATCTTTCTTCCTCCAGTTACTAAAGGTTCCAAAAAAAAAAAAAAACAGTCAACACAATCTTGACACAATCTTATACAAAATTGCAGTAAGATCCTTTTCCTTTCCTCTCCAAAGAACCCTCCTTCTTAGCAAAGCGTCATGCAAAAAGAATGTTGATGCAATTGCACATCCGACTGGAAAAAGAGGGAGCTTTGGACCGTTTGTATTTGGGCACATTTATTTTTTGACTTCCGGCATTTATATAAAACTGCTCAAAAGCAAGGCTCTCCGGGGAGGCTTCCAAGTCAAAACGATAAAATCCAATCGAAAAACGTGGTTTTTAGTATATGCACACCATGCATATGGAGAAGAGGGAAACTCTGTGAGGTTATGGCTGAAAGAGGAGAGTACACTTGATTAAGAGGAAATATGTTAATAGTCTTTAAGTATCTGATGACTAGATATAAGATGGGTGACACCAGGCTTGACCACAGTAAATGTGAAAGGGATCTAGGAGTCTTAGTAGACCACAAGCTGAACATGAGTCAACTGTGTGTCAGGATACATTGCTCCGGTTATATGTAACAGTATAGCTGCCTGAGATCAAATAAGACAAGGTTTGCTCAACACTATTATATACCCATTGCTAATTTCCACCTGCAGCGATGTGTCCGGTTGTAATTTTTGAAGTATCTGTAAGCTCACAATGGGCAATTGCTGTATGTTCAACGTCACCTTGAAGTGGACATATGGAAAAGAAGATCAAACGGGGGGAAAGACGGGATAAACTTGTTTTCCACTACTCTAGAGACTAGGACATGGAGCAATGGCTTCGAGCAACAGGAAAAGAGTTTCTGCCTCGACATTAGGAAGAACTTCCTAGTGGTAAGAGCAGTTTGGCAGTGGTATATGCTGCTGCCTGGGAGTGTGGTGGGGTCTCTTTTTACAGAGACTTTCTTTCAAGGGCCATCCACTCCAACTCCATTTGGAGGAAGACACAGTCAAAACATTCCCGATAGATGGCCATCCAGTCTCTGTTTAAAAACCTCCAAAGAAGGAGACTCCATCACACTCCCAGGTTGCAGTGTTAAACTGCTCTTATAATCAGGATTTCCTCCCCTAATGTTTAGGTGGAATCTCTCTTCCTAAAGTTTGACGCTATTGCTCCATGTCCTAGTCTCTGGAGCAGCAGAAAACAGGCTTGCTCCATTCTCCATATGACATCCCTTCAAATATTTAAACATGGCTCTCATGTCACCTCTTAACTTTTCCTTTTCCAGCTGAACACACCCAGCTCCCTAAGCCTCTCCTCATAAGGCAGTTGTCTCCAGGCCTTTCACCATTTCGGCCTCCCAGACTTCGGGTCACTGCTCTCGGAGGGACAGAAGCGGCATTTGAGAGAGATTGGCAAAGGACAAGAAGTCACCGATCCCAAAGCAAGGTCGGGAGAGGACGAGTCTCCCTCGACAACAGCGCAAGGTAAGGGAAGGTCAAGCCAGGTGAGGGCTCCACGGAGAGTAATTCATTAGCCAACAGTGTACATCTGCATTCGCCGGGGATAATCCCCGATAGGATTTCAGCCTTCCGCCACTGTACACACCCACCCGGGGCTTTGCAAAGCACACACACACACAAACCTTCCCCTCTCCGCCTTTAGCCCTCCCGGCTTCAGAACCCAGGGCGTCCTTGCATTCCAGCATCCAGGGTCCAGCGTTCCCAAGATAACAGGCAGGCCTGGGAGCCAGAGATAAGAGAGAGACCCCGGAGAGAGCAAGTCCTGCTGGGCCAGGTGGACCAGGGACCTACAAAAGCACCAGGAATGCAAGATCCGGGGTGGGATTTAGGGAGCTAAATATCTTTGTAACCAACGAGGATGACAATGTGATCACAACAGCTCCCCTAGAGTGGGGGAAAACGTGGGATAACAACACTCACTCCTAAGGTGGGAAAAATATGGAAGCATCATCATCATCATCGCCTCCTAAACTGAGAAAAGGTGGCGATATAATAGATATAATAGAATACAAGGTGGCTATATAATAGATATAATAGAATACAAGAAAAGGTGGCGATATAATAGAATACAAATAATATAATATATTATAATATATAATATAATAAAAGGTGGTGGTGTGGTGGTGATGATTATGGTGATGATGATAATTCCTAAATTATGACAAACATGGTAGAAGAAGAAGAAGAACAAAAAAACCCCTCCTCCTAAACTGGGGAAAATGTGGAATAATAATAATATCAACAGCTCCTCCTAAACTGGGAAAAATGTGGAATAGTAGTAATACTCATCCTAAACTGGAAGAAGTAAATGATGATGATGATGACGACGACAATATCAGAAACAACTCCTCTTAATTCCTAAACTGGAAAAATGTGGAGCAACAAGAATCCTAAACTGGAAGAAGTCATCATCATAATCACAAGAATATATCCATATTGACAACAACTCCTGAACTGGGAAAAATGAGGTATATCCTTGTTCTTTCTTACTGTTCGTTCCGACATTTTCCCCAGGCCGCTGATAAAAGTCAGAACACATCCAGCTCAAATTCCACACCATGCCAAAGGTCATAAAAATGTGATTAAACTATCAATAATGCTAAAGCCAGTTAAAAATGCAGCCATTCAAAAGGAAAGAGAGAAAAGAAATGGTGGCAATGCAGCACGTTGGTTACCTACCCTGCCAGAATAAAAAGGGTCTTTGTCTGCTTTGTTGGGTAGCAAGGAGGGTGCCAGGCAAACTTTTTTTGGGGAAGGGAATCCCAGAGCCTAGGGGCAGCCACCGAAGAGGCCCCGTCTCCGGTGTTCCCACCAGATATACCTGTGAGGATGAGGGGACTGGGAAAATGGCCTCTCTAGAAGATCTCAGATCAGGAGTAGGCTGAATAATGAAGTCCTTCAGATAACCTGGGCTTGGGCCTGGCCTGAATAGAAGTTACAAATCGAAACAACAGCGAGCATGCCATGGCTTAATGAGGTCTCCCGGAGTCCTGATCCAACACTCAAAGCACTACACTAGGCCCATTTCCGCACTAGCCTGTTCTAGCGCTATGATTCTGCTTTCAACATCCTATGGAATCCTGGGATTTGCAGCTTTGGGAGGGGCCATCTGGCCCCTCCTGAAGCTGCAAACCCCAGGATTCCATAGGATGTTGAAAGTGGAATCATAGCGCTAGAACAGGCTAGTGCAGAAATGGGCTAGCTGTGGAATTTTTGATGTTCTGTGCCCACTCTGACTTGCTATCGTTTCTGTGTGCCTTCAGGTCATTTCTGACTTACGGCAACCTTAAGGCAAGCCTATCCTGGGGTATTCTGGGGCTGAGAGTGTGTGACTTACCCAGATCACCCAGTGGGCTTCCACGGTCAAGCAGGAAATTGAACCCTGGTCTCGAGTTGTCATAGCCCAACGGTCAGACTGTTACACCATGATTTACAGCAAACTTATCCTACAGTTTTCTTTGGCAAGACTTCTTCAGAGGAGGACTGTCATTGCTTTCCACTCATACTGAGAGAGTGTAACTTGCCCAAAGCCACCCAGCGGCTTTTTGTGGCGGAGCAAGGATCCAAACCCTGGAGTCAGAGAATCCTAGCCCAACGCTCAAAACATGTTTTGTCAAGCAACCTTTATCTCGACATTTTAAAAAGTGTGATTCAACTTTCCTGGGAATCACCAGGAATAGAAATTCAGTTTTTAAAGAGGTTGCCACCTCTTTAACATCAGTGGAAAAGAGATTCCACCTAACCATTAGGAAGAACTTCCTGAATGTAAAAGCAGTCCAATGGTGGAATATGCTGCTGTCTGGGAATGTGGTGGAGTCTCCTTCTTTAGAGGTTTTTAAACAGAGGCTGGATGGCCATCTGTTGGGAGAGCTTTCATTGTGTCTTCCTACATGGCAGAATGTGGTTGGACTGAATGGCCCTTGTGGCTTCTTCCAACTCTGTGATTCTATGGGAAAAAAATACTGAACTTTCAATATCAGAAGTGGACTTTCATTGGTGTCTTTGGGCATTTCAGCAGTGTCATTTTTGGAACAGAAAGACTGGCACTGAGGCAAGATCTTCGCCAGCAATTTGGAGGAACTGAGGAAGACAATACTTGGGCTCTGGAACTTCCAGGGTTGCAGTTAAATGGTAAAATGATGCCATTTCATAGAAATGTAGAGTTGGAAGAGACCACAGGTGCCATCCAGTCCAACTCCCTGCCATGCAGGAAAACCCTCAAAGCACTCCCAAGAGATGGCCATCCGGCCTCTGCCAAAGAAGGAGACTCCACTACACTCCGAGGCAGCAGATTCCACAGCCGGACAGCCCTGACCACTGGGAAGTTCTTCCTGAGGTTCAGGTGGAATCTCCTTTCCTGCAGCTTGAATCCGTTGCTCCTTGTTCTGGTCTCTGGAGCAGCAGAAAACAAGCCCATTCCCCCCTCTACATGGCATCCCTTCAAATATTTAAACATGGCTATCATGTTTCCCCCTTTATAATTCTTCCCTTCCCAATAAAATTTGCCTTCTGTCCCCAAATTCTTTGCATTGCCAAGAGTGAGAAGCTGAAAATGTTCCCAATCTAGAACTTTTCTATTTGCTGCGTTGGTACGCCCTGGCTGACTTGGCCTGCCCCATCTCTTTGGACGCCGAATTGCATTTCTAAACGCTCGACTCAAGCTTTAAAATGACTCCTTCGCCAGAAATTTAGAGACTGAAGGAAAACTTCAATTGGGGGAATGTCAGGATTTTTACTCATTTCACCTCCTCTCCCAGCTACAGCCCTGGAAACCTCCGTGTCTTCCAGAAACAAACAGATTGCCTGGTGTGGTTCGGAAGATAATTTGCAGCAACCGGCCGCTGGTCACCGATCAAAGACGGCACAAAGACCGCAGAAAGGCAGGAACCATGGAGATGAGAGGCGACTCCAAAAATATCTGCGGGATCAGAGAAGGCCACACCCTTCTTCTAGATTCTTAAGAGCTAGGTCATCTCCTCAACCACATCCCTGATCTCAGAGTTTTTATAGGGATGAATAGATTTCCTCTATCCATTCTGCTGGTTGGTTTTTTTTTTTAATTGCTCTCTCTGCTGTGTTCCACCCTAACTTCAATCCAGTTTGACTGGGAGAATGTCTGCAATTAGCCCCAAAATTGGAGCCCTTGGAAACAGTTGTGACTCTCAGATATTGACAGCAACACATGGAAACACACACAACATTACCGCTGTGCACAACTAAAAGCAAACTCTGCAACAAGCTAATCTGGACGCAGCTGGATGTCAGACTAGAGGACAATTCGCTTTCTGTACTGTGTTGTAATAGCATGCACACACCTTCCTGGAGAGACAGTGTTGTATAGTGGTTTGACAATTGGACAACGACCCCAGAGACCAAGGTTCAGTTCCCCTACTCAGCTGTGGAAAGCTATTGGGTGACCTTGGACATGTCACACACTCTCAGCCTCCAGCAAACTCCATTATAGGTTCACCTTAGGATCGCTACAGGTCAGAGATAACTTGAAAGCATGCAACAACAACGTGTCCTAACAAACATGCACAAAAAAATGGACACTGCAGGTTACCAGCAGCATAACAAATCTCTGGTTCCAGAAACTAGAACCCAGATTTGGTTGTAAGGAAGATGCTCAAAATGGCCAAAGTTCTGGGAACCAAGACCACTGAGAAATGGTTTAGGGAGCTGGGTATGTTTAGCTTAGAGAGGGGAAGACATAATAGCTAGCCATCTTTACAATATCATGTAGACGATGCAGCAAAGTTGTTTTCTGCTGCTTCAAAGTCCTAGAAGCCCAACCAGTAGATTCAAATGACAAGAGGTTGCCCCAGAACATGAGGAAGAACATCTTAACTCTAAGAGCTGTTCAACAGTGGAATACACTGCTTCAGAATATGGTGGAGTCTCCTTCTTTGGAGGTTTTTAAACAGAGGCTGGATGACCATCTGTCAGGGATACTTTGATGGTCTCCCTGCATGGCAGAAGGGGATTGGACTGGATGGCCCTTGGGGGTCTCTCCCAACTCTATGATTCTACAGTTGGGAAAAGAAATGAGAAGAAGTTATTTTGCTGCTGTTAACAAGCGACCTTTTTCTAATCACCTTTGACAGTCATTCTAAAGGGCATTTCTAGGGCATTCAAGATGCCTTCCAACTGTAGGGTTCTGAGAGGCTTCTTCCAGCCTCCATCCCTAGTTCTGTAAAACATCCATCCAGAGTCAATTCTCAAGAATTCTCAGTTCCTCTCAACTCCCACTGAGCTCGTATAGCCAAGCCAAAAAACCGGATCCGTAAGCCAAAGTCAGCCAAGTCGGTACATCAAAGCCAGCCGAACACTGACGAATGAGGCCAAAACACAATCCAAAGAGAGATAAAGTCAGAAAGTCTCATATCAAACCATAAATGCTCAAGTTCCTTATCATGGGATTTTCTTGGCAAGATTTGTTCGGGGGGGGTCTGCCATTGCTTTCCTCTGAGGTTGAGAGAGCGTGCATTGCCTGCATTGGGATTCAAACCCTAGTCATCCAGAGTCCCAGTCCAACAATCAAATCACTACACACTGCTGGTTCTCATGTCCTCCTGTTCGCCCCCAAAAAAGCAACCCTGATGAAGCCTCTATGCATGAATGCACCAAGATTACTCCTATGGTGTTACACCAAGCATACGTATACGACCAATAACTCCCCCCCCAAAAAATTGATGCAATTATACACGCAATGAAGTTTGCTGAACTTTCGTTCCCTAGCTGTAAAATACAGTCAGCCCTCTGCATTTGCAAGTTTCACTTTCACAGATTTGACTCTTTGCGACGTTCTCCAACCACCGCCCTCCCTATCCCAGGTGCTTCTTTCCTGGGAGAACCTTCCATCTAGCCTCTTATCAGGTCTTTAAATCCTTACCAGGAAAAAAAGGTGGAATATAAGATAATAATAATAATATTAATAAATTAAAAACCGGCCTCTGGTACTCCTCTTCCTCCTCCACCAGCCTCTGCCTGGCCAGCTATGGATGGATTGAGGCCCAATTTCTCAGCACCACAAACCCTCTCCTGATCCCCCCCCACACCCAAAGAAGGAAATGGGTGAGAGAGGGAAGCATAGGGCCACCCACCTCTCTTCCCTCTCCTTTTCTTGAGCTGGTTTGGACCTGGGTGCCCGCTCGCCCCACCACACCTCTGCCTCTTTCCCACAGACACACACATACATTTTGATATTTGTGATTTTTCCACTTGTGCTGTGGTCCTGCACCTCTAACCCTAGCAAAAGTGGAGGGCCAACTGTATTTCTAACCTGGCCCATACCCACAGAACTTAAAAAAAAATAGGGTAGAATCCATGCAATGAGCTTAAAAGAAAACAATCTCTGTGACAGACAGACAGAAAGCAAGCAAGCAAGCAAAGGAAGGAAGGAAGGAAGGAAGGAAGGAAGGAAGGAAGGAAGGAAGGAAGGAAGGGAGCGTGGGAGAGAAAAGGAAAAGCACAAAAGAACATTGAAGCTGGGTACTGCAAAATCAAAACTTTGATGTCATCATGTCCTGGATTTAAGCCATATTCCATTTGTCTACTGTCCAATGGCCTTTACCTAGCTATATCAGAGGGAGAAGGTGGCATGAAAAAAGTGAGTTTTGGGGGAGACAGATGTTGTTCATTGCACCAGAAAAGTAGAGACTTCCAACTTCTGCAACAACAGAAAAAAGAAGAGACCTACACTGGCATAAATTGGGACCTTTGCCTGCCTATGCTGCTAACAGGATGCAGCCCTAGACTCGCTCCTTCGCGAACCAACCCCAAAGTCCCCAGCCGAGGTGGTCGCGCCAATTTGGGTGCGCCGGGATTAGGCAGGGATCAGCAGTGAACCGCAGGCCAGGACAGGGCCAGAAATCCGATCAGCCACTCCGACAACTTTCCCTCCCGACAGATTAGCCGGAGCACAAAGATGCCGTGTTGAGAGCTAATCCGCTTTCAAAGGCCCCAGGCCAGATAAATTTGGGAGGCTGGATGGCCAGGATGGTGGAGGAGAGACAATCCACAGGCCAATTGGGCCAGGATTTGACCGGGTTGGTGCTACGCCCAGCGAGAAAAACACAGATACAAAATGAGGAAGAAGACATTTAGTGGACATTTAACCATCACTGGGACCAAGCAAAAATGTCTTTGCCATCTTTGTCTTCCTCTTTCTTCCCCACCCCTTTGAAATCTGCAATTCTGGATTACTTGGTCTTATCTTTTAACGGGAAGTCAACGGATTAGGAACTCTAGCCTGTTGTGTGTTTTAATTCTGGAATTTTTGTACAGGGTGTGGTGCCCGCCAGCTTTTTCACACCACTTTGAATTTTTTGGTTCGTTCATGCCTTCCTCAGAACCTCCTTGTATTTCTGCCTTGGCTAAAACGGTGGTTCTTAACCTGGGATCCGTGATGCCCTCACAAGGGGTCGGCAAAGGCTTGAAGAAATATTATGAGCTTTTACAGTTAAGATAGAATAAATGAATGGAAGAAATGAAGGAAGAAAGGAAAGAAAGAAGGGCAGGAGGGCGGAAAGGAAGGAAGGAAGGAAGGAAGGAAGGAAGGAAGGAAGGAAGGAAGGAAGGAAAGAAGGAAGGAGGCAGGGAGGAAGGAAGGAAAGAAGGAAGGAGGCAGGGAGGAAGGAAGGACGACAGATGGAGAAACAGGTAGCTGGACCTCCATACACTGATCTTAAAGATCAGGGATCTTTTTTGCTGGTGACAGACATCATTTGTACAAATTTCCATTACAATATCTCAAACCATTCAAAAGTTACAAAATTGTTTGATAGCAAAAAAAATGTACTCAGCACTTGCTACTTCTGCACATGGTGAGAACATGCCTGTGAATAACACTGAGTGGCAGAAAGAAAGCACCAACATTTCTTGCTTCTGCGCATAGAGTCTGTGGTCCAAAAGATATTTAAAGGGGGATCCATGGTAAAGAAAAGGTTAAGAACCCCTGGGCTAAAACATTTGGGGAGAAAGACATTTCGTTGTGATCCTGTGTGGAGTTGGATCCGGATCCCTTTTAGCGTGGTGTTTCACCAATGCTCAGAAGCGCATGACAAAACAGAGCACAAAATTAGTCCGGATGCGATTGTGTCAACAGCCACTTCAAGTTTACTCCTTTCTCTCTTTTGGCAGTGTTCTGTCAATGAAAACTTAACAATTATATCAAAGGGTATTGTTTTAACAACACCAAGCAGCACAAACCTGCATCAGTCAAACACAGCATAAAAAGAATTTCCTAATGAATTAACGGCCATAAAATAGCTATTCCAACTGACCCAGTTCTCAGCCAGTTCATTTGCTTAAGGCCGGAAAAATTTGCATGGTAACAAGGAGGTGAAACAGGATCACTGAGTTGGGAGGATTTCCAAAGGCCATTGAGTTCAACCCCTTCCATTTCAGGAATCTACTGCTAAAGTATTTCTTGAGAAATGGTGGCCATCCAATCTCTGTTTAAAAACCTCCAACAAAGGAAAGTCCACTGCCTTTCAAGGTGGATCGATTCCACCATCCAAGAGCTCTTACCATCACCGAGTTCTTAGTCAAATGGAAGGTGTCCAGATGAGAGCAACCAAAATGGCAGAAGGCCTGGAAACCAAGAAGCCCTATGAGGAGTGGCTTAGGGAGCTGAGGATGTTTAGCCTGGAGAAGAGAAGTGACATGATATCCATGTTTAAGTATTTAAAGGGATGACATATGGAGGATGGAGCAAGCCTGTTTTCTGCTGCTCGAAAGACTAGGATACAGAGCAATGGCTTTAGATTCCACCAAACATTAGGAAGAATATCCTGATGGTAGGAGCAGTTTGATGGTGGAACACACTGCCTGGGAGTGTGGTGGAGTCTCCTTCTTTGGAGGTTTTTAAACAGAAGCTGGATGGCCATCTCTCAGTAATGCTTGATAGTACCTTCTTGCACGGCAGAATGGAGTTGGACTTGATGGCCCCAGGGGTCTCTTCCAGCTCTATGATTCTATGATACATGAGTGCAGCCAAGAATTTCTGACTCAGAGCCATCGAGTTTTCCCATTCCAGGGAAGAAGGCATAACACAACAGCATCATCCAGCCATCTTCACTTGCTCTTTAGATGACCCTGGAAACTTCTGCTCACCTAAGGCAATCAGGCTTCAGCTCCAGGCAACCAAATTCCAAGCAAATCTAGTTCCATATCCCTTTTAGGTCTACAGTGGGCCAACCACTAATACCTTTCACAGGGCAATACCTATCAGCAAACATGGCCTGGATATCTCTGGACCAAAACCGTTTTGGAGAAGGAACTCTGTTCCAAGTATTTTTTTTTCCTGCAATGAGCTTTGATTTCTGCAACTACCACCCCCTGGCTGGAATGCTAACCTGCTGCCCACCAACTCCACGGACACAGTGCCACCCCTGCATGGTCCCAGCCTAGCGACTCCATTCCCCAAGACTTTCAGGGGGGAAAGGGCGGCGCCTCTTTGCAAAGCTGCTTTCCAGGGTTTGCTATCTATAGCCACGAGCTAAGCCCGGCCTGGCCCTTTCTGCACGATTACAGCCCTAGACCTGGTAAAGAGATTATACTGTCTCGGCCGGTCAAAGAGGGATTCTTTTGATTCCCTTCAAACTGGCACGCTCCCTCTCCCGTTGTGTCAACTCGAGGGCCTCCCTTCCTTCTTCCTCTTCCTTTTAGACATCGCTCCATCCCTCCTTACAAACCCACCCATATTTTAAGATCTTCTGGGGGTGCCTTTTCTCCATCCCACCATGTTTTCCCAAGACAACCTTACCATGGAGTCTTCTTGGCGAGATTTGTTCAGATGGGTTTTGCTTGAGCCTTCTCAGAGGCTGAGACAGTGTAACTTGTCCAAGGTCACCCAGTGGGTTTCCATGGCCAAGCAGAGATTCGAACCCTGATCACCCGGTGTTCTAGTCCAACAATCAGACCATTACATCTAGTCCCACAATCTAGTCAAGCAATCTAACTATTACATCATTCTGGTCCAAATACGGAGAGTCTAGCCTAGGATTTTCTTCACCAGATTTGTTCAGAGGGGCTTGCCTTTGCCTTCCTCAGAGACTGAGAGAGCATGACTTGCCCAAGATCAGTCAATGGGTTTCCATGACTGAGTGTGGATTGAAACCTTGCTCTATGGAGTCATACACAAATGCTCAAATTGCTACACCACACTGGCCCTCTGTGTTTCTATTATTTAAAAAAAAAATGAGGATAAGAAAAATGAGGAATTGGTGATTTATGGAGCACTCCTGAAAAATAATGGGATCATTTGCAACATGGAATTTTTGGGAACATAAATGTTATGTTCCAGGCTAGGAAACGGAGCAACAGATTCAACCTAATGTTAAGGAGGGAGCGGGCTTGTTCTCTACTGCTCCAGAGACTAGGACAAGGAGCAATGGATTCAAGGTGCAGGAAAGGAGATTCCACTTGAACCTCAGGAAGAACTTCCTGACGGTCAGAGTTGTCCGGCAGTGGAATCTGCTGCCTCCATGGTGTGTGGTGGAGTCTCCTTCTTTGGAGGTTTTTAAGCAGAGGCTGGATGGCCATCTGCTGGGAATGTTTTGATGGGTGTCCTGCATAGCAGGAGGTTGGACTGGATGGCCCCTGGGGTCTCTTCCAACTCTAAGATTCTATGACTCTATGAACCTGTAGGAAAAGAAGTTCCACCTAAACATTAAGAAGAACTTCCTGAGAATAAGAGCAGTTGGACAATGGAATCCGCTTCCTAGAAACATGGTGGAGTCTCCTTCTTTGGAGGTTTTTAAACAAGGGCTGGATGGCCATCGGTCAGGAATGCTTTGACGATATATTCCTGCATGGCAGAAGAGGGTTAGACTGGATGGTCCTTGGGGGTCTCTTCCAATTCTATATCCTATGGAGGCTCCCTGGGGTCTCTTCAACTCTGTGAGTCTATGATTCTACTCATCCTCCTCCTTATAATCTACGATTTTTCTCATCATAATCCTCATCACAAGGCTCAGACCACAAAAGTCCAAGAACAGAAAGACAGAAACTGCTTGCTGTTGTCTTCTTTCAACACTCAGCAAAGACTGTACACAGGCAGGAAAAGTGAGAGAAAAGGCCCAAAGAGGTGAAAGAGGCCAGTTCGATATTAATGCATTTTCAAAAGGCTGGACACTTAACCAATAAATCTATCTGAGATGCACAAAAAAGCATCGATGTCCCAGAGTACCTTCCGCGTACAAGGTCTACTCCTCACGACAGATGTGGGCAGGCTACCCACCCATCCCCTAAAACTGGGGAGGGCAACTTGTGGCCAGTGGCTACTTGCTTCCCTCCTCCAGGGCTGTATTTCTGGCCCACAGCACTCCCATACACACTAGTCAAAAACACTGAAATTATTTACAATTTCTTAATAGCAAGCTTTGAGGAATAAGTCCAGCATCTTATTTAGCAATTTTAACTGTACTTATTTCACTGTCGAGATTTTGGTAAGCCTACTCATGTTTCAGGGGAAGATATTCATTAGGAAACACTCAACACTGTTTAGGAAGAGAGTCAATTTTTTTTTCATATATATATATATATATATATATATATGGGAGAGAGAGAGAGAGAGAGAGAGAGAGAGAGAGAGAAAGAAACACACATTTATATATATGCACATTTATATATATCTACCATCTATCCATCTATCTATCTACAAACACACACACACACACACACATACCGGTATATATCTAAACCTATCTATATCTATATTTACTGGGTTAATTAAGCTTTCTATTATTTTTGGATTTAGATAATGTTTTTTTTACATATCTCTTTTATTTTCTTTATGCTTTATGTAAAGTCTTCTTTATTAAGAGATAATATATGATGATATTGTGACACGGTGGTATTGTAACATGTCGGTGTAAAGACATATTATCATTTAGGAAAACTTATTAATAATAATGATGATGATGATGATGATGAATTATTTCATTTTTTTACTAAAAAAAAACCTCTGAAATGCCCCCCTGAAAAAGGATTTCAAGGGTGCGGAGGGTTTTTCCACTGCTTTTGGACACCTCCCCTATGTGGTGTAGTGGTTGGAGCACTGGGCCCTAGAGTCCAGGGTTCGATTCCCCACTTGGCCATGGAAACCCACTGGGGGACCTGGGGTGCATCACACACTCTCAGCCTCAGAAAACCCTGTGACAGGTCACCTTAGAGCCACCATAAGTTGGAAACAACTTGAAGAACACAAGAACAACAGAGCAAGAAAAACCAATTCTAATGAATGAAGAAAATACACACACACATGCAGATATATATATATATATATATATACACACACACACACACACGC